>CM054115.1:144158559-144663559 GCA_028673005.1 Tanypteryx hageni | reverse complement strand
ATAAAAGTCTCAAATATAAATTTTCGCCATTAATAGTTTCTATCACACACAGACAATCGAGCAAATGATCAAAACGTGTATTTCTGTTGAAATCTGGCAATCGAGTTTTTTTTCATGAAAACAATACTTTCCCTTATACTACTTATGGAGAAAGTAAAAAGTACTAATCCTTCTCCCTTTAACCTGCTCTCTGTTTAGCTTCTACCAACCAATGGCACCTCCCTCTTCTCCCACCCTCCCTCTCTTTTCTGTTCCTCCCCATCCATCATCCTCATTCCTTCATCTCGCATCTTCCCTCGATTTATCTTAAGCAGGTTTTTTCAAAAATATCCTGTTATGCCTTCGGTTTATCCGTCTGTTCAACACACTAACTCCTACACGAAGCAGATAGAGACATCGTTTTTCGCCCATCGATTTAGTATTCTGTCTCGTTGTACCTACACTATTTCTTGTGAAGGTCCGTCTGTCTGTCACACGCAGTAAATCCTAAACGAAAGCAGCTAGTGACTCCGTTTCTTCGTCAATCGATTCTGTACTGTCTCGTTGTGCACGTTTTCTCGGTTTGCCCTTCTGTGGGTCCAAATTTAAAAAAATGCTATTTACTTTCTACTTCGGTAGCTCTTTCCTTACTTGCTTAGGCTGGTCTTATGAAATGGTCGTTTCTGTGTCCGTCCCCCACGGACAACTTCTGCATCAATGGACAGATATTCATAAAACTCGGTATGAGGCTCGTGTTGCCAGGGCCGACCTCAGGGTCATATTTCATTTGGAAAAGGTTGAATTCACGAGATCGATTCCAGGAACGCCCTTTCCCTATTTACTTCACGTAGAAAGTCTCAAATGATTTTTTCTTAGATTCTTTGAAATATCGTGAAATTATGATATCAAAGTGGGATTTGTACTGTTCTAAGAAGAAAATACTGTAGATTCTAATTCTTATTACAGAGTCTGAGATCTTTCTACTCTTATCACAGAATTTCGACAACCGATCATATGTCCTTGAATTTCTAGTAAACGATAGCGTTTTTGGCGTTTTATTGGGGTGTTGCCACAGAGACGATTATTGCCGAGCTCGGTTTGAACGTAGACGAGCGCACAAATGGATTATTTTCCACTCGACTAAACTCCAGCCATGGACTGTTGATCCGGGTGCATGCATAGTACTTCGTGGCGTAAAATTATGAAACGAAAATAAATGAGGGAGGTCACTGCTATTGCAAATTTGGAAAATGCTTCGATTATTTTACTTCAAATATTATGTAAAATGTAGTAAAAATACATAAAATAAATTTAAAAATATAATTTAAAATGCAGTACGAAAGAGATTTTAAAATAAAATAGGTCTACATTGGGAAGCCAGTCTGTATTAGTACTGCCCTGGAAACTCAGAAGTTTTTACATCGTTTTCTAATATGGAAAATATCTGAACATTTTGCTTGCCATGTTTTATTATAAAAATCGAAAATTTCCTGCACAATAGCATTATTGAAATCTAAGAAATCCAACGTTTTCCGTGTGTACATTAAAATATATTTAACTATTATCTTTAAGTAGCTATGTAGCGAAATGGTGAACTCATGAATTCGGTGGTTTTACTGTTTGCACCTTTTTCGTCTCTCTGCTTATATTTCACAGACATCGCATTTGACTGAATTGCATTCACGATTTTATGAGATATGCTTTTGTTTACTGAAGCGCTATCTTGTAATTTCTTGATGTAACGGTTTCGTCTTATTTTTCCAAGGTTCATCTTTTCTCTGTCAGAACATGTTTTAATCGCTCTTGCGAAAATCTTGTGGTCATTGTTCCATAGAATTGAATTTCTGTGAGATAGACCCAAACAGAATGGAAATTCCCCGGAAAGTTGAGATTTCGTGATGCATGTTGGATTTTTGAGCGACCTATTCTTTAATTTGAAGATCAAAGTGACTCGTTATGTGTAGAGTATGAATTTTTCGGGTTAAACCCGATTTTTACCCTCCGATTGCTTTTTTTAAATTTCGGGTAAAACCAGAAAAAACACGAAATTATTAGTTTTCTTTATACACAAATCGTTTTAGATTTGGTCACAGAATTTCTATTCTGACGCTTGTAGGCACCTCACCATTTGAGTGCAGTCCGAGATATTCGTGATCAGTCTGTTTATTCTTTTTTAAACAATTTATTCGCAAGCGTACTTTGTAACACAATCTTAATCTCCATGGTTTGCTCTCGCCACGAATAGTCAAGGACGAGCCTTAACTAGATCTTAGATAGGATAAGGTAAAAAGAGCCCAAGTGCCTGTTAGTTGAAAACAATACGAAAGAAAAATTATTTCACTAATGTCTGGTGTTTTCAAGTTGAACGGGAAGCAAGATATTTGTGCAGCCTGCGAGGTGTTCCTCTCCACCTGGAGGCGTTTAAACACAAAATATCACACTATCAATCATAGTTAAGGTATAGTAAAAAGTTTTGATTGTTGATTCAACTTTTGAATTTTTAAACAAGATTTTTATTTTAAAATCATTTTATCCGAATTACAAAATAATAAAACCCGAAAATTACCCGAGATTGAACTTTTTTAAAATCGAAAAATCTTTAACTTTTTTATACCCGATTTTAACCCAAATGAAAAGGAAAATAATAAAACCCGATATTTACCCTCCGAATGAAATTTTCTTTTAAACCCGAAAAATCCATACCCTAGTTATTTGTAACTTAAGAGGTAAAAACCTGTGGAAAAGGAATGTAGTCACAGCTCTTTTTCCTATTCAGTAATTTTTACCATTTAAGTTGATAATTTTTTGCATAATATTAAATCTAAATACAAAATTTGAAGAGCGAAGACGAAAACAATATTTCCCTAAGTTCACGCTCAACAAAAACGAGTTTTATTCTATGAGTTATTGTATTTACCCGCATGTCTAACTTGATCCTTGCCTCATTTTAATCAAAGTAATGGCTCCTCCGTCGTTACGGAACTTTTGAGACAAAATCGATTGAACGGTCGAATTAAGCGATATATGAGGTTGGGTGCTTGAAGTGGACTAGTTTGCAGGAGTGGGATGCTTGAGCTACTTAATCAAAGAGGCATAAGTGGCGTTCGAATAAGGGGCTGAGTACTATTCATGATGAAGAAAGAGAAACCAGGTCAAGGTCTCGTGAGAAATCTAACAAAATATGTACTTCACGGGGATTATTCAAGTCGAGCCAAATAGGGCAGTCATTTCGAGGCCCAGAGCTAGAGGGTGAACCGCGGTTTGTATTCTGTGACAAAATCGTGAAAAACAATTTTCTGTTGCTGTGAATTTTCTGTTAATTTCAATAAAAATATTCATCAGTCTTCATCCAAACCGTTATAGTAAACCCTCTATGCGAGTTTCTCCATCGCAGATATTATTGTACACGGTTAAATAAAACGACCTTAATGCTTTTAAAGGGACCTGATATTATACGTTGTAATTGCAGTGATTGAATGCTTTTAATGGAAATTAATGTCGTCATAACGAACTTCCATAACTCGAATCTCAAGAGAAAGTAAAAATAATTCGAGTATTAGAACTCAGTTATGGAAGTATATTTTTAAATATTTGTATATATACAGTGGAACTTCTATAACTCGCATCTTAAGGAAAAACAAAAATTATTCGAGTTATAGAAAATTCGAGTTACGGAAATACATATTTTTCTCATTTTTGTTGAATTGAGTTAACAGCAAGTTATTCCCATAAGCACATAAGTTAACTCACTTTAATTCTCAATATCATGCATATTATGAAAACATCATCATCAATATTTTCTTCCAATAATATGTAAGATTTTACTGTATCCAAAACACTAATTGCATCACGCACTGTGATTGAGGGTATCATAGATAAGTGTAATTCTCACGTACTACTGAAAGCACAAAAACGATAATTAAATTTGAGATATCAACTATAGGAAGGAGTGAATAGGTTTGTTTTTCTCTAGGACTATGAGAGATCACAATCGGAGAAGCAACCCTGATAGCAGTGACGGTAAAATGTGAGAAGTATTTTAATGTTGTGTTTCGAGAAATTTTAACTCATTTAAATTGTTAAATACAATGGCGATATTTTTTTATCCAAATATGTGCTAAAGGCATGGATGATGATGCCATAATCTTAACAGAAAATATCCTAATTTTTCCATAAATTTAATGTCTTAATAATGATTATTCTTATTGCTCATACAGGGCGATCTGAGTCACGAAACTTGAAATACGAAAACTTGGACACAAGTTGCCAGAGAATTTGGAAATTACGGATAGTTGCCTTAATTTCACGAAAAATTACTCATGGAATTTATTATCTAATACATATAGGCTCCACGTAGCTGAAGTGATGTTGCCCTGTTGGTTTATTTACAAGTTTAGATCTTGGTATATGGTGATTTTTTAGTGCTTGCAGTATGCAAGCACCGACAACTCGTAAAATATAATAATATGCGGTCTTAGATTGGGCACGCAACACATTTTACGTATGTGGGGTGAGAAAGCTCGTAGCCTATAAGAATACGTGATATTTTCCATAAGGTAAAAAATGTGCGCAACTCGGTTTTGTCCAACAGCCATTTCTAGGCCCGTAATCCCTGTGTTGTATTAAATACTAGCGTAATTACCTGCCTTCTTCATTATATGGACACCACACCAGATAAGATTTTAAAAACTCAAATGGGAAGATTGGCTAAAATATGCTAAGCCAACATACATTTTATAATGGGGGAGCGTTAATCATTCTCGCCTTGGGCAAGAGTGGATCGAGAAACTCTTCAAGGGGGCAGTTTTTTTGAGTGTATTTAGTACATTTCTGCGAAAACGTTTTTGCAAGAGACTTCTTTATTGAAAATAGATTTTATATGTGTCTCCAATGAATGTTTTTATGCATTAGATCTCACAGACATGAGTTTCGCAGATAAAATTGGAGGCGGTAGCCCCCCTCTGAGTCTGCCATTAGCCTCGGACCCTGCGAAAGCTACGGACGATCTTGGTCGCTCGCGTAATTCTACAAATATTCACTTTACAAGTTCACATGCCTTTGGGAACGAAGGGCAACCTTAGAGACTTCTAATGTTTATCACCTTCAGATTTTAGCTTCATAATGAACTGCATTCGTAGTAAAATTTATTTCAATCATTTCTTTAAGATTAAGGACGACCTTCGAAACCGCTAATAATTATCTCCTTCAAATTTTGGCATTATAAAGAACCGCGCTCATATTAAAATTTATTTGAATCTGTTCTTTAATTCTTTGCTTAAGCTGCATGTTATCTGTTATTTTTTTACAAACACTTCCATTATATTCCAACCCTTTCTCATCACTGTGATTGAATATATTTGGTTTTGATGCGTGTATGTGAAATAAATCGAAAAATGCCTGTGATATTGGTGAAAATGACATCAAATAATTTCGTTATCTGTTGATTTGGTGGCTACTACATTACATAAATAAAGTGTATGGAATGTGTAAGAGTTTTTGCCTTCAATTATAGGAATCATTCAGTGTACCTAGGTATATGTAGAGCTCCTATCGCCTTCGTTCTCCAGAAAATCCCAAGGTGTTCAGACCAAGTTTAACTGGGTTGTATTACATCCTGTTGCTCAAGTTTATTTGGGGATCAATGTTACTGCTTGCATGAAAATCCTCTATTGTCTATTCCACAAATAATTTTGGATTTTCATTACAATTATTAAGTATAATTTTATCCATTTACATTATATTAAACTTAGTTTTCTTGAATTTTGTCTAAGTTTCTTGTCCTTTTATTTTTGTTTCTCATTGGAGATATTACTGAGAAAAAATGTGGAAGAATCCAGTTCCTACATATAGTAGTATGAGCCCAATTTTTTCACCCATAAAAATTGGAAATAATGTAGATAACACAACTATAAGAATTAGTGAATTTCTCTTTAAGTCAAATCAGAAATAACTATAAAATCAAATATAATTATAAAATTTATGAAAACATATTCATTCATTAGATTTAAAAGTTAATGACCATTAAAAAATACTATTATCTCCCTTTAATTGAATATATTGTTTTATCATTATATATCGACGTTTCTTACAGAGGAGGATATAACATACGTCCATATATAATGATATCATTCTATATAGACGTTTCTTACAGAGGAGGAGGATATAACATAAACATATATATAGGAGGATACTAATGTTTAGGCACTTCCAGATGAGCTGGAGATTCGAAATTTTTTTGTTAGGTAGGATTTTGTGCAAAACTGACTAGAAAAAACGAAAATCTTAAAAAAGTGCAACAATGCGGCCGCTAAAAATTCGCAATTGTTTAAACAAATTTTCACGGTTTATGTATTTCCGAATGTGCTACGGAGCTGAATTTTTTTTTATACGTAGGATTCGTAAAAAAACGAAATAGGGATTATAGAAATTTTGATATTTTAATTTGTTTGGCAGTTAAAAATTCTTAAAGTTTAAACAAATAGATAACTGTTTAAGTACTACAAAATGAGCTAGGAAGCTGAAATTTTTAAGTTATGTACAGAGTAGTGCATTAGCACAAGTAAACATTTGAATCTATCTATAAACATTTTGCGGCGGCCGTTAAAAATGTTTAAAATTTAAACAATTGGAAAAATATTATTTCACTTCTTGAAGTACTACAACTTTAAAATTTGGCAGAAATGTGTAGCATTAGTACCCCATAATGGAGAAAGTATAAAATTCCTAAAATTGCATAGTTTTGGGATTGTTTTAATCTATTTTTTTTACATAAGGGAAAAACGAAAATCGCTCCGGAGGTGAAATATTTAGAATTAAAAAAATATTTGTAATGATGAAATATGAAAAATGAATGTTTTTTTATGTTGACATGATATGCTTGCAGAATGCAAGTACCAACTACTAGTATCCTATATCCTGTTCCAATCTCTCCAGACTAATAAACTATTATTGTTATTATTTATTTATTCTGTTTTCCTATAGGGTGAACAGTTGAGTATGGTCTTTCTGCTCCCAGATAAGACTTCATCTATTGCAGAGCTGGAAAGCAAAATATCAGCTGAAACATTTAATTTGCATGAGATAATAACCAATCATACACGTACTTCAGATGTTTATGTCTCTCTACCTAAGTTCAGGCTTGAGATGAAGACAGATCTTGAGAGCTCTCTTTCGAAGGTACTCCAGTTATTTAATGGTTGTAGTAAGTTAATTAATCTTAAATTGAATCCAAAAACCTTTTAGACAAAGTTCCTCTTTGAGGCATTAACTGTAAGAGACATTAAAATACAAAACAAATATATTTTATTTGAAATTTAGTAAGAAATTGTTAATAAATTGGATATTTTAATAATATACTTTAGATATCATATAAGACATCAGGATGTAAATACATAGTTATATTTTCAATATGGAAGTTTAAATGTATTACAAAATTTTATTTGTTTTGATCGAATCTGTTTACAGCTTGGAATGTCTGATATGTTTACTAACCATGCTGATTTCTCCGGGATGTCCACCTCTTCAAATGGCCTGAAAGTTAGTAAAGTGATACAGAAGGCATTTATCGAAGTTTCAGAAGAGGGAACTGAAGCTGCTGCAGCAACTGGTGAGCTATTTTCGTTATTCTATTTCTTTATCTAGTTTGTATGTATTTATTTGAAGAAATTATGTAGCATTGGAATGTTATTTTTTCATAGAGCAGTAATTTATTTGCCCTTTTTAGATTATGAACGTCAAGTCACCGTTGATCATATCTATTGCTAGCTATGCTATATTAAATGCAGAATGATAGTAAAATGTATCATAATTTTCTGTAATTTATTTTTATACTTATAATGACTTCATACATCCTTTATGCTGATAGGTTCCGTTACCCTCATAAGCGCAAGCCCAGAATTTATTGCAGACCGACCTTTTGTTTTTGTATTGTGGCACAAAGAGAGCAGAACAAGACTTTTTGATGGCCGTTTTGCAGAACCTACAGAAAACAGCAAAGATTAAAACTTAAATGATGATTCATTTTTATTAAAAAAATTAGTATGGCTGGATTTGTTTTTGCTCATTTGCACTTTTATGGCTTTTGGCTTTTTTTATGCTGGAAGGAATATCATGTAGTAGATACTTTAATTATTTTCAGTATTATGATATGGTTGTGGTTATGATACATGGTGTTAGCTTGAATAATTTTGACATTGCATCTATACATGGTGTGATTGCATTGGTATTCAAGGATTCAGTAATAATTCTTCTCATCAAAGGTTAAAACACTTGAGTAGCATATTAACAGAAAAATTGTTTCCTCAATAAAATTAATTGCTCAATTTTTGGGGAATGATTTTTGTTACTTTTCGGAAATGCTTCTTATAATTATTATTTCTCACAGGAAGTATCCTTCACTTATCCTCAACAAAATTTATCCAATTTGTTGTAAATTTATGCAATAAAATGCTGTTTATTTGCGTTCCATTTCTTTGCTATGTTTTATGAAGTGCTAGAGCTTATTAATCAAGTTATATATGTAATGCATCCAATGAGTCATCTATTTTAGCATAATGTTTTGTTTTGTTTGTAGTAAGTGATTTACATTCACATTGCCTGCATTTCTTTTCATGAAAATCATTACGGTAATATTCAATGTGATATAAATATTGTGTTATGAGCACAAATGCAGAAATGGAATTCAGTTACAACACAGCATGTGTTTATCCAAATAGTTTTGCTCTAACTATTGACAGCATTTCTTTGCAATAATTTTATAATTGGAATGAAAGAATCTGTATGGAAACTTTCTTATTTAATAGCATGGTTTCAAATGGTTAATTTAAATCTTAAAAAAGTAACACTGAACCTAACCTTAAATAATAATGAACACTAAACTTAGCAAAGCATATATTATAACCGTAAAAATAGGTGGAAGAGATAAAACTGATGATTTTATTGCTTGTATAGCTTTTGCTAAAATATTAAGTAGGTATTAGAGAATATTGGCATTCTCTGCTGATTTTGATAATAATGATCTCTCTGAACATGACATATATGCTCCTACTTTATATTCATTATCAAAGTAAAACTAAATCCTACTTTTTTGCTTGGTGTATCAAGATAATATTACTGCTAATGAAACTAACATTAATCACATATCTGGAAAAAATGGTGCCTTAATATATTTTAATCCTATAACATTTAACACTTCTGTATTATTATTTTGAATTTTCAGATATGGAAGTCATTCCATTGATGGGTCGTACAAGACCAAATTTTAGAGCCAACCGGCCTTTTGTATTTATTTTATTCCATAAAGTATCCAGAACAAATCTATTCATTGGTCGTCTTGCAGACCCTACTCATTTCCCCTAATTAATATGAGTAGTTGTCTCCAAACATTATGTTGTAGGTAAAAAAAATATTTGAAACATTTATCTGGAGGATATGATTGTAAATCAAAGAAGGTTAGTACAAAGATCTTACTCTTAACGGATTCATTTTGAAAGTAATTGTTATTTGTGCCATTTTTTGTAATTTGAGTGACTATACTTTAAATGGTAACATTTTAAATATGTACTTTATTTTAATGAAATTTTTATGGTTCACATTTTTGAGCAATTTTGTAAACTACCTTCAGAAATACTTCATTTTAAATTTGCTGTTAACATTGTATTTTTTCATAGCAGTTGATGTAAAGCGGGGAATGTTTTACTCATTGATAAGCCTTTTGTTGACATTTTTTCAATAAAAAAATATTTGTACTTTTCCTATTTGTAATTATATAATGTTATTGAATTTTCATTGCATCAGTCTTTTGGGGTACTGCAATTTTAGATCATGGTGGTTTTGGCTGAGACAATTCAGTGCAATTTTTTGAGATTGGAGTTTTTCTAATATTTTTTATTTTTATCAAACAAAACTTGTTCGTTGCATTGGTGCTTTTCTATGACTCCATTTGGATATAAATGAAATGTGTTGCATTAACTAGTTGTTATTTATCTGTACCTGATTATTATTTGCTATGACAAATTGTTTTCTTTTTTTGTAGTAAGTAAGTAGTAAATCATGAGTGGCACAAAAGAAACTTGTTTGACTATATGATGATTCTTGTTAAACGTTTGAGTAAATTGTATTTTTTGTGTATGATGTGAAATTCAATAAATTTTAAAGCAATAAAAATGGAATATTAAGGCAAAAATATCAGTTGAGACTAAGTTATTCCATCTCTTTAGGATAACAATTTTGTGAATATTCTCTGCTCATTTCCAAAAACACATTAGCAAAAATGTATATTTTCTAATATACAGAGTGAGTCACAATAAAATGTCATTACTTAGGGAGCTTATAGATGAGGCCATTCCCAGTCAAAAACTTCATATGAACGGTTGTGGAGCTATGGATGTTTGAAATTCAAGCATGCGCATGCATGACCTTGAACAAAACTGATAGTTATTAACCATATCTAGTGAACTATGCAGTTGATTGTTGTGTCTCACAGCATGCAGAGAGCAAGGTCTTGCAAGAAATTAATGTTAGCTAACCTCTTTGCCACACCAGAATAAGAAGAACGAGAAAAATACATATATAACGCAGGATATGCGCGCCATACAGCAGTAGCAGCTCATCAACTATATGCCACCCATCTTGGTCCCAGTACCTGACCAATTTTAATAATCTCAATTTCAAGTTCTTTAGCTACAGTTTCTAGCTCGGTTTGATTTTTATTAAATTGGTGATAAATACTATAAATTCTATCTAAAAATATTTTTAAATGATTAACTTGTTTTATTTTGGATATTGAATCGTCAAGTGATAATTGCAATCGATGATTTAAACAGTGTCAAATAATGATTTTAGGAAAATCTTTTAACAACTTAGTAGCTACTCCAGACTTTCTTCCCAACATTGTATTAGTACCATCAGAACAAAATGCGATTAAATTAGCTTTCAAGTATTCATTGTTAAATCCACAATCATTTAAAGTAGAAAGTAATGTATTAAAAATACACTCTGCTGTGGTTGACACCAATCCTTTTAAAGTGACAAATAACATTACTGCTGCGGAAGCGGATTGAACTGTGCACTGGAGATAAATCACTAGTGCTTTTTTTCGAAATTGTAGATGCTTTGTTAATTATGATACATATTTTGGCATTCTCTTCTATAATATTCTTAAATATCTTCATTTTAATTTCTTTTGCGATATGTGCCGCTATTCTTATTGCACTGTATCATGAATGCAAACAATTGCCTATATCTACGCCATTTTTGTTTTGTAATTCTAATGCCGCCTCAATATCGGATAAAGGCCTGTTACGTTTTACCAAACTGTAAACAGTATTGAAAATTTTTACGATAGCATCAATATTTTCATTATTTAGTTTGTGTACTAAATTAGAAATTTACTCATTAGCCGATTCTTTTAACAAATCTTGAATTTTAATATGGGCTTTAGAAACATCGTGCTCCCTAATTTTTTTGGTAGAGAAGCTTGCCTAGTACTTTTACTACTGCCATTTGGGGGTTACTAAATATGCGCTCCATTCCTTCGACAGATGGACATGCCTTTCTGCTGTCACTCCTAAATGCTGAACTGTTGAACAATGCTTACATCTTAATTTACCTTCCTTTACTTGAAGCCATTTGTACTGTTCTATAAACACACTTGTTTGTTTTTCATTCCAACAATCTGGGAGGGCAAGATTATCTATTTCTTTCATTGGCAAACATGATGGTTTTTCTTCACTGACTGGTCGTTCAACTGGTTCGAAATTTGATTCCGTTGGCTTTGACGCTCCACAATGATTTTCATTACTATCATTATATTCTGTGTCTGTTTTCACCATCTTCACATTTAAAAAACTTAATAGATTACTCGGTCGTTTTGACATTTTTGGGATCAGGATCTGAAAAATTATTTATGACTAATTTCAATTTTTTTATGCGATTAATACAGTAGCATTTTGTGAATTAAAAGTATGACTTCTAATTTTAATTATGTTAATTTTAACAAATAATTTCTAACGAATAAGCAAAATTTTTATTATTGTTCAACATTTTAGCGTCAAAACTTCTGTTAATGATTTCTTTGTATAATTTAAAAAATAACAGAAATGTTGAGCTAAAACACTTACCTTCTTTTTCAGCTTACACCCATAACTTCCGTTATATGAAGAAATCAAGATATCATGACAACACTTTTCCAGAAAAGCATTGCAACTTAATGGAACCACACTTACAAAAACACTGGTTTACTCAGTCACCATATACAAGCTTATCGCTCCAATGCCCCTCAAAACAGTCTGTGGGCAAAAAGCTGAATGTAGTCGGAAAAAATATTTCGTACGCATTTCTGAACATTTGGTTTCAGTGGTGGCTCGTGTATAGGCACTGCGGAACTGCAGCACCCCCTATTTCCACTTGATATTATCAATAACTTTTAATATAATGAGTCCTTTTTTCTTTAATTCTTTCTTTATTTTTGTAGTACAATATATATTCCTTAAGCTTAATGTCTGTACTTCAGTAGCCATCCCCCAGTTTATGAAAAAGATACAAAAATCTTTGTATGGAACTGTGCGCTTCACAGTGCCAGCGACATGGTGTTTGACTGTTGTGCGCATGCGCACATAGGAGGGGGGGGGTGGGGAGGAAGGCGGGACTGCCAGGTAGAGAGAGCACTGTTGCTCTCGCAGTGCCGGCTCTGGCGTGATGGTGGAAGTTTTTTTTTACTCAGCGTGTGTTGTGCTTAAAAACCGTGTACCATATTCTTGAATGTGATAAAGTGTAGAAGAGTGTAGAATTAGATTATTATTCTGCTTCCAGCTATTCTATTTGATTCATTTTTTTTCGGTTCTTTTATTTAACAGAAAACTTGAACCATGGCCTTGCATCCCCAAGAAATAAGTTCTGTGACTGTAAGTGAACTTCAACAGCTTAAGTTTTCACAGCTATCTCTCCATGAGAAAGTTACAGTTAAGAAAAGAGGTCGTTCAACACCTGATATTCTAATATCTCAGCCAGGCAAAAGCAACAACAAGAAATATATTCGTAGCTTTAATTCTGAATGGTACCAACAGAAAAGTTGGCTTTGCGGCTGTGAAGTAAAAAATGCACTGTTTTGCTTCCCGTGTTTGCTGTTTGGAGGTGATGTACCGTGGACAAAAGATGGTTTTAGAAATATAAACAAAATGAAAGAAAAAACTGAAAAGCATGAGAAGTCAAAGAAGCACGTTGATAATGTTGTTTCACTGTCACTTTTAGGAACCGTAAGTATTAAGGAGAAACTTAGTGAGACATACAGACTTTCAATCAATGAGCATAATATAAAAGTTAAAAAGAACCGTGAAATTTTGTCCAAAATAATAGACTGCATTTACTTTTGTGGAAACTTTGAAACTCCCTTACGTGGACATGATGAAAAAGACGATTCAGTAAATCCAGGGGTATTTAGAGGATTAGTAAATTTTGCATCTAAATTAGATTCAGATTTGAAGAATCACTTAGAAACCAGTGCAGTCTTCAAAGGTGTTTCTAAGACCATTCAGAATGAGATACTTGACTGCCTGCTACAAATATACCATGAGGAGATAAGGACGGAAATTAGAAAAGCTTCCTTTGTAGCTGTCATGGCTGATGACACAACATATGTTTCAGAACACACTCAAATGGTCCTTGTTCTACGGTACGTATTGAATGAAGAAATATTTGAGCATTTTTGGGGATTCTTTATTCCAGAAAATCAAACTGCAGATGGCATATCAAAACGTATTTTAGAACAATTGGACATAATCCTTCAAGGAAATGGACAAAAACTGATAGCTCAGACATTTGATGGTGCAAATGTCATGAAAGGCAAAAAAGCAGGAGTTCAAGCAAAAATAAAAGCAGTTTATAGTAATGCACATTTCATTCACTGTTATGCACATCAACTTAATTTAATAATGAGAAATGCAGCAAGTATTACACGAAACGCAAGAATATTTTTCTCTAACATTCTGGCTATTCCAGCATTCTTCTCAAGATCACCACAACGTGTGTCCATTCTAAAGAAACATATGGACGTCAGCATTCCACATCCATCCTCTACAAGGTGGAATTTCAACATACGGACCATAAACAGAGTTCATGAAAATTTGCAACCTTTAAAAAACTGCCTTACTGAAATTCAGTCAACATCAAATGCAGATCAAACCATTGCAGAAGCAACAGGAATTTTAAAATACCTGAATGATGATAATTTCAAGTTTAGGTTAGAGCTTTTTCATCAGATTATGCCTCATGTTGAAATAATTTACAACCAAATGCAATCTCGAGAAATTAGTGTGTTTAAAGTTAATGAATATATAACAAATTTCAAAACTGCTATTTTAGAATTGAGAAACTCAAAGTACTGTGAGAATCCTTCAAAGACACTCATGGCAGAAGCTAAGGAAGTGTGTGACTATATATGTGTTGATATAATGGACAGATATTCTTCCACTAAACACTTAGTAGCTGCTAAATTGTTCAACAAGAAATGCTTCACTAGATTTAAGAATGAACATCCCACAAAAGAGATAGTACTGACCACTGAAGCTTATCCCATGATTGACAAAGAAAAGCTTGAAACTGAACTAAAAGTATTCTATTGTAGGGCTGAATATTCATGAATATTGCAAATTAATTGAGCTGCTGAAATTTATCTTGGAAAATAATCTAGATGATGTTTTTAGTGAAATTACGAAACTGATAAAAATCCTCTTGACAATTCCCATGACTACATCAGAGGCAGAGCGCTGCTTTTCAACATTGAAAAGAATAAAAACTTTTTTAAGAAGCACTATGAATTCGGAAAGACTAAATGCGCTTGCAGTACTTTCAATGGAGAAAAATTTCCTCAATTGTCATCCAGAGATCAAGGAGAAAATTATTGAACTTTTTGCGCAAATTAAAACAAGAAGAATGGATTTCATTTTTAAATGAATAGATCAAGCTTGAACTGTAACAATTTAAGTTAAAGTAAGTAAAAAATGTTTGGTTTTTTTGTTAAGATTTTATCAAGTTCCTGAATAAATTTTCTTTTTATACATGTTTTTTTCCTTTTACACAATTTTAAAACAAAGGCTAAAAATTTTCTGGAGCAGCACCCCCACTAATTTTAGCTACGAGCCGCCACTGTTTGGTTTAATGTATCATTTTATCTATGAACTCCGATGCAATTGTATGACAAATTGCAATGTTTCTTGACAGAAAATCATGACTTGGTTACAATGTATGAGCTTAGAAGTACTGCGACTTTGTCAGGTCGTTCTCAACAAGAAGCGCCAGTGCTTCTTCTCCGGTGTATAGTGTGGGTAGTAATGTTGATGATTTATAAGCCTT
The DNA here is from genome assembly GCA_028673005.1 of Tanypteryx hageni. Classification (NCBI taxonomy): domain Eukaryota; kingdom Metazoa; phylum Arthropoda; class Insecta; order Odonata; family Petaluridae; genus Tanypteryx; species Tanypteryx hageni. Next base: position 144,648,232 of record CM054115.1, on the reverse strand, counting down.
TTTAACTTTTATATCTATAAACAAATTTCTGCAGCCCCTGCAATATCTTTCACAAAAGGTACTTCCAATTTAACATCATTTACTTCCTCTTCATCGGTAAGTTCATCGACTTCAGGTGGATGTGCACCTATATCTGCTTCTTTGTATTCGGAAAATAAATATTCACAAGCCTCTTCCAGGGTTCTGAATATTTTAAGACTCATTGTTGGAGCTGATTACGGACAAAAATAATATAAAAATTTCGCAAAATATCGGTGGTACCTATATGAAATATCAATGCAATGCCCAGTGTCCTATTTATAGGACAGTCAAGTTTATCGCTACTTTTTTATCATCTATCAGAAATATATTACAAATTACTACCATAAAGTAATGTTACACTAATACACATACAAAGGGATTTAGTGGAAATATTCATAACTCACCGTTTGTAGATAAAGTTTATTTTGAAGCGTAAAGTCAAGATCATACTGCATGAAGAAAGCTGAGGTTTGCAGAGTTGTAACTATCTCAAAAGTGAATGACATGAAAAAATGCTTCACCAGTCCCTAGTGTTTACTATTGATACAATGTAGTCATTTTTGTTTAAAATCTAGGTCGGAAAATCCCAGAAAGTGTCCTATAAATAGGATGCTGGGCGCTAATGGGTTAAAATCATGAGAACAAAATCTAACACAGACTTACATTATTCCCAATTTTAAAAATCTTATCTTAACTGATAAGTGACAAGAGTAAACCCCCACTCCCATTTGACCGATTTTACCAAACACTAATCATTTCTTGTCCCATTAACAAAAATGTCAAATATAAAATTTTGTATTGACCTGATTAATAGTTTTTGAGTTAGAGCACCCACAAAATTCAGGTCACAGACACACACAGACATCGAGAAAATAGTCAAAACATGTTCAGGGGATCTTAAAACATGTATTTTCGTTGAATTTCAAATTTGATTTTTTAAACTAAAACAATGCTTTCTCTATACTTGGTATGTGGAGAAAGTAAAATGTTCTCTAAATATTAAAATAATTATTTCATATCTTATCTTACTGGGTAATTTCATTTTATAACTAGCAATCAGAAGCCTATTTTGTTTTCATTATGATGTGCTAGTATAAAAAAAACAAATGTATTTGTAAAAAAATCAAAAGAATAGCTTATTTCTTTCTTATTATAAATTTGACGTACAAAAATGATAATATCATATACCCCAGATAATATGCATCATATATGCACAAAAATGTTTTAATGAAAATAACATCAGTCTTCCAATGAATTTATTATTCGAAAGATTAAAATGCTACACATAGAAAAGATTTGTTACACACAGTCAATACCGGATGTAAATGGGGAAATTTATAGGTTAGTATCCAACAAGTTATAAAACTGATTATGAAACATACAATTTTATATTTTTAACTGCAATGATATGAAATAGAAATGTGAACTTATTTGAGACTTCATCACAAGCATGATATTTTTATGGCTATACATTTATCAAAGCCACAAGAGTTTTTCATAGATAAAAAAATGATTTCTACATTTATTAATTCATCTTTTGTTAAAGTATTACCACACTTCATTAGGTACTTGATCACTCACTGTTAATTTAGGAAAATTAGGTAGGTATCATTACACTACTTGAGAAAAATTAAAGTTTTTACAATCATCATTTCATGAAGCCTGACACAATTCTAAATTTAGAAAAAATACTTTAGATTCAGTACAAGAAAATATACAAATATATTTTAGTGTAGCAAAAAGTTGCAAGATAACTACATCCCTGAGTCATAGCCAAGCCTATTATTCATTCTTTTTAAAATAAATATATATACACAAATTTAAAGCTGATAATACTTATAGTGCATGCACATTACACTGTTATATATGTAAAAAATTAAAGCAAAAAGAAATGACTCAAGGGTCTTCAGAGAACCAAATTAAAACCACAATTCTTAGCCTGGCAATTCTATGAGTAATGAGATTCTTTCCAGATAAAAAACATGCAGAGAAAATGGCCTTTTTTCAATCTCTCATACTTGTTTTAGCACTATTATTTTGAGGCACATAAATCTCAAAATAAATTTCAAATACCTTATTTACTAAAGCTAGAAGGAATTCAATTAATACAACACACTACATCTCAAGATTTTTCAACATTTTTTCATTTTTTAATAAAATGAAACAGAATTTTTGCTATATTTCTACTGATTGACAATATTCAATATTGGAAGACATAAATCATTTTTATAAATCCACATTTTTAAAATATCATAAAACATTTGTACAGAATAAATAAGAATTCACACAAATATAATTCAAAGCATCTCCGAAGAAAACAAATCAAATGGTTAAATAAATACTGTATATCACTTTTATATCTTTCAAAGCATCCATACTATTTGTATGCAATGCCACCAAAAGCAAATGCGTTTTTGTTATGGTCTTGAACATCACATTATTCTTGATATATTTTCAGCTCACTTCATATTCCAAAATTTACATAACCTACGCTTATTTACATACATACATAGTGGATACAGTATTTGATGCTTAACTTGGGCCTTTTTAACTGAAGAAGCATTGGTAAAACAAAGCACTACTTACAAATGATATAATTTTTTTGAACCAGATAACAAAACGTTTACCAGGGTAGCATAATACCAATATGAACAGTGAAAACGGCCACTTTCAACCAAAGTGGTTTAGGTTAGGTATTCATCTAGTATACCTTACAACAGCAAAAGAGTAAAAAAAGTACCCTGATACAAATACATCTTTGGACCCTGGGGACCAGATTGTCTGACTTGGAAATCATTTTCTTTTTAACAATTGTACTATGGCTTCAAGCATATTTTGCATATAAATAATACTTTACCACTGGCAAATAAAATCAGTCTTCCTAAGATGAAAATATGACTAATGTCCTATTTACCATAAAGAGATAGCTGGGATTTTGAAGACAATTCCATAGATTCATAGCCCTGCAAATGAAATATATTTTATAATTTTGATGCATCATAAAATTAAAAAATCAATATTTCATACAATGTGAACAACATGTACAAAAATTTTCAACATGTGATGATGCCTAGAAGAGAATGCAATTTACTGTTATATGACTTTCTGAATCAGCCTAATTCTTGGTTACAGATTAGTCACATCTATAAAAGGGAAGACTTCTATGGTTATTTTCTTAGTTCCTAAATGTTGGTACCTCCCCATCTTGCATAGAATCAAACTAGAGAGCTCTGAAAGCCATAAAAATTCTATGAAAAAGAAATGCATGTTTATGCTACAAATGAGCTATCATAATTGAAGACTCACCAATAGCAGATAATAAAAAAGAATCTAGTATTGATGAATCACCATTGATTAGAACCCAAATGTGATCTGTTTTGTCCAACATTTATGGGTATTGGAGCTGCCTAACTCCTCAAGACCTTTATTTACTTACTAGTATAAATGCCTGTTAAAATTCAACAGGAAAATTGGAACTTAATATATTCAACTATATTGGAAGGAAGTGAGCTAAATCTGACACTTATACGAACATTAAATGAGATAGATGAATAGGTTTTCACTTTAATATATTTTTTTATATTTAATAGTAAGACAATAAGAGTATACAATTTTTTAACTAAGTTAACAACATCTTTAACGTTTTATTTAAAAAAATTAGCTATTATGGACTCACCAGATATGTTGATTTTCTGTATGAACAACGATGCTGTTGATCGCCAAGGGAACATTTCAATAAAAATGCAAAATTTTGACAAATTTTCCAATATTTTAGCTTAATGTGAGCGAATTCGATTCGAAAACAAAAATCGACGATAAGAATAAGAATTTTCATTTAATTTCCTTTAAAATGGTTCTTATCCGAAGATCGTGCATCAATTACTTCTAATTTAATTTTACAAAATAAATTAGCCTGCAAGTGTGAAAGAGGTATATTTAAGATCCCTCTTATGGGAAATCCCATATAGCGTTCCAACTAACAAACCAAGCAACAGATTAAGGCTTTTATTAATAGTTTAATACAAAAATGTGACATAAGACATTTCATTTGGTTGAACTACTACTGTTAATTAATTTAAACTTAAAGATCACTTTTTATTGATGTCCTATATTTTATGATAAACATTACCTTTTTAACTGTTTGAGATATATATGTTTTAGAAGTTTGTGTAATTACTTCAAGCAAAGTAAGGATTTAGTCAATAACCTCATTACTTGGTAATTATCATGATCATATTGATTTTTAGCCTACTTTCCAAAAATGGAAAACCGTCTTATGAGATCGCCTCAGTGTCCGTGTGCATGTCCCCCCCTAATATCTTCATGAATGACCCAATTTCAACTAAATTTGGTACATAGAATCTTCACATAAATGACCAAAATGACACATTTGGACCGGATCTACTTTTTGGTAATTATGAATTTGGAAGGAATTGGCCCAACCGATTTCAACGAAATTTTGTATGAAGTAGGCATGCAACATAAAATAACAAAATCAAGATGTTTAATATAGATATAGAAAGCAGGGCTTCCACAATACAAGGGATAAAAAAATTATTTTTACATGTATTTGTGTTGAACTGTTCATATCAATTTTAACCAAATTTAATAACATATATACTAAACCATATTACCATATTTTAACCGACTCAGCCAAACAGGAGTGCCACAATTACAAATTAAACTCTTTCAGTAATTAAGGATTTGGAAGGAATTGGCTGAACGGATTTCAATTAAACTTTGTATATAAGATTTTTACAACATACCATAATGAAATCAAGATGATAAAAGCGGAGCTAAAGAGCAGGACTACCACAATAACATGTTAAATAATATTTTTACATGTATTTCTAGAGAAACCACACAATGGATTTTAACCAAATATAGTATATTTAATCTTCAAATAAATAAATAACCAAAATGTCATATTTCAACTGGGTCGACTAAACAGGACTACCATAATATCAAGGTTAAAATTTTTCTGTAACTATGAATTTGGAAGGTATTGGCTGAACGGATTTCAAAGAAATTTCGTTTTTAGGGTGAGTATAGAATGGCAAAACGAGATATGTTTAGAACGGATCAAAAAAGCAGGGCTACCAAAATATGAGGAAAAATAATTTTCTGATTTCAAAGCAAATACATTACTATACAATTATACTATGGTGAATTTGACAAAAAGCACTTCTGTACCACTGGAAACCTTGTATTGAAAGGAAAGTAGGCAGATTAGTTCTTTTCAGAACTACTTGTTATATTTATATTCACTGTTCAATGACATAAATCTTCCTCCCCCCCAATTACAGCAGGACCCTTAGCCTAAATGAGCTCCAAAAGCCAGAATTATAACTACAGTAAGGAAATACATTATATTGGAGGTAATTATTTTTATGCAGGTAGGTCATCCTTTGCAGTTATGAAATATTGCTGTTTCGTGAAGCATTCAATTTCACTTCACAGCACAAGCCTCTTTCTTAATTACATTATATGGACTGTGTTATTATTGTTGCACAGAAGTTTTAAATTACATAATTGTTAAATTACAGCGAATAAATCAGGAGAGTGCAACCAACGGCCTGCATAGTTTTGATGAAGATGCCTGTGATATCTACTACAGATAATTTTGTATATTTTAATTGAAATTATCACCATAAAACATTGCCTGGTGAAGACTTCATGCTAAAAAATTGTTTAGAATTGATTTTTATTTTTTAAATCACATATGATCTCTTGCTAAGTTCCCATGTAAACTCTCATCCAGTCTGCCAAGACAACTCCTAATATGGCCTGCCTGACAAATGCAGCCCACCACATAAAAAGATTGCACATGACTTATCTAACTTATGATATTGTTAGAAATGTTTTATGTGAGATTTCCATTACTATATATAAATAATAAAAAAACAAAGATGGGGAAAAGGGTAGTCTCGTAGATGTCCAAGGATTGGCACTACTTACATGGACAAATCACATTCCAAGTTGTGAATAACAAAAATAAAGGAAAAACCTATCTCATGGTGAAGGGTCATTTTATGTAGTATATAGTAAATGAACAATTTTGTAAGTCAGACCTTCAACAAAAAATGTGCATGAAACTATTCTGAAAAACCATCTCTGTGGATTAATTATCTATCATGTCATAAAATATCACAACAAAATGTGATATTCTAAAAGAAAAATGTTACAAGTATCCAGCAATTCAATTAAATATAAAACAATGGCATTGGCTGTTGAACAAATAATGAAAACCAACCTTATCTAAAATTAATATTATTTATCCTACATAAAATATTGGATTAGTGTTAATAGTGATAGTTCTAATGACATTTATTCCAAAACTTTCAAAATTCAAATAAATCAAATCCGCCATACCTTGAGCTGCTGGCCTCCCGTAGTAAGTTGACTTCCTGCTCCAGGAACACCTGTGGGTCCTTCTTCCAGAAGTTCAGCCTCCCAGTCTTCGCCTTCATCAGCAGGGTCAAATGTATACAATGGCATCAGATGATGTCTCAAATGATCCAGTCGCCTTTTTCGTATCACTGCCCAAACCTTGATGAAATAGTATTTATAAGAACTGGTTTATCTAAAACTCATTCAAGAATAGTTGATGAGCATGTTTCATATTCATACAAATATTAATAATTGGCATCTTGTTTTACAGCTATTAAATTTTCAAACAAAACTGTCTGTACAGTTATTCCACCATATTTACATTCAAAAATTCAACTACGGGAAAAACGAAATCACTTCATTAATCAGAATTGTTCTCGTAATGAGTAAGCATACACCATAAACAAGTTTTCCAATTATCCATTTTATGGGACATTTATATCGCCTAAGGCTAATAGGCGATATTAGAGTGGAGGACGTTCATAAGTTTGGATTAAATTTACATAAAAAACTAGATGAAGTCTTTGATCTAATATTTGCAGTCTTGTGTGCCTTATTAAACTCTCTCATACGCACTAGCTCGTCTTGTGGGAACAAATTCCATGATATACGCATAAGTTTCAAAAATTGAGAATTAAGTAAATTACTTGTATCTACACTACCCACAATAATGTAATAACGGTTTGTTATGACCTTCTTATATTTATTGGAGATATCCGAGAAAAGTATTTATTTCCCAATTTTTGAAACATTCTGAAATTTGTTCCCTCGTTCGTATTCCTTTCGAGTTTCAGCACATTTTTCTGTATCATCGAGTTTTCAGATTTTTCGTTTACCCTGTGTAAACTCCGCTGATCTTATCTTAAATACCAACACACCACACAGTAAGGGCAAGATAATTTGAAATTTTAAATTACAAAAATACATTCCTTCGAAAATGTTAGGTCAATTAATTGTGTACTACATCTTACCACTCCAGATAGACCCACGATGAACATTAAGAGGCCTATTGGTACAAAAAGGTAAGATAGGCTGCTCTCTTTTATATCAGATGCCTCTCCGGGTAACGGTATAGGAGATGAGACATCGTAAGATATGGTTGACATGTTTGTTGTTGAATTAGTGACTGGTGGTTCGCTGGAGGCTATCAATCTCATATTCTTATCATCGGTGATACTTGCATTCTCCATGGTTATTTCCTAAATAGCTAACGATTCATTAAATGCATGGTAAAAAAATAAATTATACGAAATATTATGACACACATTATCTTTACCTCTATCTGGTCTAGTTAATTTATCACGCTCAGCCCTCTCGGGTATAAGATATATCCAAAGATATACAAAATTATAATTTCTTTAAGCATCTGAAAAAAATAGCACTTTTAGCTGCGAGGAATACGTAAACAATCATTTTTCGGGGAGGTTCCCGGCCATTACTTATTTACCATAATCCTATTTTACAGAGCTTTCGGCATAAAATAAAAAGTATGGTCAATTATTTTTTATGGCCCCAGATTATTTGATTTAGTTACTCATTAGAACCTAACAAATCAACACTTTTGAAACACAATTCGTTAAACTTCACAATTGATTAACGAAGACACGCTATACGGCTTTCAATTGACATGGGTTATTATTTTGGTTAACACAATCACTACAGATGGAAGCACAATTAGATTTCGCTGCAGAGGAATGAATAGGAGGAGGTCGTAGTTTTTACAGTTTTCGCTGTTTGTAAGTTGTTAAGATTGTACTTTTTTGTTAGTTAATATTAAAATGACATTTATTTTAGGAAACATAGTACTAAAATTCCAAAAGTTAATTGGAAAGCATGTTTGATAATTATGTGTATGTGACTAATAGATCTCTATGTCGGAATGTAAAATGAATTGATACGTCCTCAGGTTTCAGTATTGCTTGAAATTAGCATTGCCTCGTTTCTTTTTGTTTTGAGTGAAGTATTTTGAGTTTATTGTTAATTTAATTTGTGAATTATATTAAATATTATAGGAAGGTAAATTTTAGGCTTGAATCAGGATTGTCAAACATTAAAAAAAAGTTCTCGAGTGATCCTGCCAAATACAGCTATAAGTTTTGGTGTTACTATTCGAATTTGGAGGGTTTTATTTACCTAACATTATTTGATTTCAATATAGTAGTAAGCATACGTATTCTACGTGAGTTTAGAGCGCTGCATGTTGTTTGATATTCATTTGTTACTTCATCTAATCCACTGGTACACGCCTTTTACGCTAATTTAATTCGGTAACAGATGGTTATACGTAGTTAAAAATTATTTTGGATGGTTAGCACCCCTTTGTTGTCGTTATAAAGTTACTTTATCTGTTAAATGAATATAAAATCATGTGTCCTTGAATTTCGACGTGCATTGTTCGTTGTTCAGTTATTCCGAAGTGCTTTCGTGTTTACATAATGCGAAGCCGTGTAAAATTTATATTTTTCACGCTGGTGACCGACTGATGTATTTAATAATGATTTATTATTACTTAAGTAATACCTACGGCTGAGTAGTTAATGTTAAGAAAACAATAAATATTCTCGAAATAATTTATCATTGGATTTCATTTCTTCGTCAGTTTACACGACGTTCATCATTCGTAATTTTGAATGCAAATCTTAAGGGTTGAGACAGTTTTCTACGGCAAGTTACGATATCTATTTTCATTGTCTGGTTCAAATAGTAGCATCAAAATTAATATTAAACGATGTTTTTCTTTCAGTTATAAATGTCAAACTTGCAGAAAATTTGCGTTTTGAACTAAGAAAATTTTTTTGTCGATCGTTGTTATTTGTCTATCCTCATTTTAGCGTTCAAAAAAGTCATGAAGTGAATATTTGTTTGTCACCTCATAAGTTATAACATAATGTATAATTCGTAGTTTCAAGTTAATTTGGTTTGGTAATTATTTATGGAATTAATTTTGTCTCACTTTATCTTTTTCTCATTTCAGCTCCATTATGCCTTACTCCTAAATTAGCGCACTTTATAACATCGGAGCAATGTGAGTAAAACATTACCTTATAGTGGAACGAAAGGAAAAACAAAAAGGAGAAATTTACCTAGTGAATACTGTTGTATTCCTTCTGTCAGTCCTTCATATTGGGCCTCGGAGCAAGGTCCAAGACTTGGAAGATGATGGCTATAGCCAGTCTTCCTTGAGTCATGAGTAGAAGTCGCATAAAAGGACCAGAGAGTGTTAACAACGGGAGTGGATCTACTGGCGAGGGATCTCAAGTTGGACATGAGGGATCAGCAAGGGGAGGGGCCACACCCAGCCCAACACGGAGGCGGAATATCCTTGGATCAACAGTTCGGGGTCTTTTCCAATCAACGCTACGTCATAGCGGGAAATCTTCATCATCTAATGTTGGAGTTGGACAAGCACCTACACACCATCACCACCACCATCACCACCACTTGCAGCAACAGCAGCAGGAAGCTTTACAATCTCAACCGTTGAGCAAAACAGCCAAGACTACTAATAGATCAAGTCGTCGTAAGTCGCCATCACCTGTAACCACACCGAATACTGCAATACCATCTAATAGAGTCTCATTGGTGAAGAAATCTGGCCTTCGTAGGACAGCTAACATTGATGATTCGGTTGTGACACCCTCTGGTACAGCGGCAATTCACTCTCATGTTGTTCCAATCTCCAACCGCCATCATAAGAGAGTGCCTAGTGATGACATCTCAGTTGATGTATCCCCAACGGACAGAAGAGGGAGAAAAGCTACTTTGGATCCAGAGAAATTGGATGGGATAGATGCAGGAAAAGAAAAGCAGGACTTGGAGAAGAGTGAGAAAGAGAAGGGAACCGAGAAGGAAGAGCTAATAAAGGAAGAAGGAATAAATTCAGCTATTGCTGCGGGGGATAAAGCCATGGAGAGTGGTAGAGGAGGGGGTGTTATTGATGGAGGTGAGTTCAAGCTCGTGTATTTTTTAGATATCACATTTCCTGGATATATCTCAAGGGAAATTTCTAGCCAGTAAATTCTTAAGTATGAAACATTTTTTATTGATTTTTATAACAAAATTAAAGTTTATAAAGAAATTTGATAACATTCCAAACTTTTTATTGGTTTTAACTAACCAAAAGAAAGCAATCTGAAAACATATTCCACTTGGGAAGGCTTAACTTTGTGGAAAGATTCCATAATATAAATAAAAAAGAATTTTTAAAATTTCCACTAGACAAATTTATAGTGACCGGTTTCACCTGTTACAGCATCATCAGGTGATAATGCTGTAACAGGTGAAACTGGTCGAAATAAATCTAGTGGAAATTTACAAAATTCTTTTTTATTCACAAAAAGGAATAATGTTGAATTTTTAAACAGTTTGATTGGTGTTCTCTATTTCTTTGATTGAAAACTATTCCAAACTTGAACTGGATCTCTTTCATAGATTTAGGGCAAATATAATTTAAGCTGTAAACTGAATATAATACTTTGTCAATTCTCAACTGTTGCTGCAGGTACTGGAGGAACAGAGATAGCAGATAGTGGGGGCCAAACTGGCCTTGGAGGAGGGGGTGGAGGTGTAGGAGGTGTAGTAGGAGGAGGTGGAGGTGTGGGTGCAGGTGGTGGAGGGGGAGGAGGAGGAGGAGGAGGAGGTGGTGGAGGAGGAGGTGGACCAAATGGTGGGGGAGGTGGAGTGATGGTGGGAGATGGGGAAGACGATGATGAGGAGAAGGCTATAGGTGTCTCTCCCGATGGTAGGTTTTTGAAATTTGAAGAGGAAATAGGGAGAGGGAGCTTCAAGACTGTGTATAGAGGATTGGACACTCAAACAGGAGTTGCGGTGGCATGGTGTGAATTACAGGTAAAGTTTGCTCTTTTCTGCTCCATTCTGTTGTAAGAAATCAGAGATATTTTTATCATTATATATAGATGTTCCTTACAGAGGGTTAAGATATAACATACTAGTAGAAGGTGCCTGCATTCTGCAAGCATTTCATCTCACCTTGAAAACATTTTTCTGACAGATATTTCATCATTACAAATATTTTTTTAATTCTCGATGTTTTCGTTTTTCCCTAATGTAAAAATAATAGATTAAAACAATCTCCAAACTGCAATTTTAAGAATTTTATACTTTCTCCATTATGGGGAACTAATGCTACACAGTTCTGCCAAATTTTAAAGAAAAAGCACTTCTAGAAGTGAAATAATAATTTTATAATTTTTTTAATTTTAAACATTTTTAACGGCCGCCGCAATATATTTATGGAGAGATTCAAATGTTTATTTGTGCAAATACACTACTCTGTAAATAACTTGAAAATTTCAGCTTCCTAGCTCATCCCGTAATACCTAAACAGTTATCTATTTGTTTAAATTTTAAGAATTTTTAACTACCAAACAAATTAAAATATCAAAATTTCTATAATCCCTATTTCGTTTTTTTAGAAATCCTACCTGTAAAAAAGATTCCAGCTCCGTAGCACATTCGGAAATACATAAACCTCGAAAATTTGTTTAAACAATTGCGAATTTTTAGCGCCCGCATTGTTGCACTTTTTCAAGATTTTTTATTTTTTCTAGTGGGTTTTGCACAAAATCCCACTTAAGAAAAAAATTTCCAGCTCATCTGGAAGTGCCTAAACATTAGTATCCTCATATATGTATGTTATATCCTCCTCCTCTGTAAGGAACGTCTATATATAATGATAATGATCTTATATCCTCCTCTGTAAGGAACGTCTATATATAATGATATGTATATAGGAGAATACTAATGTTTAGGCACTTCCTGAAAAGCACGTGATTCGAAATTTTTTGTCGTTAGGATTATATGAAAAACTGACTAGAAAAAACAAAAACTTGAATAAGTTCAACAATGCGGCCGCTAAAAATTCGCAATTTATTTAAACAAAATTTCTAGGTTTATGTATTTCCAAATGTGCTACAGAACTGAAATTTTTTAATAGGGAGAAATTGTAAAAAAACGAAAGAGGGGTTATAGAAATTCTGATATTTTAATTTGTTTGGCAGTAAAAAATTCTTCAAGTTTAAAGAAATAGGTAAATGTTTAGATACTAGGGGGCAAGCTAGAGAGCTGAAATTTTTGTTATTTAGAGCATAGTATAAATGAACGAATAAACATTTCAATATCTCCATAAAATTCTTATTGCAGCTGTTAAAAATTTTTAAAATTTAAACAATTAGCTTAATGTTATTTCACTTCTATATGTGTTACAACTTTAGAATTTGTCATAAATGTGTGGCATTATTAACCCAATGTGGAAAAAGTATGATATTCTTAAAATTGCAAATTTTAGTGATTGTTTTACTCCATTATTGTTCCATAAGGGAAAAACGTAAATCACTGGGGAGGTGAAATCTTCAGAATTCAAAAAATATATTTAATGATGAAGTATCTGTCTGAAAAATGAATGTTTTTTCAAGGTGAGATGAAGTGCTTGCAGTATGCAAGCATCTTCTATTAGTATACATATATCATTATATATCGACGACTCTTACAGAGGAGGATATAACATATAGGAGGATACTAATGTTTAGGCACTTCCAGATGAGCTGGAGATTCGAAATTTTTTTCAAAGGTAGGATTTTGTGCAAAACCGACTAGAAAAAACGAAAATCTTGAAAAAGTGCAACAATGCGGCCGCTAAAAATTCGCAATTGTTTAAACAAATTTTCATGGTTTATGTATTTTCGCATGTGCTACAGAGTTGAAATTTTTTTTATAAGTAGAATTCTTAAAAAAACTAAATAGGGATTATACAAATTTTGATATTTTAATTTGTTTGGCAGTTAAAAATTCTTAAAGTTTAAACAAATAGATAACTGTTTAGGTACTACGGGATGAGCTAGGAAGCCGAAATTTTCAAATTATTTACAAAATAGTGAATTTGCACAAATAAACATTTCAGTTTTACCATATATGAATTGCGGCGGCCGTTAAAAATTATTTAAATTTAAGCAATTAGAAAAATATTATTTCACTTCTAGAAGTGTTACAACTTTAAAATTTGGCTGAAATGTGTAGCATTAGTACCCCATAATGGAGAAAGTGTAAAATGTTTAAAATTGCAACATTGGGGGATTTTTTAAAACTATTATTTTTACATGCGGGAAAAACGAAAATCGCTGCGGAGTTGAAATCTTTAGAATTAAAAGAATATTTGTAATGATGAAATGCCTGTCTGAAAAATGACTGTTTTTTCAAGGTTAGATGAAATGCTTGCAGTATGCAAGCACCAATTACTAGTATACTATATTGACGTTTCTTACTTATGATACCACAGTACAAACTTGCTACACTGCCACTTGCTGTGTTCAGTTATGAGAACTAAAAATGTTATAAAAGTTTATATTATTTGAATAGGACTTTTATTTAATCAATTGCTGAAAATTGGTTTTTGGCCTCAGACCTCCCCAAAGTAAATTTCTGGGTACATGCAGGCCCACCATCCTCCTGTCTGAGAAGAAAGGGGCAAGAATGAATTTCCTCAAACAAGTGAAAATTATCCTGCATGCTGTTGGCCTTGAGGTGAAAGTCTTCAACGAATCCCTTTTCCCCACCTATTCCTCCCTGCTGGACTTTCTGCGCCTTTCTCAAAAATTTCGTTTTCCTTCCTCCCTCCCACATCTCCTAACAATCACCACCTCCCTCACCCTGCCAATCCCCCTCCCCTCCCTTGCCTACTTTCCCCACCAACATTCCAATTGCTTCCTTTCTCATTTGTTCCACAATGTACTCTTCTTGCTGTTTCAATCAAATCCATGTTTCCCTCTCCCACTCTCTCATCCCACACAAACTGTGTGACTAAATTTTAAGTTTGACAGTACACCTGATGATGTAGCTAGGCTACAAAATCTAGATTTTGTTTTTCAATAAATTTCTTTTGTGGAATCAAACCGAGTTTTCTCTCTATTTTCCTCAAAAACGTCAGTTGTTAACACGTTTGCGGTGGTGTGACCCACCGGTGGGTCACGGGTGGTTTTCCTCGTGGGCGTCGTGCCCCACCAGTGGGTCACCGGGGATCGGATGCGCAGGCACCGTGGACCACCAGTGGGTCACGTTACCCTTAAAAATCATACCTTTTTTTATGCAGGTGGTTCTTAGGAAGTTTTCTATCTTTAGCTTACGCCCACAGGGACGTTATTTTATATAGCATGTCCGCATTTTATCCCAAAAATACGTAAACATTAAAATTTTGGAAAGTTTGATTTAAACAGATTCATACGCACTTTTGAATTATTTTTATTTCAATTTAAGAAAATGTGAAGAGTGATTTTATATTATCATAAACAAATAAAAAACACCTCAAAGAGTGAGTTGAAAAAAAATTATTGATAAAAACGTGCATCATTTACTATTAAAAAGTACAATGTTACACTATAGGAAAAGATATATACAAGGGTATATTATGGAAAATACACATATATAACATAGTTATAGACTAAATAAATCAAATACACTTTCAAATAATAATTGTAAAGATAATTATTTATAACAATATAAATCATATTTTACATACAATGGTTCACTATAGAGAAAATATGCATATAAACAATACAATGAAGTATACTTGCGATCAATTGAAAACATAACTATTCATAAAAATACATGACATATTACATACAATGACTCAATAGAAAATGAAATTCACTGGCCAATATATTTTGAAAACATAATTATACGTAAAAACATACATGATATGCTGTATACAATGAATCCATATGTAAAATGATACACAATATAAAATATATGTAAAATGATACAACCTAAAAAATATGTAAAATGATACACAATATAAAAAATAGGTAAAATGTTACACTACCAAAAAAAAATACAGTTGCAAATATAAATAGATACACATAAGTATTCTTGAAAACATTATTTATGTATTTCATTGAAACATGGCAAGCACATTGTAGGCCGCCCATCGCAATCTTTACAAAATGTTTGCACTTTTTTCGTCTTTGCTCGAGCTTCTTTTGGCCCCTTTTCTCGCTGAATTTTCTCATAACAACTCAAGCAATTCTTTCTATATTTTCTCACTGCCCCTTCATGTTTTCCTAAATGATGAACTGTTTTTATTTTTTGCCTGGAATGTCCCGCACCTTCATCACGTCCACCTCTACTTTCATCTACCTCCTATTGTAGGAGCCCGTCTATAACATTTCCCTAAATTTCAACATTTCCATTTTCTTATTTTGGCCATAGTTATTGTAAATGATCCAAGAATTTACCATACATGCGCCGAGGAGAAGTTCTCCTGCCACTTTTTTGTAGCATTTCAGTGACTTTCTAAGGCATGTGTAGTAAGCGGACATTTGGTCAGAAACATCCATACCCTTTTTAGCTTTATTATATGTGATCACAGATTGCGGCTTCATTATATTTCCCCCTTTCTTTTTTTGTGACCTGGAAGAGACTAAAATATCTGTATGGGCAGGATTAGACATAATCATGAGAACAGATTGTTTATCTTGCCATTTCGTCACTCTCACGCCATTTTCATTTTCTCTTGCAATAATTTCACCTTTTTTAGTTTTGTAATACAGACGTCTTTGGGATTACCGTGCCGATTTGATCTCAGTGTTCCACAAACGTATGTCTTCTTCTTCAAAAGGTCTTCACTAAGACTCACACTGGTGTAAAAATTATCTACATACAATGTCCTGCCCTCGTCCAAAAGCCCCGCTATCAATTGTAGCACTACCTGGTGAGCATACCCAATTCCACTCACATCTGGAGTATCACTTTTCCCTACATAAACTTTTAGATTATAGATATAAGCCTCAGGCATGCACAATTTATAACACTTTGCCCCATATTTGTGAGCCTTTCCAGGGAGGTATTGTCTGAAAAAAGTCTGCCTCTCCAAGGAACCATAGATTCATCTATTACAATATTTTCACCTGGAGTCAATGTTGTTTGGAATTTTACACAAATTAGGTCTAAAAGTGCCTTTATTTTTGTTAATCTATTTGTATTTCCTATTGGATCAGCATTGCTACTGAAATGGAAGCACTTCAACAAAAACTCAAATCTATCACGATTCATCGAATTTTGAATCAAATCATTGCGGTCAAGTGGTTTGTTTGACCAAAGAGTCTCATTTTTGGCATTTGGTTTATATCCATGACAATTAGTATGGCAATGAACTTAGTATTTCACTCTGATTTGTCTTTCCATTTCCGCATCCTAGAACGTTTGCTTAGCACCTGAGAAGTGATGAACTGATTCGCATTACTGTTAGTCTCTTCGACTATCAGGTTCAACACTTCATCATTCAAGAAATGTTTATAAACACTCACTGGCCCTGAGAGATCCATATCCACCTGTAAACCTCATCACCAGAATAAGGGAATTGCCGAACAATATCTGCGCATGCTCCCCACATGTTTGAACCTCTGACGATATTACCACTTCTTCAGAAGATGATTCTTCTGTGCTGTCCTCTCCTGAAGATAGCTAGTCACTCTCTTCACCCAAATTCGACAGTTTATACGAATCTTCAGATTCAGAAAAACTAGACATTGCAACATCTGAATCACCCATTGGTTCCACTGATTTTGATTTTTTGTATATGAATTATTTCCAAAGATTCAATATTTCAAACTGAACACTATGTCACTCATACAAAAGCCAGAACAAAAATATCGCTAGTTTAAAATTTCCTAGAATAATATAGGCCGAGGAAGTGGGAGGGAGAGATAAAACTTGGCCAATAAGAAAGAAATAAGAAAATCTGCAAGCAAAAGAATTTATTGCATTTTCAAAAATAGGGCTATGCAGCAGAAGCCGCCTCTAGGCAATAAACCTCAGTCAATGACTCTTGCGATGGCTCAAATTGAGTGGTGAAAGACTCCCCCCAACATCACGTTGCATTTTTTCATATAGTATATATAGTATTTTTCATATAGTATTGAAATTGTTTTACGACATACCATGTACAGCAGTCTCAAAACCTGCATTGGTAGGTCTAGTAGGCCACACACGCTCACAGGTGATGCAGCTGGACCATACAGATACTGTGGGACATTACAGAAACTACGGAATTCTTCTATACAAAATAAAGGAGGCATTTTTCTTTTTCAAATGTTGTCTAAATAATAGCTGGTGATTATAGAGTGCGATTTCCCTGACGTATTTTTACAAATATACATATTTGTAAAAAAAATACATCCAGGAAATATATTTTTGCGCATTTTATTACTAAATAATTATACTGAAAAAGCTCTCAAAAATGCAATGTTTAATATTTTATGGCCCTATTTGTTCAATATTTATAATGACTTTTTCGAAAAATATTTCCGTAGAAACTTCGTTGAAAATTGAATGTTATACTGCTAAACAATATTAGTTTTTCTACATGAACCACGAGCTTTAGATACATGATAAAAGAGATAATAAACTCTTAGTAGATGCCATTTACTTGCTCTTGGAGTGCCAAGACATGTTTTTATGTAAAATAAAAACATTTTAAAACTTAAAAATAATAAATTTTTTAAAAATCTTTTTTTTTAATTTTACGCCCCTGGGGACGAACAATAAAAATGTGTTAAATAGCATTTAAACCTTGCTCTTCATGCATTGCTGTAGATGACCGACAAATTATATTTGGTTAGCTGAAGATGTTGCTGCAATGATTCTCTGAATTGAATGTGCAATTCTAACTCCCATATAATCAAGGTCATTGTATTAGCACATACAGTTTCAGTTCAGAGAAAAATGGTACAAAGCATGGGGATAGACAATTGAAGTGATCTACTCCATTATTCACTGAACGTGCAGTTTGTTTATTTATGGGTGGTGAGGGAGACATGGAGATTGACAACATCCTGTTGGAACAATCTCTAGTAAAGCATGACCAGCTGCAATTCTTTGGTAATAAAGTAGTAGTGGCTCTCAGTAATAGCCTGTTTTTGTTTTGGTTAACTTTTGTTTACATATGTGGTCCTTAAGTCTTGTCACCCAACATGTCATGAATTTCTTTTTACATTGTTGGATTAGTCTGTAACCAGTAATTTGCATTATGAATATGAGCATTGCTTCTCTAAAAGGGTAAATATTTGCTGAAAAACAATATGCATCTTGTAAACTCGGGATCAGTTTTCAATTGTTTAGGCATTCTTTACTCAAGTAAAAATGAATGCCTTATGGTCAGGTCTCCCATGTTTTGTTTCTGAAACTACTTGGCTGATTTTCATGAAATTTACTATTTAGGACTTTTGGGCCAAGAAAATAATATAAATGCTTCACATAACCTAATCAGTAGTTCCACTTTACTGGAAATAGAAAAACTTTGTCATATCTCGTAAAATATTTGTCATATCAAAAAAGTTATAATTTGTAGATCTAGTTTAGTAGAATATTTCTTCCTCTATACATTTTTATCAAAGGAGTAGTTGTTTACAAGAAAGTCCTAATTCACTTTGAATTTAGAAAAAAATTGGTTTTTTAATTGTTGCCAATCCTTGCAACTGAAGTAAACAAGATCTGCTATATATACGTAAATACATTTGATTCCCTTTTGTGTGTACAGAAAATTCAGTAAGTGAAAGGAAGTGGATTATCTATGACAAAGAAATGAATGTGAATTTGCTTACTTACCTAATGTATACATAGAGCATTTGCAAGCAAAAAAGAAATGGATAATTTACAAGGTAGGAATGAATGTGAATATAAAGATTACATTTCTATTACACTACTCCACCGTTATCCATGATCTGAGTATCCGCGAATTAACGTATCCGCAAGTTGGTTTTATCTCCCATTACCCAGTATTCGCGAGCAAGGTCTCGCATATCTGCGAATCTCCCCAACACGTTATTTTACGTAACCTCTATAAGGACTGAGTTTTTATAAACATTTTGTTTAGTAGCGATTAATAAGTAAAAATTGAACATTTAAGATTATTTATTGTACACACAAGAAATGGTAAAATAAAAATTGTAAAAATAATTTTGACTTCCAATTAAAATCATTATTATTATGTTTAGTTTTCCATTTTATTTTGATTGGCTGTTCGCTTTCACTATCGTTATTTCAGACATTAGGAGTAGAATCGCTTTTAGTAGTAAGAAAATTACTATACAATTCTTCTAAATCTTCAAAATCGTATTCACATCGACTCTAAGAGCTTAATTTTTATAAATTCAAGAATTTCGTAATCTTGCCATGTCCGATTTTTATTCAAATGTCCCATGCTATTTACTACTTATGCCGTGACTTGGCAATAAATATGTATTAGGAAACCTTTTTACTTTTGATAGCAGTATCTCTCAGATAAGCGGTAATCGGTATATACTTATAGAATCTGAGTCATATTCTTTTACAGCATATAATACTAGTAGAAGGTGCTTGCATTCTGCAAGCATATCATATCACCTTGAAAAAACATTGATTTTTCAGACAGATATTTCATCATTACAAATATTTTTTAATTCTAAAGATTTCACCTCCGCAGCGATATTTGTTTATCCCTTATGTAAAAATAATAGATTAAAACAATCTCCAAACTTGGAAAGTTTTATATATATATATATATATATTTTATACTTTCTCCACTATGGGGTACTACTACTACACATTTCTCCCAAATTTTAAAGTTGTAGCACTTCTAGAAGTGAAATAATATTTTTCCAATTGTTTAAATTTTAAACATTTTTAACGGCCGCCGCAATATATTTATGGAGAGTTTCGAGTGTTTATTTGTGCAAATGCATTACTCTGTAAGTAACTTGAAAATTTCACCTTCCTAGCTCATATCGTACTACCTAAACAGTTATCTATTTGTTTAAACTTCAAGAATTTTTAACGACAACACAAATTAAAATATCAAAATTTCTATAATCCCTATTTCGTTTTTTTACAAATTCTACCTCTAAAAAATTTCAGCTCCGTAGTATATTTGGAAATGCATAAACCTTGAAAATTTGTAAAAACAATTGCGAATTTTTAGCGGCAGCATTGTTGCACCTTTTAAAGATTTTCGTTTTTCTAGTCGGTTTTGCTTAAAATCCTACCTAAGAAAAAAATTTCGAATCTCCAGCTCATCTGGAAGTGCCTAAACATTAGTATCCTCCTATATATAACATACTAGTAGAAGGTGCATTTCATCACACCTTCAAAAAACATTCATTTTTCAGAGAGATATTTCATCATGGTAAATATTTCTTTAATTCAAAAGATTTCTCCTAGGGACCGATTTTCGTATTTTCCTTATTGAACAATAATGGAATAAAACAATCACAAATTTTTTAAATTTTAGGAATATTATACTTTTCCCACATTGGGTTAATATTGCCACACATTTCTGCCAAATTTTATATTTTTACCAAATTAGAAGAGAAATAACATTTATCTAATTGTTTAAATTTTAATAATTTTTAACGGCCGCAATAACAATTTAATGGATACAATGAAATGTATATTCGATTAAATATAGGAAACACGAAGTAATTTAAAAATTTCAGCACCCTAACTCGCTGCGTAGTCTCACTATTTACTATTTGTTTAAAATTTAAGAATTTTTAACCGCCAAACAAATTAACATATCAAAATTTCTATAATCCCTATTTCGTTTTTTTACTAATCATACTTTTTTAAAAATTTCAGCCCCGTAGACATTCGGAAATACATAAGCCTTGAAAATTTGTTTAAACAATTACAATCTAAATTTGTAGCACATTTAGAAGTGAAATAACATTTATCTAATTGTTTTAATTTAAATAATTTTTAACAGCCGCAATAAGAATTTCATTGATAAAATGAAATGGTTATTCTTTTATATAGCCTAATCTCTAAATAACTTGAAAATTTCAGCTCTCTATCTCGCCCCGTAGTATCTAAACATTTACCTATTTGTTTAAAATTTAAGAATTTTTAACTGCCAAACAAATTAAAATATCAAAATTTGTATAATTCCTATTTCTTTTTTTATATATCCTACGTATAAAAATAATTTCAGCTCCGTAGCACATTCGAAAATACATAAACCTTGAAAATTTGTTTAAACAATTGCGAATTTTTAGCGGCCGCATTGTTGAACTTTCTCAAGATTTTCGTTTTTCTAGTCGGTTTTGGACGAAATCCTAACTAGGAAAAAATCTTCGAATCTACAGCTTATCTGGAAGTGCCTAAACATTAGTATCCTCCTATTATTATCATTATATCGACTTTCTTACAGAGGAGGACGAGGATACTAATGTTTAGGCACTTCCAGATGAGCTGTAGATTCGAAATTGTTTTCTTAGGTAGAATTTTGTGCAAAACCGACTAGGAAAAACGAAAATCTCGAGAAAGTTCAACAATGCGGCCGCTAAAAATTCGCAATTGTTTAAACAAATTTTCAAGGTTTATGTATTTTCGAATGTGCTACGGAGCTGAAATTATTTTTATACGTAGGATATATAAAAAAAGAAATAGGAATTATACAAATTTTGATATTTTAATTTGTTTGGCAGTTAAAAATTCTTAAATTTTAAACAAATAGGTAAATGTTTAGATACTACGGGGCGAGATAGAGAGCTGAAATTTTCAAGTTATTTAGAGATTAGGCTATATAAAAGAATAACCATTTCATTTTATCAATGAAATTCTTATTGCGGCTGTTAAAAATTATTTAAATTAAAACAATTAGATAAATGTTATTTCACTTCTAAATGTGCTACAAATTTAGAATTTGGCATAAATGTGCCGCATTATTTACCCAATGTGGAAAACGTATAATATTCATAAAATTGCAAAAATTAGCAATTGTTTTGCTCCATTATTATTCTATAGGGATAAAAAGAAATTTGGTCCCGAGTAGAAATCTTTTGAATTAAAGAAATATGTCCCACGATGAAATATCTCTCTAAAAAATTAATGTTTTTTTCAAGGTGAGATGAAATGCTTGCAGTATGCAAGCACCTTCTACTAGTCATTATATATAGGTGTTTCTTACAGAGGAGGAGGATACTAATGTTTAGGCACTTCCAGATGAGCTGGAGATACGAAATTTTTTTCTTAGGTAGGATTTTAAGCAAAACCGAATAGAAATAACCAAAATCTTGAAAAGGTTCAACAATGCGGCCGCTAAAAATTCGCAATTGTTTAAACAAATTTTCAAAGTTTATGTATTTTCGCATTTGCTACAGAGCTGAAATTTTTTTATAGGCAGAAATTGTAAAAAAACGAAATAGGTATTATACAAATTTTGATATTTTAATTTGTTTGGCATATAAAAATTTTTAAAGTTTAAACAGATAGGTAAATGTTTAGATACTACGGTGCAGGATAGGGAGCTGAAATTATTAAGTTATTTAGAGATTATTCTATACAAACGGATAAGCATCTCAGTGTGTCCATGAAATTGTCATTGTGGCTGTTAAAAATTAATTAATTTTAAACAATTATATAAATGTAATTTCACTTCTACGTGTTGCAGAATTGTGTGGCATTATTAGCTTAATATAGGAAAAGTAAAATATTCCTAGAATTGCAAAAATTAGTGATTGTTTTACTCCATTATTGTTCCACAACCAAAAGACGAAAATCGGTCCAGAGGAGAAATTTTTAGAATTAAAGAAATATTTCTCATGATGAAATATCCCTTTGAAAAATAAAGGTTTTTTCAAGTTGAGATGAAATGCTTGCAGTATGCAAGCAACTTCTACTAGTCATTATATATAGACGTTCCTTACAGAGGAGGAGGAGGATACTAATGTTTAGGCACTTCCAGATGAGCTGGAGTTTTAAAATTTTTTTCTTAGGTAGGATTTTGTGCAAAACCGACTAGAAAAAACGAAAATCTGGAAAAAGTGCAACAATGCGGCCTATAAAAATTCGCAATTGTTTAAACAAATTTTCAAGGTTTATATATTTCCGAATGTGCTACGGAGCTGAAATTTTTTTAGAGGTAGGATTTCTAAAAAAACGAAATAGGGGTTATAGAAATTTTGATATTTTAATTTGTGTTGCCGTTAAAAATTCTTAAAGTTTAAACAAATAGATAACTGTTTAGGTACTACGAGATGAGCTAGGAAGCTGAAAATTTCAAGTTATTTACAGAGTAGTGCATTTGCACAAATAAACATTTGAATCTCTCCATAGATATTTTGCGGCGGCCGTTAAAAATGTTTAAAATTTACACAATTAGAAAACATTATTTCACTTCTAGAAGTGCTAGAACTTTAAAATTTGGGAGAAATGTGTAGCATTAGTACCCCATAATGGAGAAAGTATAAAATTCTTTAAATTGCAAAGTGTGGGGATTGTTTTAATATATTATTTTTACATAAGGGAAAAACGTAAATCGCTGGGGCGGTGAAATCTTTAGAATTCAAAAAATATATGTAATGATGAAGTATCTGTCTGAAAAATGAATGTTTTTTCAAGGTTAGATCAAATGCTTGCAGTATGAGGGCACCTTCTATTAGTATGTTATATCGTCCTCGGTAAGAAACGTCTGTATATAATGATAACATATAGGAGGATACTAATGTTTAGGCACTTCCAGATGAGCTGGAGATTCGAAATTTTTTTCTTAGGTAGGATTTTGTGCAAAACCGACTAGAAAAAACGAGAATCTTGAAAAAGTGCAACAATGAGGCCACAAAAAATTCGCAATTGTTTAAACAAATTTTCAAGGTTTATGTATTCCTGATTGTTCTACGGAGCTGAAATATTTTTTAGAGGTAGGATTTGTAAAAAAATATTTTAATTTGTTTGGAAGTTAAAAATTCCTTAAGTTTAAATAAATAGGTAAATGTTTAGACACTACACGGCGAGTTAGGGAGCTGAAAATTTTAAATTATTTAGAGTCTAATCTATGTAAACGAATAAACATTTCAATGCATCCATGAAATCGTTATTTTGGCTGTTAAAAATTATTTAAATTTAAACAATTAGATAAATGTTATTTCATTTCTAATTGTGCTAGAAATTTAAAATTTGGCAGAAATGTGTGGCATTATCATCCCAATGTGGGAAAAGTATAATATTCCTAAAATTGCAAAAATTAGTGATTGTTTTATTTCATTATTGTTCCAAAATGATTAAACAAAAATCGGTCCCGAGGATAAATCTTTAGAATTAAAGAAATATTACTCATGATGAAATATCTCTCAGAAAAATAATGTTTTTTCAAGGTGAGATGAAATGCTTGCAGAATGCAAGCACCTTCTACTCGTATGTTATATCCTCCTCCTCTGTAAGGAACGTCTATATATAATGATAGTATTTAATATTTTAGTTATCCTTTTAGAACTACGATTGTAGGTAACTGTTCGTAGTTCTCCAAGGAAAGGTAAAAATAACGCAGATACACAAGGCTATTACTTCTTTTATCCCTAGTAAAATGTGATGCTAATAGTAATTTACTCAATGTAATACGATTTCTTTCATAAAAAATGGACAAATTCAATTATTTTTCTTTAATTACTGTATGAGGATCCCAACCTTACTTGAGACAAACCGGAACGAATGTAACTGATGAAATATTCTTCAAATTCATATAGGTGATATTATCTAGTATTATTACCAGTAAAAATAAGCCTAAATAGCGCATAAAATTTGTTGAAATTACTTCTATTGTATGGTGACTCTATCCTAAGTTATAATGTAAACATAAGGCCTAGTATCCGTGACGTTTTTGCAGAACGCATCCCTCGCAGATATCGGGAGAGTAGTGTACTCAAGTGAAATACGTTTTAAATCATTTTTTATTCCTTTATTAATTACAACTGATCAGGAGATAAATTGGTAAATTAAAAACTCAGCATTTCCTTGGCATTGCTTCTGATGAGTCGTTTTGCATTGTTTAGAAATTATATTAAATCATTAATGTTTGTTTTTTGACATGATTACATTATTTGTAAAGAATGCCTCGGTGTTGCAGGTATGCATGCATGATCCATGCCAATTTCCGCTCTTGTTTATATCCAAAAACAATATGCTATCCTCTTCTCTTAAGTTTTCATTATACAATTTGTGCATCTGTTGCAATTTGTAAGGATGGAAATGCTGCTGCTTCATTATTCAACGAACTGATTCCTTATGGGAAAGGTTCTCTCATGCTGTATAAACAATGGATTTTTTAGGGCTAGGTGTCATATTATTCATTGGGTATTATTCATCTGTGGCTGATTTTGATTGATCACTTATTTTTCATCAAATACTTTGATTGTTATTACAAATTTGTGCATAAATTTGGATAAATATCGATTGGAAGGCTTCAGAAATTTTTAATGATGATGGCAGAATTATTGGTAGTGTTTCTAGAAAAAGCAGCGAGTTCAACTCATTGTTCTGCCATTGTATGACTCAACAGATAATTTGGACTAAAGAATTTGAACATACTTACTTGGGTGATTAAATATTTGCTGAAGATGTTTTTTTAATTTCTGTTGAATTATTGTTTGGAGTTGCTTAAATGTTTTTACTCGAATGACATGTAATCACCGTGAACATCATAGTGCCTGCATTGGAATTATACAAAATGATAGTCAGTTGTTAATGCCTATTTGTCAATTGGATTTGTCACACATTAATTTTACTTTTCAAACTAGGATGAGAATACAATTCTCACCAAACTCTTTTCAAAACCTGGTTCTCTTTATAATTCTATTTGTCGACTCTTTTGTGGTATTCGTAGAATTAAGAATGTTAGAATAAGGTGAATATTCTGACGATATGTACTATTTATTCCATTTGGTAATCATGACTATTAATTTGTGAACATAGTAATAATATTTTCTGTTTCAATAAATTAACTTGAGATGTTTTTATTCAATTTTAATGAATGTAATTTGTGATACATTGAGTTTCTTATTATTTGCAAAATGTTCAATGTATTATTAATTTAAATAATAATAATATCATTTTAATTCCTTTTTAACACTACCATTTAAAGTTATTTTGATTCTTATTGAGTTATTTTAAGCAAAAATGTTATTTTACAAATTATGTCTCATTTAAAGAAAATAATTTCATAGTTTTAAACATTCTTATTACATTCAAAGATGGCTCAAAAAACTTTTTGGCGTAAACTGAATGAAAGTTAAGACTCCAGCCAAAAACAAGTAGTATTAGCTTAAGTCTTAACTTTCATCCATTCTTATTACAGGAGAAAAAATTAAATAAGACTGAGAGGTTGAGGTTTCGGGAGGAGGCGGAGATGTTGAAAGGATTGCAACATCCAAACATAGTGAGATTTTATGATTATTGGGAGGTCACATTGACCAAAAGAAAGTATATAGTCCTTGTTACTGAACTTATGACGTCTGGTACTTTAAAAACGTAAGTAAATTAATATGAATTTATACTGAAATTTTATATGTACTAATTAATTTTGTCTCTACTTGGTATTTAGTTTTTTTATAAACTTATAGGTAAGATTTTGATTGTTGTTTTAAAAAGGGAAATATTTGATGAGCTTAGTAAATGCTATTGTTATATTGCTTCATATTACCATTGATAAAAAATAAAAATCCCTTTTCTCTCATACCTTTTTAATAACTTTTATATGAACTTGCGAAATATATTTCTATATATATGTGTGTGTGTGTGTGTGTGTGTGTGTGTGTGTGTGTGTGTATATATATATATATATATATATATATATATATATATATATATATATATATATATATATATATATGCGTGCATTCGTTTGTTTGTTTGCTTTAATCCTTTTTCAAAAATTAGCCAAGGAAAATATCTTTCAACTTTGGGATCTGAACCTCATAACCTCAGCTCCATAGCCAAACGTGCTAACCATTACACCAATTCATTCATTAGTAACTTCGATGAAAGTTATGTATTTAAATAATACGCTACGTTTGTCCCTCATGCTCGACGGAGAACTATTTGCAACTGACTGTAATGCTATTTTAACAAACAATCTGAGTGCGCAGAAGATTGAAATTTGGTAGGAATGTTTGTCTCTTATAGTAAAAGCCATTTATGAAAAGAAAATACTCAAAAAATACGTGTTTGACTCCAGTAGATAATTGTATTTTCATCTCAAGCCTTATACTATATGCCTAAGGAAAGCCTGCTTTAAATGTTTTAGTACGTGAAAGAGGAGAGAAAGAAAGAAAGGAGGAGAGAGACAAAAAGAAAGGATGAGAGACACAAAGGGGAGACAGGAGGAGGTAGAGATAGATAGATAATGGTTTTGATTAGGTCAAGATTGATACATGCAATAATTGTATTTAGAAATATTGTTTTTGTTTGCGAGCCTTCATTAACTTTTCTTTTATATTTCTATACAGAGATTTGAATATTTCTTTGGGATACTTCTTCGTGATATCAGTGATATAGGAATATCCAGTGAACTGTGGAGGCAATTATCAAAAGATCATTTTAATGGTTGAACTGTTCTATTGGAGTCTTAATAGCGTGAGATCTACCTTTGACTCAAATAGAAATCGATTTATTTAGTTTTTAGTGGATGCAAAACGTGATTTCATAAAATAAATTTAAATATTTTTTCTCTTTTTAGCTAAAGATTAAAGACGCGCATCTTTCCCAGAAAATGTCCTCAAATTCCTTCTAATATTCATCAATTCAAATCTCTGTATCAGACGTCATTAACAATATTATTTATTTAGCATGCAAAATAAATTATTATCTTAATTTCAGTTTATTGGGAACAGTACTGATGTTTTCTTTTACTGTTATTCATTGATTGGCATTTCAAAGGCAACATAAATGTTTATATTTACTTGTAATAAAAAAATAATTTATGTTGCGATTGATTCTGAGTATAACTGTAGTTACACTATAATGTTCGCCCTAAATTTTCATGCTTTTTTATGTGTATCGCTTAAGGTTAGTTTGTTGTGAGATGGCCTGTGGAAATCCTCTGTAGCGGTCATTTTCATTCGTCTCCACCAGTTGTACGTTTTATCTTCGATTTTGCAAAGATGATGGATTGTAAGGATATATTCTAAGAGAGTCATCTGACTTAGAAATTCATGCAAAATTGGTTCAATTCAGAAACATTAAATTTTTATTTTAAAATTACGATTCCTTGTCGCTTGCTCCATTATACTATTATTTCATTGGATTATATGGAAAATGAGTAATAGTTTGTGAATATACACCTGTGACAGCCAATAGTAAGTTTTTACTAAACTAAGTATGAATATACAAGTGCTGAATGAATATATAAGTGCTTCAAACAAGTTCAATGTAAATATTTTAAATAATGTAACCTACGTTATTGAAAATAACATTACGTTAATGCATATAAAGTTATTAACTATATTAAACAATTAATTTTTATATTTTTTCATGTTATTTGTATATATTTATTCATCATGTGACTTTCTGTTATATGTGTAAAATGTTAAAACCAATTTTTTATCAGCCTGACTAGTTGATTTTGCTCTTTTCTTTTGTTCGAGTTTTCAGTGTACACCCAATCCCCGACTGACACGAATTCTACCAACATGATTTTGGTTTAACACAGTTTTTAACATAGGGCTAGTTTTCAACTAAAATAACTGGTCTTTCAGTTTAACACAATTTCTCTACGACTGTGGAAAGGTCTAGAAAACAGAAACAAGTTTAGACATGTTTGGCCTGCTCTTGCTGGATGCTTAGTTGAGAGGGAGACAGCAATCTGGAAACAAGCTAGAAGCAGGTCTGGAATTGGATAATTTTAACAACTGGAATATTCTGATCTGATTTTTTAACAATAGAAATGCTATGGACTTCATTTTGTAACAAAAGGAACTGAGTTCCCTCATTGTGGCAAAGGCTTTGGCGGTGTTTGATGACTGGATGCATGGTTTTCGGTGAACCACCGCATGTGCTGACTTGAATGGACAACAGTTTCGTTCCCATTCCAGGGAATAACTTCAGGTCGAAGTGGTGTCTCTCAGATTTGGCCCGGTATATATGGGGGCAGCGGCTGGCACTAGAGAGCCAATCACAGCTCTCCAGACCCGAGAGCCAATCACAGCTCTCGAGTGCCAGCCGCTGCCCCTATATATACCGGGCCAAATCTGAGAGAGACCACTTCGACCTGAAGATGTTCCCTGGAATGGGAACGAAACTGTTGTCCATTAAAGTCAGCACATGCGGTGGTTCACCGAAAACTATGCATCCTGAGTTCCCTCATGTTCCAGCCCAATTTGAGCACTGTTTAGCACTTGAACAGGTTTTGACTTATTCCTCTAAGTTGGCAGATATATTTACTCATAGGTGAGGCATAAGAGTGAGAAGGATTAGATTGCTGTCACATCCACTTTAACTCCGGTACCAACATAGATTATTTAGTAATTAGTGAATTTGATCTTGTTCAAAAATTTTGTACTTTTCGAATAATTTTTTAAAACATTTTTACACCCTGAACATTTCTAGCTTAATAACAACAATGGTGTTCTGGTGTGTTCGGTCCAATTTGAGCACTGATAGCAAGTAATTATTATAAACACCCTTGTATAAGTGTTATTCTTTACATAACTTGATGTCATAGTCACATGACTTGTTATTTGATCATAGGTCATAAAAATAAATGAAAATATCATATACATATGAAAACAATAATATTCAATACATAATTGTTAAAATAGTGTTTGGCAAGTTAAATAACATAATTTTGGTATGAGTTATTATTAAAAAAAATTTATCAGAATCAAAAGTTTTGATTCCTTGCGAGAAAGAACAAATATTTTAAATGTGACTGTTCTAAGATTTCTTCAATTCAAAACGATCAATAGGAATTATTATTATTGTTATTATTAATAATATTATAATTATTTCTTCTTCTGTTGCTTGTTTTCTTTACCAGATTTGTTACGAAAAAATAACGGATTTTTTACCTAATTTCAAGATTTTTGTTCGTATTACGAAGCACTGGACAAAATATTTTTTTCGTAACATCGAAATTTCGTAAAATAGAGCAAAGTAAATCAAGATCTACCTGTATAGTCATAATAAAGGAATAAAATTAAAACTATGTCGATCAAGTTAGGATGCTGGAATGCATCTCCCCTATTTACATTATTTCTTATGAGAAATTTGTGTCTGACTAACACGATTTCACCTTATAAGAATTTTTTTAAGAATGCATATATCATTTTAGTCAGGGACTGGTTGTATTTATATTGAGAGAATCCATTGTAATAGTAGTCTTATTCTATTTGCTTGTGTGTTTGCCTGAAACACTCCCCTTTCTTGGAAGCATTTGGGGTGACATTTAGTGCAATAACTTGAAAATGGTTGGTGATTTCAATGATTTTTTCACGATATACAGGTATCTCCCTCTTGCAAGTTTTAAGCAAGTCATCTTCCATCATAAGACTATGTGTTCGATTTTGGGAGGGTTTATTTTCTTCATTTGATTAACATGGGTATGAGTGTAACATGTTAGTCATTTGCATATTAAAATTGCTTAGGACCATCGTAGGAACTTGGGACTGTAGACAAAGCATGATTGAAAGAATGAAATTTCTCTTTCCTGCCATCTATTTTCAAATACGCTTTAAATGGGACCGCAAATTAGATAGTAATGTGAAAATTTGATGTATTTTTACATCATAATGTTTTGCTGTGAAGGTGATTTTTATTACTGCTGATTTCATGTTATTTTTTATGATTGACTGGGATTATAAATAGCATCTGTCCATATATTCACAAAATTTTGATTTGAATTTTATACGATACCTTGGTAATGATAAACAATATGATTGTAACAAGCAAGCAAATATTCTATTATTCACTGATATTGTGTTAATGAAGTTGGGTATAGAAATTATAATTTTTGAAGATCTTTGAGGTCATTTTCTGTGAAAGCTAAGTTTCTGGTGTTTAACTAACACAAAAATATTAAATTTGTGTAAATATATTTTAATGAAATCATGTTTTAAATGTACTCAAAATTAAAAAGAAATTTAAAATTCATATAATTGTATGTTCCATAAAGTACAAATAGTTTTGGGCAAATAAAAGTTGTCTAATGTTTAGCAAATAAATCTTCATTGATATTTTTTTGCCTGAAACTCTTTTTATAGAACATTCAATTATGTGAATTTTATATTTATCATTTATTTTTAATGCATATAGAAGTTGGTTAATTTTTTATTTAATTTTCATTTTAATACATATTTCACACATACCCCTTATATTTTATGGGTGATTAGGCTAGTTTATTTATATTAAGATAATATTCTAACTGGAAATATATGGTTTTGTTTATTTTATAATTTAGATTCTTACTGAATTTAACTGATTTACTCTTAAAATTTATAACTTCAAGTTCATAAAGATGTGCATGATTGTTTCATTAAAAACCATTCTTGATTTATTAGCTACCTACGTCGGTTTAAGAAGATTAATCCAAAGGTTCTGAAGTCATGGTGCCGCCAAATACTCAAAGGTCTCTCGTTTCTGCACTCAAGGGCTCCTCCAATCATTCATAGAGATCTTAAGTGTGACAACATCTTTATTACGGGCACTACTGGTTCAGTCAAAATAGGAGATTTAGGATTGGCAACTCTGAAAAACCGCTCTTTTGCTAAATCTGTGATTGGTAAGTCTTAACTACAGCTTATGAATTGATTGAAATATTTTAATGCATAAAGAAAATTAATTTTTGCTATACATTGTTATTTCTTGGTTCTTATTTTATAAAAATCAATACCATTTGAACTAATGACCTGATTTCATTATTGATATTAGTGTGTCATTGTAAGTTAAAAATTTTGAAATTGGTTGCTGGATGTTTATCCCCGATTTTGTTAATTTTATGAAAATTCCAGTTTTAAAAATCGAGCCATAAATTCTAACAGCTTGAATTTTTATCTCAAGATTAAATTGGTCTTTCATTGTTCTATGTATAAGAGTTATGTCGAATGTTTATTTGGTTGTAAGGGTACAATTTTCTTCTTCGGATTAAATTTTATTACTAATTGTTATACAAAATTGTACATTATAATTATTGAGTAATATACATTATGATTTTTCAATATATATTTTATGATATCTTAACATTTCTTTAGTTGCAGAGCAATACCTATGAAAATTCATGTGTGCAAAAGTTTTCATGCATAATGAGTAACATTGCAATTACTAGCCATATTGATTATGAAATTACTTCCCCAAATAGTCATGTAATCAATCAAAATGAATTAACGATTTAAGTTAACATTTGACCTGTTAACATACAATTTCTTCTTTTTATGAGACAAATGATATCTCTAATCTAATCCAAAAAGCAGTCACACTAAATATATTGTCTTAGCGAAAAATTAAATTGTTTAAATTTTCATTTCTTTACAAGAAGATTTTGCCAAACTTTCTTATTCTCAGCTAACAAAGATTCAATGAAAAGTCATTTTTTAACTTTTACTTAATGCAGCAACTCAATTTATTCTTCTCTTTAAAAAGTAGAATCTGGTCTTAATGCATTCACTCAGCATAAAATTACTTTTTGTGAATTTATTAATTAGCATTTGCTATTAAACCTCATTTTATTCTAGTGTATAATTGTTTATGTATTATCTTGCTTAAAAGTTTACTAAAATGATAAGTTAAAAAAAGATAAAACACAATCAGCAGTCATTTATATTGGGCAGCAAAGGATTTTGCCTTATATTTATTGCATGTTTCATATGTTAGCCAACTAATATCCCTTATTTATCTGAATATAAGACAAGGTATTTTACCTATTTTTGCTCCTGAAAAATGAAGGGTCTCTTGTATTTGCGTGGTCAAACACATCAAGAGTTTGCTGTCAATGATTTTGAATAGAACGGATAGATCAGATGGTGACATTCTTTGGAACCAGAATGATGAAGGAGTTGATAGTGACGAGGAAAGTGAGAACTAACCTGGCTGAATATGGGATGGATTTCTTGGGATAACACTTTTTATTTATTTTTCTCATGTTTATCCTTGTTGTGTGTGTTATATGGTGTAGCTTAAATAATACATCTTAAAAATTGTTCTTCTGTACGTAATTGAAAATTCTGCAAATGGGCCGTCGTCTCATATTCAGGTAACTACTTTTTTCTTCTCAACTCAATTTTTGGCGGGTCATCTTATATTTGATTCATCTTATATTCGAATAAATATGGTATATTAATGTCATTATTGAGTAGAATGAATGATAACATTATACTTGAACAAATATCAGTTTATTTTATGGTCAGTTTAAATGCTATGGCATTTCAGTACTGTTTCTCAACAGTTAGAACCTTATTAGAATTACTATATTTGCCCAAAAGAATGACAAGGTTTTTTCCCCTCAATTTCAGTTTAAAATATTGAGTCATCTTGAATTTTTTTACGTAGTAATACTATCCCTTGGACACCATAATATTGAGGTTATACTGAATGTGATTAATAATAGGATGCTGACGATTTTATTCTTATCCTTCTTCTGTAGTCATAATAATTGGCGTAAGTAAAACAAATCATTAAAATCTAATCATCTGATCTTGAATTTGATTTGGAGAACTTGTTGATCTTACACATCAAGGATAAATTTTAGAAAATTTAGTAAAATTAAGGGATTGGGTTGATAAAGGAAACCTTTAATACTTGATACAGAGGCACATTACTCCCCCAACAGGCACTCCCGAGTTCATGGCTCCTGAGATGTATGAGGAACATTATGATGAAAGTGTGGATGTTTATGCCTTTGGGATGTGCATGCTTGAAATGGCTACATCTGAATACCCATACTCGGAATGCACAGGCCCTGCACAGATTTACAAGAAGGTTGTCAGTGTGAGTTTTGCAATGCTGTTTGACTACCTTTCAATATCCTGCAGCATTAATTTGTGGGTACTCAATCCTAGTAAAGAAAATAGACTCTCCTCTCTTTGCCGGAAGTTGTCGGCACACCTAATTTGTTATTTACTGCATGCTGATGTTTTGTGTACTATTGGCAGAACATTAAACACTGACTTGTTTTTCTCAACCCATTTGTGCTAATTATATCAACTTTTATTTTCAGGGAGTTAAACCTTTAAGCTACGAACGGGTGGAGAATCCAGAGGTTAGGGATATCATTGAGCGATGTATCAGATTGAAAAAGGAGGAAAGGTTATTTCTCTTTTGACCTGTTTTTTAGTAATGTATTTAATATTAGTTTTCTTGGAAGTTGGAATACACTTTTCTATGGGATTCACTTTTAAATATAAAATTTATTTTTTTAATTTAAATTTTTATCCTAGAATAAGGTAGTACTATTTTTATGTTTAACTTAGTCAAGTTCCTTCTGACAAGGAGAGGGCACGGTAGTGGGATCATGGATTTATATGAAACTTGGTAGGTGTATAGCTCTGGATTCCAGGATCACTGCAAACCACCCTTTTGGGCATATACAGGCAATAGTTTTTCCAAAAATCGCAATTAAATATTGCAATTTCTCGTCAACTGGAATAAATTTCTTAATGCATGGCTAATTGATAAATTAACTGTTGGCGGTGAGCATATAGTGAGTGTGTCCAAATGTGAGGGCGTGAGTGTGATTCCCTCGTGGGTAGCTTGTTTCCTTTCATTCCTCCTTTTACAAATCCTTTTTCGTATTTTGCATTAAAATTTAACTGGGCAGCCACATTCATATTTTACTTTCTCATATATGTAGTATATTGAGAAAGTGTTGTTATTGTGAAAAAATTTGACTTGGAGATTTTGATGGAAATACACATTTTAGGTGTCCCTGAGTCCATAAAAGTGGTTTTCGCCATGCCATCTCACAGTGGGCCGGATCAAGGTAAAACCCGCTCAAAAGTAATTTTACCAAGTTAATAAAATATTTACAAATTGTCTTTTTGGATTTCTAAATCATCAATGCTTTAAGACAAAGTCCAATTTTTTTAGTATAAGAGGTTTTAATATCGGAAATCATAGCTGCTATCGAGGGTTTCCTCTCAGTTGAATGAGTGACTTACAGACAGACACGACCGCATCTCTTAACAACTGATATTGACTTGCATTCACTAAAACTAAGGGGTTACTTATACAGAATTTTATGCTCTTTCATGTCGACTGTGAATAAAGATTGTATCTTTTACCATTTTTAGTGTAAGCAGCGGAAACAACGGTACTCAAAATCTGTTTCTCTCGCAATTTTCGGAAGCCTACAGAAAAAGTTACACATGTATACACGCTGAATCCAACTGGAAAGGAAACTTTATGGCTTATTCTTGCTGTGTACAAAGAATTACGACCCGATACAACGCAGTTCCCGAAAGGCAGTGAATGATATCCGAGCACGCACTCGACAAAAATATTGGGATATGCTACTGCGCGATTGCTTTGCTTTTGAAGGCATTCCTGCTATGTGCAGGAAAGACGTGCAGGCGTAGTGCAGTCACAGCATTTTCTATCCTGCTGCTGCAGCATACTGCTTTGATTGTCAAGCTCATCTTTCCTGGCTTTATACGCATCGTATGCCAGTCGAGAAGGAAATCTCGAGTGGAGTAGACAGTAAGAAATCAGTGGAACTTGGCGATCTTGTGACTAGTGTGCCCAACGCTAACTACATAAACAAGTGCTTCAAAGACTTTGTTTTAGCGCTTTAGTGACGTATTGTGGAGGTACGAAATGGCGTTTAAAATAAAATGGATGGAGCTTTTTATATTTTGTGAGAGGAGGCTGCACATGACCGGCAGGAGCAGCGCTCTCACCTTCTTAGGGTCATATTGAAGCACATGGGGATGTCCGATGATAACACACAAGTCAGGGCAGTCCAGAAAAACTTGCAGTGTTTTGTGCAAGATGATATAAAAAATACGATACTTAAAAGGGCAGCAAGGGGCAGTTTATCAGCCGAAATGCCCAGTGGCTTAATCAAGAGGAAGTTTTCTCGCTGAATTTCTACCTCGGAGAAAAACTCTGTATGAGCTGTATTTTACATGTACGCTTGAAAGTATCACAAATATTGGTTAATACTACTTTGATTTTATCATCTTCCTGACTTTATTTTGACATCATTGCGGCTTCTTTGTAGGGAAAGGGCCGCCCGGAGGTTTTGTTCGGTGCTACAATTGAAAAGACAAAGTGTCGGAAAACTCAAGCTTTGAGGGAGGAGTTCAGTGCGGAAGAGCTTTCATTTGCTGCCCAAAATGAAACTTTGTTCTCAAGGAAATGAACAGGCTGCAAAACTTGTCCATGAAGTCACCCTCACTATGCCCAAAAGAGCCTCTAAAATACAAGAGTCATGGAAAAGTCAGTCATCTTCCAAATTCCCTCGGCCCTACACATGTGATGAAGCCCTGTCATTGATGATAGAATCAGATTTGTCTAAGGAGCAATACCTCCACATAAGGTCTGGGACCAAAGAAAGAGATGCTGACATATATCCTTGCTACCACAAGATAAAGGAGGCGAAGAGTTGCTATCCTCCAAAAAATGATTTAATTGTTAATGAAAGCTCCGCTGAAATCAAATTACAAGCTTTGCTGGATCTAATAATCTAGCACATATTAGGAGCCCATTTTAAAGGCGCTTTCAGAGAGAGTGCCCACCACATTATCTATGATTTGGAAGTGGGGTTGTGATAGGAGCAGTGGGCAAGCCCTATACAAGCAAAAGGCTTCAGAAGGCTTCCAAGAGGGTGACATTTTGTTTTACTTCAACTGTGCCTCTTAGAGTTTACAATGAAAATAAAGTTTTGTGGCAAAATCCACGGACATCTTCTCGCTTACTGCCGACCAATATGGCTCCAGTTTATAAAGGAGACTTCTGAGCTCGTCAAGTGGGAGAGGGAGCACGTTGAAGCACAGATAAGTAACCTGGTGCCTACCATGTTAAGTGTTGCCGGCAAGGAAATAACTGTCACGCACACACTCAAATTTACCATGGTTGACAATAAGGTGTGCAATGCACTCACAGAAACATTGTCCTCTCAGGTGTGCTTCATTTGTGGTGCCATGCCTAAACAAATGAACCATTTGGAAACTGTCAAGAAGAGAGATATTAATGTGTTGACAGTTGAATTTGGCATATCGCCTTTGCACGCCTGGATAAGGTTTATAGAGTGGCTTTTGCATTTGTCTTATTGCCTAGAGGTGAAGATGTGGAGGTGTGTAAAGGCAGTAGATAAATCCAATTCGGAAGCCAGGAAACAAACAATACAGAAGAGGTTCCGCCTTGAAACTGGCCTGATAATAGATGCGCCCAAATCAGGCGGAAGTGGCACATCAAATGTGGAAACACCGCAAGATGCTTTTTCAATAGCCCTGCATCTTCAGCAGACATTACGGGCATTGACAAACTGCAACTATCCTCCCAATCGAATAGATGTCTGAGGAAGTTCAAGAAGCCAGAAATAAAGATATTAAAAATACAGGGAACACCACACCCGAAAAATTTCTCATGAAGCCACGAACGAAGATCTCGTTAATAGATTCCTCCTGTCATCTGATCCTCTCCTAAGTTTTCTATGACGAATTCCGAAGAGGAGAAAAGGATCACTTGTTCCTGCAGTGCTACAACTGCTCAAAGAAGAAACTAGACCTACATCACCATCACTGGAATCTATTGGGTCTGATAGTGACTAAAAACTAAGTGATATTCAAGTACTAAAAATTTTATTTTTTATGTGCGAACCTTCAATCTGTGGGTTAATAGCTTTTAAAATATCTTATTTCGGTCTTTGGTTTGTTTTTAAACCAAAAGTAATGAAACCCGTTTGAAAATATCATTCATAAGATTTTTGAGCGAGTTTTGCCTCGATCCAGCCCACTGCATCTGTCTGTCTGTTTACTTATCTAGGGCCCAAACACGTACATGATATTGAATGATATTTTGTATTTTTGCTATATATCATCTTTTGCCGGCCCTTTTTTCATAAAAATGTTATTGCAAAAAAATTAAGGGTAGTTTATTCTAGGTGATTTTTTGAAAAATTTTATTTACTCAAAAATGGCTCCAGAGAATTTGATTAAAATCATATCAATTGTAGAGCCTGATGTCACAAATAATACTACATAAGCCATATAGCTCTTGAACACTATATTCGATCCAGTGACATTACAATGTATGCTAAGCTACCTTATCTAAGCCTTTTGACATCATGCCTCTAATGCAATCCGTTCAAACTTGTACTACAGCCTTACAGTTAAACTAAATCGAATGATATCTCATATTTATGGATAATATCATTCATAAAAGACATTTTGATGAGATAAATGATATTGCGCAACAATTAAGGGTACTTTATTCTTAGATATTTTGAAACAAAATTCGATTTACTCAAAAATGGCTGTAAGGATTTCATTTAAAATGCATCCAAACGTACAGCCTGATGTCCCAAATAATACTAACTAAGCCATATATCCCAAATAAGTTACTATATATCATCCAGTGGCATTATTTCTGTACAAGATGCTCAGTGCACGTGCCAGAGAGAGAGTTAATTTCGGGGCAAAAAGTGTAGTGAGATCAAACATATATACATATATGAGAAAGTTTTTGCAGTGTATATTGTGCCATTTATTTTTCTAAGTAGTGGTCCATATTTTGTTCTCAATTATTAAATTGCATTTTCTTCATTGATCTTGGTGCATGCTACATCCTATATTGATGCTTATGACATGGAAAGGATCCCTGGAATTATTTTTGTGAAGAATTCCTCGGAATACTTAAAATATACCCATTAAGCAGAGGTATAACAGGCAAAGGATAGTTGAAAGTATAAAGGAAAATGAACTGGTGAGAAGGTCGTTAAAAATACAGTAATATAAATAAATAAAAATGTCTTTTATGAATCCATCAGAAATTAGGTTGATTGATTAAAAAAATTAATAATCTACAACCGCCAATCATCACTGGGACCACTTTCACTTTTGATGATTCATCCATGTA
Organism: Tanypteryx hageni; assembly: GCA_028673005.1. Taxonomy (NCBI): domain Eukaryota; kingdom Metazoa; phylum Arthropoda; class Insecta; order Odonata; family Petaluridae; genus Tanypteryx; species Tanypteryx hageni. The sequence continues at coordinate 144,609,001 of CM054115.1, read as the reverse complement.
GTGCAACCAAAGTGAACCGCATAAGCCCGGCATTAGAGACTTTCTGCTTGACATATAAGTTTCTTGCTAGGGTTTCTGGGAGTGATTGTGTTGTCTGTGAGGCTTCATCGTTTTCTTTTGACACAATTTGTGTGCAATCTGTGGATCTTTGTTTGTTTTGTGTGACTTTTATGTGAGTTATCTTTCAACAAACAAGCAAAAGTCGAAGAATATTTTTTGTCTACGATTCTAGTAAGTATTTTTATTGATTTTTCATTATTTTTCGAAATATCTTGTACATTGGTCAACCTTTTACAGTTCGTTGAAAAATTAAATTCTCCATACAATTGCCGACTTTGAACTTTTAGGATAGAATCTTTGCCAGATTCATCTTCAGCAAGATGCATCCCACCGATCGATGATGAAAATCAGGGGAAATCATGTTTATTTGCTGATGCGCTTATCTTTTGCACCATCCTTCTTCACGATAGTGGTTTAATTTCTGATCATATCAATCAGGAGATTTCTGATCGTGCTATCACCATAAGTCGTGAGATGTACGATCGTATTGTGGGAATGATAGACAAAATGGTCCTCATCGATGACGATTACCTGCTTGGCGAAGACGAGCCCAATGTGGAACAACCTGCTGAGGAAGAAGGCTGTTCTACTCCAACTTCTAGTGACAGTCCATAAAATTAGCAATTCTAACATTGCTCTGGAAACTAAAATTAATGTTGTTACTGCTGCGAAACTGCATCCATATTGGTCCCTAAAATTTCTTAGGGCATGAGTGTCTCGTCGTATTACGAGAATGGACAGATGCAAAATATGGGAGAGAGAGATTCTATCTGGAGGAAGTTTTAGGGATAAGCAGAATGTGATCGACAGGTGGGTTTATGACAGGTTTTGTGAAGCCAGAGTAAATGGACACCCTGTTACAATGAGAATGCTGTGGCAGTAGGGGATGGCAGCTGCTCTTCATATTTCCGGCAGATTTAAATTTGAGGCATCACAATCCTGGGTGAAAATATTTAAAAGAAGGCACAAGATCTGCCAAAGGCAGATTACGAGATACGTTAGTCGCAGAAAAAAAAATGCACCGAAGAGACAATGAAGGCTGCCCTGGTTTTTCAAGAGCAAGTCCAAAAGCTAATTCCTCTGTATGACCCTAGTTTGGTAATCAATACCGATCAAACTGGTAGTGAGTATCATGCCCAGATCAAGTGTACTTTATCCCATCAGAGTGAAGAAGCGACCGAAATTTCTGTTAGTCGACTGAACAAAATTATGCATTCGTATACGGCCCACTTTCAAGAAAGCTTTTGTTGAAAGTTTTTACTTGCCTGTAAGAACCTATGAAGAGATTTGAGCCTAAAGTGCAGCAGGAGGTTAGTGACACTATCAGCCGCTATAAGAATGTTTGTGATTTGCAGGAAGTTGGGGAAGTTGCATACTACTAACTGTGAAATGTATTTGGACGAAGAATTGAGGCCGTATGTGATAGACAAAAAGTTCCTGCTTCTTATAGATTCATGGTCAGGACAGACATGCCAGGCCTTGTACGATGAACGATTCATGGATGTGAACAACAAGCCAACTTGCAGTGTCAAAGTTATTCCCCCAAAGTGTACCTCGGTGTGCCAACCTCTCGATGTATACTTTTATCAGCAGGTTAAAATTTTCATTTTGCAGCTGCACAATGCTGGACAGTTGCTCTGGGAAAAGAGGGAAATCACCAGCCATATAGATGTAATTAAAATACACATGTTAATTCATAACCAGCTATCAGCTCCAATTTTCCATGAAATGATGTATGCATGGTTTGCATCCAAGCTCACCGATAAAATAACAAATAAATAAATAACAAATGAAACATGTTGAAGTTTGTAGCTAAGCTGTTGTGACGAGAGTTCCTGTGACTTGAAGTTAAGAAGTAGTATATAGTGTATAGGAAATAGTATCAAAAAGGTTATATTTTTGTATTAAGTAAACCCAATTTTTATTATGTAATTTGGGTATTATGCATTGAGTTGTGATGGGGACCCGCTGAGTTGTGATGGGGACCCGCTGCCACCGGGACCTGCTCACAATTGTAGCGTTTATGTGAATAATAAATGAAATAAATGAATAATAATAATAAAAGAGGTCTCTTTCAACATTTACCAAGTTTTTTTCCAGATGTCGTATTACATGGAATATGCATTTGCGAATAGCAGAGTATTGCAAAAATGTTCTTGGTGCAGAAATTTTTTCTGTTTCCAATGTTACTATGACTCTTATTATCCAGGAAATTGCGAAGAAATTTGCTAACATAAAACAAAAGTTCCATTACCTGTTGATGCATCAGCAAATGAAAGTTTCCCTTCTAACTCTCCCCATCATTGGTCCCAGTGATGATTGGCAGTTGTAGATTATTAATGTTTTTAATCAATCAACCGAGTTGGAGGAATTCATAAAAGAAATATTTTTATTTATTTATATTACTGTACTTTTAACAGCCTTCTCACCAGTTCATATTCTTGTATAGTTTCAATGATCCTTTGCTTGATATACCTCTGCCTGATGGGTATATTTTAAGTATTCGGAGGAATTCTTTGCAAAAATAATTTCAGGAATCCTTTCCATGTCATAAGCATCAATGTATGTAGCGTGTGCCGAGATCAATGCAGAATATGCAGTTTAATAATTTAAACTTTGTTGAGACAATCGTGCATTGAATGACTTGAGAACCAAATCCGGACCACCACCTAACAACATAGAAAAAAATAAAAATATGAATGTGGCTGCCCAGAAATACGAAAAACGATTTGTAAAAGGAGGAATAAAAGAAAAAAGCTACCCACGAGGAAATCGAACTCGCGCCCTCACATTTGGATGCCAACAGTTACTTTATCAATTAGGCGTGCATTAAGAAATTTATTTCAATTGACGAGAAATTGCAATATTTAATTGGGATTTTCAGAAAAACTATCGCCCATATACGCCCAAAAGGGGTTTGCAGTGATCCTGGAATCCAGATACACCTACCAAGTTTCATATAAATCCGTGATCTCACTTCTTGTGAAACTAAGGTTTCTGTATGGTATTTGTTAAATAATTCATAATTATAGACTCATATCTGCAACTTGTTTAAATTAATAAAATGAGTTATTATAATTAATAATATATAATATAATAATTACTATTTCATTTTTTGTTTTTAGGCCAGGAGTAAAAGATCTTCTGTCACATGAGTTCTTTGCTGAAGATGTTGGTTTGAAACTTGAGATGATTTCAAGGGAAGCAGCAATAGCTTCTGGATCAGAGAAGGTGGAATTCCGGTTACGTGTACTTGATCCTAAAAAGCGGTCGAATAAGCACAAGGAAAATGAAGCTATTCAGTTTGAGTTTGATATTCGAGCTGATGATGCAGATGAAGTAGCTACGGAAATGGTAAGACTTAAGTGACTATTACTCCTAAGCATAAGACGGGTTCTGTCTATGGAAATGTTTTCAGAAATTGTAATAATTTTAGCGCCAAGATACTGTATTTACTCACATTTAAGTCATCCCTGCTTATTGCCTGAACACATGGGCATCTGCTGGAACTTTTTCTGGGGGGGGGGGGGGGGGGGGCAAGAGGATAGGCAAGCTCCCACGATCTTTCCATGGGGAGGGGTAGGAGGCAAGGGAATAGGCAAGCTCTCACAGTCAGGTATGGCGGGCTTATATTTTAGTGGTTTATTTCAAGCATATTGCAGTGGACCCCCACCTGCGTGCCTGACCTCAGAAAAATGACAGCATTAATCCCCTGACCTAACCAGACATCAATGGCCATTGACACAGGCCTGGTCTTGTCCCCCTCCCTCCCCCAGTGGATACTCATGCCTGGACCCTTCTTTTTAAGATTGAAACCAGGGAAAAAATATGCTTGAACAAAAGCATCACCCTGTGTTTCTGCAGTCATACATGAGCAGCATAGTAATAGGTTGGTTATTAAACTTTGCATTTCTCACTAATTTAACATCCAAACTCATTGAACTCAATCTTGAACTTCAAGGTAAAGGAAAAAAGGTCCTGCAAATGATTGTATCTGTAAATGTGTTCAAATCAAAATTAATCTTATGGATACCCCAAATAAAAATTATTTCATCTAAGAATAAGTATTCGCTATCATCTGCTGCCATACAAGTCGATGCAAACGATTGATCAAAGGGAGTCCTAAACTTATACATAGATACCCAAATGCCCGAATATTACTATTTCCTTGATTCTAAGATGCCATCGATTGTAAGACGCACCCTTGATTTAGTAATAACTTTTTGAAAAAATCATACTACAGATTGAATCAAATGTAAGATGCACTCCGATTTCAGAGAAATTAAAAAGTAAAAAAAGTGCATCTTAGAATCGAAGAAACGCGGTAATTAAAGGTATCTGTGTATGTTTTCATTATGATTGAGAGAATTGAGATGCAGAGCAGAGAACAATAAGCATTCTCATATACAGGGGTTCTGTTTGTTTTTCGCTTGAGACTAAAACAACAATGACCACCTATGGTAGGGGTCGGCAACCTTTTCAATTTGGTGAGCACCAAGTTATATTCTAGAGCATCCAGCGAGTACCACTATACTTTTATAAAAGTAGGAATGATCATAACCAATGTCAAAGTGATGGAAAATGTCCTTTCGTACGTTTAGAAAAAAACGTGAAAAAAATCAAATTAATGGTACTAGGAAAGACGATTTTAGCATCGCAGAAGTGCTTGGTAAAACTGCTAAAGAGCACAGCAGTGCTTGTGAGAACCAAGTTATGGACCCATCCTATGGTCATCCAATTTTCGCATTAACAAATGCATTGAATTTTAAAGCCATTCCCTTAATTGAACGTACTGTTCACTTCAGCGAGCGATAATGAATAATGTCCAAATCAGTTTATAGAAATTCATATGTTTACAAAAGGCAAGAGAGACTCAAAGGCCTCTTGTGGACTAAGGTTTCCCAACCTTTTCAATGTGACAAGAATATCAAGCAAGCATCACTATACATTGCAAAAATGTGAGTGATCATGAATAAAATCAAACTAACGTCAAAGTTATTCTTAATAGTCTTGAATATGTTTAGAAAGAAAGCATCCAAGCAAATGAATTGATTGGTCCTAAGGAATGTGTTTTTAAGCACCATAGAAGAGCTCAAGCTGTCAAAGAGCACAATCATTCTATGCTGCAGTCTGTCGCATAGAATGACAATGGTAAGCAATATTTTTCTGGGCCTTAAAATTGTAATATAATAAGGATTTTCAAACAAACGGGTTCTTTGCCTGATGCAAGTTCAGAGTGACAAAGATAATGAGAGTAAGGACAATGATGAAGAGACCAGAGAGAGTGATGGTGACTGATATGACACAATGCCCTATGATATTCAAGAAAATTATGGGATCCAATAAAAATGTCTGCTAGTTATGTAGATTTTTTCATTTTTGCAGTAATCATATGTAATTCAGTCATAAAATCTTCTGTTTTGACTGTCTACTTAAAGGGAGGTCATCTTGGATTTGAGTAAATATGCTAATTAGATGGTAATATTAGCAACTGATATACAATTTATCACTTCAAAACTATTAACCCTTTCGCTGCTATTGTCGCATATATGCGGGCGGGCAGAGCGGCACCTTGACTGCTAACGACGCATATATGCATTTCAAACTTTTCCGTTCGGTGCTCAAAAAAAGATGAAAATATTTTTTCGAGATGGTTAATAATCAATATGAATGTAAATGATTGACAAATTAACTTTTAAAATATAAAGAGACTAAAAGGCGAACGAAAGAACGTAGACGCGGAGCTCCTAGAGAAAGTATTAAGCACAGGCGTGCTTCAAGGTCACTGAACTCAGCACACACGGCTGACGGAGAAGCTGAAAGTCCATAGCAGCGAAAGGGTTAAGTAAGAGATTCAAGTCGGGCCATATGCATGCGAGGTCAAGGTTCATGACTGACTGTCATTTTATATTACTTTCTCATTCAAACAGTATATAAAGCAAGTGTTGTAACTGCAAAAAAATTGACGTAAAGATTTTGATGAAAACATGTTTTAGGTGTCCCAGAGTCCAAAAAAGTAGTTTTTGCCATATCTCTTTATCCATCTATGCAAGGCTCGAGAACCTAAATGGTTAAATGAATTCGAATGATATCTCATATTTGAGCATACTGTTATCCAGAATAGAAACTGTAAAGAGATGAATGATAATAGCTCATCAATAAATCATAGCGTTTTATTTATTGATTTTCACAAAATATCGATTTAATCAAAAATGGTGCTAATGTTTTTTATTAAAATTAATTGTTATTAAGCTTGGCATCCTAAACAATACAACATTATCCATATTTCTCAAACAAAAATAACTAAAGCATCCAGTTACATTGTAATACATAGAATTTTGTCCAGCTACTGCCCAGCTCTCCCTAATCCTCGGATGTCACTCAACAATCTTCTTCCAGCAATAATGCTTCAGCATCTGTGTCTTCAATCCACATAATACTTGATATTTGTATGGTATAACTATTTATTAAGTTTGATTTTCACATATGAGGTTGAAATTGATAAAATAAAATGATCATAAGATCCTAAGCGGACACGCATTAGCTGTTAAGTTGGAAATAATTTTGTAACGAAAAAATTCTGCTATGACCAGGAATCAAACCCGGGTCTTCCACTTGCCGGGCAGATATCTACCACTAAACTATCATAGCAGATTAATTCTCTCGTTTCTGAATGTGGGTATTTTTCTTAGTTGGGCCTGGACTAGCCAAGCTAGTATCAATCAGCCCCAGGAATTGATAGTTTAGTGGTAGAATATTTGCCTGGCAAGTGGAATATCCGGGTTCGATTCCCGGTCATAGCAGAATTTTTTCTTGTTTCAAAATTATTCCCATATACAAGGTTAATTATACCATTTACATTCTGAAAACATTTTCTGCAGTTTTGCTGCTTTTGTGGCAGTAGGAGTTACTTCCAGTTAGAAAAGGTTGTAGAGAGACTAGACACCTATGTATATGAGCAAGTTTGTGCAATGTATATTTTACTGATTTTTTTCTTGTTTGTTTTGTTGATCTTATATTTTAGGGTCCTTGATAGACAGTTTTTCACATCTAAGAAGTATAAAATAAATTCAAAAATAAAAAAATCTTTTGGCTTAAAAAATCTTTTGACATACACATATTGGCTTTTAACGTATGAGTCAATGGGAAAATTACAATCTTTCAATGAATATTTCTTTAATGAACATTTTTTAGAAATGCATGTTGTTTGTTAAAATAGAGTTGCCTGTATGACAGTTGCCAAAGAACTACACTGTTAGATCTTAACATTATTTGATAACATGTTGGGAACTATAATGTTTTAGTAGTGTCACATTCCTCAAAATATTTTCCATTAATTATTCTTGTTAATAATGATTATTTACAATTTTCATTTGTCAATGAATAGGCGAAGTCAGGACTGATAATGGAAGAAGATGCTAGGCAGGTAGCTAGAATGTTGAAGACCCAAGTTCAAACATTAAATAGAGAAAGAGAAGAAAGGCGAATCCACCTTCAAAACCAGCAACAACAACAACAACAACAGCAGCAACAACAACAACAACAGCAGCAACAACAACAACAGCAAGCCTTGGGACTGCAGCAGCAGCAACAACAACAACAACAACAACAGCAGCAGCAGCAATCAATTCCTATCCAACCTCAGCAGCATCAACCTCAAGCAATGGGTCATGCTAACATTCCTCAGCAGACAATGAATCAGCCTCAAGTTATAAACCAGACTCAACCAATTGGTGTTCAGCAACCAACAATGAGCCACAGCCAAGCAATAAATCAGCAACAGAATTTGAATCAGTCACAACCGATAAGCCAGCAGCAGGCTTTGAACCAACCTCAGGGAATGTCCCAGCCCCAGGGTATGCCCCAGGGAATGCCCCAGCCCCAGAGCATGAATCAGCCCCAGGGAATGAATCAACCCCAGGGAATGAATCAACCCCAGGGAATGAACCAGCCCCAGGGAATGAACCAGCCCCAGGGCATTTCCCAGCCCCAGGGCATTTCCCAGCCCCAGGGCATTTCCCAGCCCCAGGGCATTTCCCAGCCTCAGGGAATGTCCCAAGCCCAGGGAATGAAACAACCTCAGGGAATGACCCAGCCTCAAAGTATGAAACAACAACAGCCAATTGGGCAGCCACAGGGTATAACTCAACAACAGACCTTGAGTCATCAGCAAGAAGCTTTAAATCATCAGCAGCAGGCACTAAACCAGCAACAGCAGGCTCTTAACCAGCAGCTTCAAGCTTTAAATCAGCAGCAAGTGTTAAGCAACCCTCAGGCTATTAATCAGATGATAGCTATGAATCAAATTCCACAAGGAACAGTGCAGAGCTTACATCAACTTAGCCAAGATGGAACAGAGAAGGAAGTCTGTATTGATGGGATGACTGGTAGGTTGATGTTATTTTTAGAGTTTGATAACTTTCACAAACTGTTATACTCTTGAAATATATAAATTTATTTTTATAGAATTTTATATGAAGGTTGTCATCTTAATAGTTTTGGAAGGTTAAAATTGTTGAACCTTTCTTATATTTCATAACAATGTATCTCAGTCGATATATTTAAAATTGGCTTTTCCGTAAAATAAAGAATTGCATTGCATAATTAAAAAATTTTTGGCCTTATTAACATTTTAAACATAAACCTTGAGTTTTATACATTTATGTTGTGAAATATATGTGATAATTTCTAAAGACCTGTCTCAAAGATATTTCATAGAATCTCTATGTAATCCATATTTTTATTAAAACTAGTTTATTTTTGTATTTTCATCTTAAATTGTATAAAAATAAACTATTTTGACTCAAAAAGCATTAAATTATAATCTTAAAGGCAGTAGTTTGTAACTGATTTATGCTGCTTTGGTGCACAGAAGCAGTCTCGGATTCTGGTTATGCAACGATGCAAAAAACTGATAGCACCCATCCAATAGGGCTGATTCATGGACAGGCTGTCTTTATTCAACAACAGGTGAGCCATGAAAATAATGATTCTTTGCTGTTAAGTTATAAGATTGTTCATCCATTTACCTACCATCTTTTATTTGTAGATTTGTTTGTATAAAAATACAGTTTTCTCATTGAAGCAACCTGTTTGTCTCAAATATTCCCCTTAAGGCAGGGGTGGGGAACCTTGTCAACACAGCGGGCACCATTAGAAGTTGCCATTTCTTTTGCAGGCCAGATTAGAGTTAAATTCAAAAGTTACCCGTAGATTCTGAGGTATCATTTAAGTGAAAATCTATTCTAAATGAGGTTTTTGGGGTTAGAATTTTGGTATTAAATGCTTGACTATCAGTTTGAATTTTTAAAATATGAATTTGTATGTTAAATTTTACAGATCTCTTTTTTATCACAGCTTCATAGGCTGTACAAAACATTTTTGTGGGCCTAATGGGTCATAGGTTCCCTACCCCTGCTCCAAGGCAAACCATCAAACCTGGTTTTATACGAAATTATTGTACAAAGTATATTTTTTCTTCTGCTAGTTTTTATAAGGCTACATTTTTTGCTCTCTAACATTTGACACGCACAAACTATTATATTTCATTATACAATTAAGTTTAATATCAACCATGAATCTCGATGTAATGCAGCCAAAGGTGACAGGTATGCTGTTATGGAGTTAGCTAAATTTCAAATTGTTGGATTTAATATTTTCTTAAAAGAAATAACATTTTTTATAACTCAGTATATTCCTGCAAATCTCCTTAACCTAAACATTTTTTGTCATCATCCACAACTATGGTTATCCCTGTTAATAACATTATTACTATAATAGCATAATTCTGTTTGTCAGAATGATGTATGGAGTTAAATGGAAATATATATATATATAAATATTTATGTGTCAAAAGTATTTCCAATTTGAATCATACGCTCGGGGTTTACTTGGCCTTAACCCCTTTAAATTTTATACTGTTCAAAGTCTACAGTAATGTCATGAGTTCAATTCCAGGAGCATTTCTTCTCTCCATTTGAAAAACACATGAAGAAATGAAACATAATGTGCAAGACTTTTTAGTTACCATTTTAAAATTACTTATTATCCTTGTACAAATTCGGGACAAACCAAAAAATGCCTAAAGAATGACAATTTATTTTCCTACTATTGATTTTCTAATGTGAATTGAATCAGTCTACAAATTCATTTTGAATGCCAAATTTTCACTTTTTTTTAAAGTAAACTTGTTTGCCATTATGGCAACCCTTATTGTTGGAGTTTTTCTAAAATTATGTAATCCTAAAGAGACTGACTTTTAGTATGGATTGTTTGCTTACCTAATTAACTACATAGATTTAGGGAAAGAGTGGGGAGAGTCTGTGTGGAGGAAGATAGGCTGGAAGGATAGGGAAATGGGCTGGAAATTAGATAGGGGAGAAGGAAGGGATAGAACTAGAAAAGAGCAGGAGGAAAGGAATAAAGGAGAAAAAGAGGAAGAATGATGGATTGGGAGTGGAGGAAAGAGAGAAGGGGTGGAAGGGGGGGGGGGAGGAAAAAAAGAGGTTAGAGGAAGATAGAGCATTACACAAACAAACAACCAGAGAGAAGGATTTATTTTTTATATAAGATGGGAGCTTGGGACTAAAGCCATTATGAGACAAAACTGATTCACCTAATTTTTAGCGTACTTTCCAGAATGGAAATAGGCTTATAGTTTTGTCGTTGTGTGTGTCTGTCTGTCTGTCCGTTCCCCCTATTAACTTTTGAACCATTAGACTGATTTTCATGAAACTTGGTGGAAATCTCTTGCTACATGGGCTGAGTTCCCAAGGATAGTGTTTGTTGTGAAGATTCGATTCCAGGAACTATCCTTCCCATTTGATTTACATGGAAAATCTGAAATCCATCGTGCAGAGTAATTTCTCTTGCATATTAAAATATCTTAGAATTGTAATATCGGAGCGAGTTTTGTACTATTCTCTGAGGAAAGGAATGAAGATTCTAATTTTTATCTTAGAATTTTGCTTACTGATTATATTTCTTAGAATTCTGCGTAAATACTGGTGATTTTGAAGTTTTTATCACTCATTACAAGAGTGTTGCCATAGCAACAACTATTGTTAGACTCAGATTCGGTATATTCTAATACGTACATGCGTTATTTTTGCTGCACAAATATGCATGATCAATTTAATATTCCATATGAATGTATTTGTAGTATTTTATAATGCTAAATTATGAAATTTGGGATCACAAAGTGCTACTTAAAAGCTATTAAAGCCAATCTAAGTATCAAATAAATGATTAAATGGAAAGTAGGCATCATAAGTTCTGTTTGATCATCTTTGTTATGATTAAAATTCCATCATTGCTTTGACGAGCAATTCCATTAGTTTTTAGAAGATTTTCCTAGAACGATATTCAAGTACTTGTATATTAAGAAATCAGTGTATTTCCATGTTAAGGCATTTATATAATTTTTCAGTTGGTTAGCAGATATATTTGATAGTAAAATGCTACATTTCATGGCTATATAAAGTGCAAGTTATATTAATAAAAGATTAAAAATTTAAAAAGTAATTTCTTTGTGTATGTTTCTGTGTAGCTTGTAAAAGTTGATGACAATATTTGATTTTTCTAAGTGGTGGGCTATTTATTTGAATAATTTTATCAAGAACTTGAAAACTTAGTCAAAGGAATGGTTATTTTATAGATTGGAGGTTTGCTTAATATGTTTATTAAGAATTTTAAAAACTTAATACCATTTCTTAAAATCTTTGATATATTTTCTATTATAAATTTGAAATGCAAATATTTGATAAAAATTATTTGGGGTGTAAACATTAATAACAAACTTTAATTTTTATCAACATTTTAAATCAGCTTTACTGTGTACTTTTGATCCAAAGTAGTGTAAGTGGATATGGGTCTCTAAAGCTTCACTCAACTCAAAGTTTGGTTTAAGAATTTTAAAAGATTTAAGTCACTCATAATATGAGATTATTGTTCATTTATATGTAAAATAAGACGTCCATTTTTGAATTCTCAAATTTATGCACCCTGAGTAATAGTACAATATTTTTGTGACTTAGTACACCTTAAAATGGACAACAGGAATAACTAGTAATTATTTACATTAGAAAAAATGTTGATCTTTTTTATCCTTTTATCTTAGTTTTTGTTAGTTTGATGATTTTAATTTGATTTGATTCTGCTTTGCAGCCTCACCAACAGTTTTATCAACAGCCTTTCCCAATACCTGCCTCATCTGCGCCAAGTCACTCATCTGCAACAGTATCTTATCCTGCCAGCACCTATTCGACCCAAATACCTACCGCCACCCCTGCCAAGCCACCTGCATCTTCTGCCACTGCAGGGAACTTGTCTCAAGGTCCTCACATAACACAGGTGTTCCACCAGATACCTGCTTCTGCTGGTAATTATGTTCAAGGTACGATGACTTGCCATATCATTGTCAAGTAACTGGATGTTCGTAACACTAGATGTGGTAGAATGAAAATGCCCTAACTTGATGTCATTCTATTTGAAGGAAATTAGATATATCAAATGAACTCCTTTTAAGTAATGCCACATAAGTTTTATATGTACAGCCTAGTTCTTTGTCTGGCAGGCAAGACCTTAACATGGAAATGGTACATGGAGTTGAACAAAATATTTAAAATCTTTCTTTTTAAATACTGCTATTATTTTGTTAAAATATTTTATTTCCCTTTAAAACTTGTTTATGAAAGATGTTTTTATTCCATCAAAATATGCCATTTTTATTTGATTAATATGACATCCTACAAATGTTTTTACTCTTTCCTATTGAAAGTATAGTGAAAGTGTTTGTTAAAATAATTGCTTAGCATTAATATGAAAATTGTATACTTCTAACCTTTTTTATCCCTCTATAATATAAAAATCTTTGTACGAACCTCTTAGGTGTCCCATGCCTCACTCTACTTCTAAAAGGGATAGAGATCTTAAATTTGGCATGCTGGTCGGTCATAAGTCACAACCATCGGAAAAGTGAAACATTTCTAAAATTTGCATTTTGAGGGGGTCTTTTCAACCCCATTGTTCCATTTCAATATTCCATAAGTAAAGCATGGGACTTTACGCTTCTTTAAATTGCTTAAAATTGAGATATGAACTCTGAATAAAAACAGTTTTGTAGATGAAAAAATGAAGTTTAATTTTTAAAGACATAATTCAAATCTGTGCTTAATTAGCATGTATAATGATATTAGCATATTTTTCTAAGGCACAACAATGAAAAATTCTAACTACCATAGCAATAAGCTCAAGGCATTTAAAAGGGAAATGGTAATCTAATTAAGATTGCATTGGGTCGATGCTTTCAATAATAATTAAGGACATCATAATGAATTATTGATTTTGATCTAATGAACTTGCAACAAATGTTTTGGTGCAGACCATAGAGTATACGTTCTCCTTACAATTGACAGCAGCTACTGATGATGAGACCCCGGCTCTCGAAATACGTATTCAGTGCTCTGTTGTTCTCGCTAAATCCCTTTCTTTGTTTACGGTTGGAGTCGAATCTTCAATTCAGAGTTTGTTTTTGTTGATGCTCCTCATTATTCCACTCTCGACTTTTGACACTTCTTTTCCATTTTTTCTTCATTTGTACCATAATGGGATAATGGAGGAAGATGGGAGTATGGGGAAAGGGGAGAGTGAAAGAGAGAAAAGACAGAGGGAGAGGTAGTGAATGAGGGAAAGCAGAAGTTTGAAAAAGTGGTAAGTTTGGTGGGAGGGAGGTAGAGAGAGGGAGGGGAGTGGAAGGGAGAGAGAAACCCAAAAATAGGGCTACATATAATTTTCTATCTTAAATAAATACTGAAAGGAGGAGGTTCAGGGTTACACACGGGCAGCAGATGAATTCACCTTGCAGGGCAAGGCATGGGATTGATGCGCATAGGGGAGAAGCCCCTAGTACAGAATATTAAGTTTTCCATTCAGTTGTATCTGTATAGTCAGGGCTGGTGCAAGGCAGTTTGGCGCTCTAGACAGACTTCTTTTTGGCGCCCTACTGCAATCTAAATGATACTAAAAATCTAATAGATGAAAATTATTTTAAATAATAATTACACAAAGATGTCTATAAGCCCTAGTATTACTTAAATATAATATTAATCAATTATCATTTTTTATTATTAAACATTGTTTTTCATAATTACTAAAAACAATGTTTTTGCACATTAAAAAAGCTTCATGGTTAGTAATAGCAGTAAAAATGGGTATTAAGAAGAATATTTTTAGCAAGAGATTAAGCAAATCATAACCTAGGCTCATAAGTTAGTTGGTATGTCAATATCTTCAAGAATTACACATTTTCCAATGTTAAAAGTAGATAGACGTGGACCTCGTGGTGGTCAATCCCTTGGACCGTCATTAGCCTGCGAGATACCTCAAGTCCTCGTCTGTGCGAACCCTTCCTCGACACTCAAGCTCACCCTTCCCAGCGGTGCATCTTCTTACCGCAGGGATGATTAAACAAATTAATCAAAACTTTTTTAATGCATTCTATTTAGAATGCATCTGTTTAACACTGTACGTAGTTTCTTGACTATACATGTCTTTTAAACGGCTTTCTACAGCAAATATTAAGAAAGTTGATATTATTTGCTCAAAGGTACCAACCCAGTGGGTTTGTTTCCCATGGTTTCTGCCACATTTAAACGCCCTTATATATCATGAGGTGATATGACACCATATGTTCTCATTCCAACTACCATGAGTTTTAGTTTCGTCCCGCTTGATTTTTGCACTTGAATTATAAAAAATGTGACATTAAATTTTTGCAGGCTCCTTAAATGTTATAAAAATAATAGATTTTAAAGATCAGTGGTCATGTTCAACTAACTTATTGCCATATTTATTACAACCCTCCGCATATTCCAGTTTATGTTCTGATGGGAGACCCCATATGAATAGGGTGATCAGATGCTGATCGTCACAACCGGGACAAAATGAGTTTTGAAGGAGAAAATTCAGGACATTTTGAAAAAACGGAGCAATGGGAATTTTACTATTTTTAGATGTTCTATGCTCTATATTTGAAGTAAAAACGTTTATAAAAGAAAAAGTACACCTTTATTTGTTTATTTTAATAACAAATTAATTTATATATTTCATTAATAATTTTACAGTATTACAATAAAGTAGCCAAAGGTTTTTTTAGTCTTATTTTAAGAGTTCCTCTATCTGCCTTATTCAAATTTTTATCCTTTTTTATCATCTCATAAAAATCCTAACAGGTCAAATGTAAGTTTAATTTACATAACAAAATGTAATCGATTGGTTTTATATACAGACAATTTTGTTAATCAAAGGGGAATACGTGGGAGTCACAGTACAGATGCAGAAAGAAATCTGCAGGAAGAACATATCCATCAGAGCGGGACCATATTTGCTGGGCAGAAAGTTAGAATAGATATTTTTCTATCAGTAGCGTTGGCATCGATATTGAAGTATCCAACATCTGTTATTGTTAGGGAAACATGACAATCAAGCAGGACAAAATTAAAATTCATGGTAGTTGGAATGAGAACATAATGGTGTCATGTCGCCTCGTGATATCAGTGCACACTAATTCAGTCCGGTGGTCAAAAAAACATACCAACTCAGTCCCAGGGTTTTCAGAAGGACATACTAACTCAGTCCCACCACAAAACAAAATTTTCCATCCCATTTTTCACAGACTTAGGACTGTCTGTACTAAAAGTAGCTTTCTCGAAATTCGCGTATGTTTACTACACTTGGTGAAAAATTTATCTGGAGTTCAAAGCATTCAGAGACTAAATATTGAAAAGCCTCTACATACACTTCAACACTTTTATTGGGATGCAAGAAAAATACCAAAGGTACATAAGTGCCATCCATTATGCCGTGGACAGTAAAAAGCTGACAGAAATATTTTGGACAACTTTTAAATGTGCCATCAATGAAAATCGTATTCATGCTACTAAAAGTTCCAGATTTGAATTGGTTGAAAAATCAATTGTTTTTGATGCTGTCATTTATAAACAAATATTTCTAGGCGATTACTTTTTATGTCCATTGAATCTAGTGCCTGTGCAGGGGACTGAGTTAGTATGGGCCTCTAACAACTGCGGGACTGAGCTAGTATGCGACCTTTTCAAACAACAACATCCTGGGACTGAGCTGGTATGCAGCTCGTGATATATAAGTGTGTTTAAATGTGGTAGAAACTGCAGGAAACAAACCCATTGGGTTGGTACCTTTGGGCGAAAAATATCAGAAATTAACAATTAAATTTGCCGTAGAAAGTCATTTAAAAGATGTAGATAGTCGAGAAACTACGTACCATGTTAAACAGAGATGCATTCTCATTAGAAATGTATTAAAAAGTTTTGATGAATTTGTGCTTAATCATCCCTGCGGTCAGAGGATACCCCGCTGGGAAGGGTGAGCTTGGGCTGGGAAGGGTTTGCACAGCCGAGGACTTGAGGTATCTCGCAGGCTAATGCCAGTCCAAGGGGTTGACCACCATGAGGTCTCTGTCTATCTACTTTTAACCTTTTCCAAATCTTCCTCAGGCCACTAGTTAAACTTCTTAGAGTTTTAGGATTGGGGTAGTGCACAGCGTTGAAGAGAAATTGAAATTATTTTTTATATAAAAGTATATACAACACAAATGCACGTGAAAAATATAACAAAATGAATCAATAAAAGATGAAAGATAACTATACATAGTTAAAAAAGAATACATACACACATACAGTGCCATGAAATCAAAACATTAGATCTTCATGGCACTCCTCAATCTCTGGCGCCCTAGACAGTTAACTGTTTTGTTACCTGGTTCCGCCGGCCTTGTGTATAGTTTGATATGTATGTCTCTCTAACTTAAGGAAGATATGTTAAGAATAATGATTTTTTTATGAAGATGAGATTAAAATTTAATAGTATGTATGCATAAAGCCTGTTCTACAATTTGTAGTTGTATTGATAGCTTTTTTAAGGGAACTCCATTTTTCTGATTGTGTAAGTGAAGGTTAAGTTTAGTTAAAATGCTTTGAGGATTCAATTCTTGTGTGTTGATGCTCTATTTTGCAATAGTCACTGTCAAACTGTACCATGAGATTAATTTTGTCTCACTTTTCAGATGCAGAGTTTTGATTTATTTTTGTTAATTCACTTTTTATTTTAGAGCCTTATTTCCATTCTTGATTAATTCAGCTTTACAACACTTTTAATCCTTTGGATACCAGCTGTATATTTAAAATCTAAATTGTTTTTGTGAAAATTCTGTAGCAGATACTGTCCGTGATATATCATCATCATCATAGACAGTCTGTCCATAGGTCCATGATTATTCATGGATAAACCTGGTTCTCCATATACTCCTACTTTCCACAGTCCTCTTCATATCTTGATAACTCTCTCTTTCAAATCGTCTATCAGCTGAAACTTTTTTCTATCTAGTTTTCCTTCTAACACATCTTTGATCATACTCTCTCCCCTTAGGTAATGCCCAATCCAGTTTTCCTTCCTCTTTCTAATAGGCTGTATAATCATTCGCTTCTCTCTTACTCTTCGTAGCAGTTCATCGTTTTTCATCCTATCCATCCATTTTATCTTCGGCATTCTCCTCCAAGTCCACATTTCAAAGCTTTCCAAATATTTGATGTCATTTTTCCTTAGTGTCCATGTATCTGCCCCGTACAAAGCTATACTCCATACAGCATTTTATGAACTTCTTGCAGGTATCTTCCCTTATATTCCTTGTAAGTAAGTATTTCCTTCTTTTGAAAGCCGCTTTTGCATTTCCTATTCTAGTCCTGATCTCGTCCGTACATTTTGCTTGTCTTGTTATGATGCTTCCAAGGTATTTATAGTCTGAAACTTGTTCTAAAGACTTTCCTCCATTACTTATGTTCAGATTCTCTTCTTTGCCTGATATTCGAATGACCTTTAATTTTTCTGTATTTATTTCCATACCGTATTTTCTACCTGTTATTACTAGTCTATTTATCATTTTCTGGAGTTCCTCTTCTTTTCTTGCTAGAAGTACTTGATCATCTGCGTATTTTACTTTTCTTATAATCCTTCCTCCAATTTTGAAATCTCCTGTGCCTTCTAACACTTCATGCATTAGACTTTCTCCATATGTATTGAATAGGGTTGGCGATAGGCAGCAGCCCTGTCTTACTCCTCTACCAATATTTACTCCGCAGGTGTCCGCATTCTCCAACATGACCTTTACAACTTGATTTACGTATAGATTCCTGATCAGTCTCCTGTCTTTCCAGTCTACACCTATATCCTTTAATATCTTCATCAACATCACCCAATTTACTCTATCAAAGGCCTTCTGCCAGTCTACGAAACATACTCGGATATCTTGAATTGCCCTTTCTGATATGATTCTAACTATCCCTATAGCATCTCTAGTTCCTCATCCTTTTCTGAAACTGAATTGATCTTCCCCTAGTATTTCTTTTGCCTTTTTCTCCAGCCTTTTATTAAGAATCCTCATGATGATCTTCGAAGTATGTGACAGAAGGCTTATTGTTCTGTAGTCTTTACACTGCATTGCCTTTGGCTTCTTCTTTAGAGGGATCATTGTTAGTTCTAGGAAATCCCGAGGCCACTCTCCTGTGTTGTAAATCTTATTAATTAATTTTGTGATCGCTTTTAGTCCTTCTGATCCCATGACTTTAAGTACCTCTGCTGGTATTCCATCGTTGCCTGTGGCTTTCCCTTTCTTTAGTTCCACTATCGCTTTTTCTACTTCGCTCTCCATAATATTTGTTCCTAAGTTGTCTTCTTTAATGTTTTCCTCATCTTCCAGTTCTATATTTGCCAATCCTGCCTGCTTGCTGTATAGTTCCTTAATGTAATCTTTCCATACCTGTGCTACATCCTTAGTTTCTGAGACTATTTTCCCATCCTTATGCATAATTCCTTTACCATGAATTCCATTAGACTTCTTATCTTCTAATTCCAGTGCCCTAGCATACATCATATCGCATCATCCTAACTTCTCCATTTTTCTTTTATGCAATTTTCTCTAGCATGATATATATGCAAGCCAATTAACCATCTCGGCATTTTTATCATGAATTTATAATATAATTTTTCTTATTATTCAAGTGAGTGGATTTAAACTTTTAGCTTTGCATTATTTTTTTGTCCAAATCAAGTTCTGGTTTGCAATATCAGATTCAGTTAATAATTCTAGTTCCTTATCAAAACTGGAGAAAATTGTTTTTATGAAAGCATTTAGAAATCCTAATTTCAATTAAAACTTATCGTTGGTCTAATATTATTACTTAAAAAAGACGTGGAAGGTAAACTAAAATGTACAATATTGACATTTAGGATTGACTATCATTTATACATTCAAATTTTTCTCAAAGATGCATTTAAAATTATAATTAACTTATGTGAATGCCAACAAATAACAGGTGTGACATAGGACTGAAAAATTCAGTGTAATACAAAGTCCATATGGTCTCATTGTTAAAACTATCATTACAGTGTTGAAATTTTATTTAGATCCATAGCATATGAGAGAAGATTTAAGAAATATCAGCTTTTAGTTGGTTAAAGATGCATTATTATACAAAAAGTATCAGTGGTTACAAATTCTGTTACATGTACTATCTTTTAAATGAAGTTCATTCTGAATACAATATTTGTATATCGATTAGCATTTTGTTTATGAACAATTTTATTTTATTATGTTTTGTAATCATTAATTTTCATGTCTATATTAAGTTATACCTCATTTTTATGTATTTCTTTCAATTTTTCCTTGCAAGTTTGTGACATTTATATTTTTATTATCTGCAGTTTTATTTTCTGGTTGAGTTACTTGGAAAGGCTTTTGTTGTGAACCATTATCATGGATGGTTATTAATTCTTGTGACTTAATGCTACATTTTCAGTGCCAGGTGCATTTTATCAAACTCCACCTCCGGCATATCCGGGATCAGCGCAACTGTATGCATCCGGAGGGGTTGTGGTTAGCTCTTGCTGTGGTATCATGTCAAGTACATCAACTTCATCCACAATGGCTTCCTCTAGTCCTATGCTATCTTCATCCACTACCACAGCTACCACTTCAGCTGTACATGAGCGAGGTTCTCTTCCATCCGTGGATGCATCAAGCGCCCACGTAAGTCATGAAGTTGCTACTGCTGACATCTCGCTCCTGCAGGTCCCTATGACTCACACCTCTTCATCCCTAACTCCTTCTCCCTCGCTAGCTGCGACCCCTCTTCCATCTCGGTCTCCCTCATCAACTCTTCTTTCTACTTCTCACCCATACCACATGACAACTGGGCAGCAGCCACATTATGTGCAAACTTCTGTAGAGCCATCTGTGGTTCTGATCAGCACCGGTCCACCCGTCTCAGTTGGAAGTGGGGTCAATAGCAGTGGAGCAGGAGGTGGTGGATATGGATTGTTTGAGGTGCCAACGTCAGTGATCCATGTAAGGGTCAGTCAGGGATTTGTTGGAAGCAGTCAGACTGATACGGTAATTGGTTCAGGCTGTCCTGATATCATGCCTCATGCTCCACCGTCAACACCAGCCTCACCATTTCGTGTGGGAGCCACTGGGACTACTAATGCCACTACTTGGCCAGGTATCACACCCGAAAAGGCAACTCAGACAACACCCTCATTGGATTATGTCTCTGTGGATGCAGGAGATGTTCCAATGGTAATAGATGGAGATGAATATAAAATCCGCATGGAAGTCGATGGCAAAGTTGATGATATTGCAAGAAGCATAAGAACCGCCATTGCAGAAGAGACTTCTTATGCTTTGGCAATGGATAATAAGCAAGTTGGAGATAACACAACATTACATGTACAAATTCAAAACCAGGAAATGTCTCAAGTGATATGTCAAAGTGGATGGAACATAGATACTCTAAAGAAAGAAGATATGTCTGGAATTACAGGGGTTGAAATCTCTGATGGAAATATTTTACCTGATTCTCCTGCATTATTACTGCAGCAAGACTTCAGGTCTCAGGTACTTCAAGAGGGCCAACAAACTCAACAGAGCTTTCTGCCAGATGCAATGAATATGCCTCAGTCAGCCCATCCAGGAGATATCACTCAATTGTCTCAGAGTCAAAAACGTGAATATCATCAGGCTTCTACCACTTTGATGAAGGATTCTCTTCAAATGCAGCAAGCTTTCCAGTTTGATGCATATAAAATGCAAAGCCTTTCACAGCAAGAATCACAGCAACTTCAAAATGCAATGGTAGGCCAAGGCCAAACCCAGTTTAAGCCTATGTATCAACAAGATATTATGACTCAAGCTACAATGGAAACAGAAAGATTGCATCAAATTGCATCCAATGTCACATATGTATCTGGGCCACAAATGACTTCTAGTACAATGCCTGTATTAACACGAGTACCAATGGAACAGAACTTCATGCAACAAGGTCAGGGTAATGTTATGCAGGAGAATTTGAGCATGACACCTCCAGTGCAGTCAGAATTTCCTTCGCAAAGCCTTTCTCAATTACCATCTGATTTCAAGCAAGAAACTCCAATGCAGATCATTTCCCAGTCTCAATTAATGCAGGATACCCAAGCATTACAGCATTCTGTGCAGCAAGAAATGCAGCAGGTACCTGTTCAGCAAGTTATAATGCAGATGCAGCAGGTGGCTACTGGACAACCCGCAGGAGAGCAGCAATTTCAACAGCAGCAGTCTAGCACTCCACCATCTGTCCACTGTTCCCCCTTGAGGCGGCCTGTCCACCCACACCTTCAGGTACTTTACCTCCATGACTTCACTCAAGTTGTTGAAGCTGTTTTACACCTCCATCAATTGGTACGATGCATGTGGTTATAGGAAGCTTCTGTTCTGTTTATTTCTGTAAAAGAAGAGAAGGCATTAAGAAAATGGTGGCATGAATAATTTTAAATAAACATATTGCTTAAAACAATTCTTTTTTCTATACGGTTGTCATTAAAAAAATATAATGTTTCCATGGCTAGAGGGATTTAAAATCATTGAAAATGTTTAATCTCTTCATAGCAGGTTTTTCATGCACACTCAAATTGTATCTGGGGAATGTAATATTGTTATCCACTTGGATTAAATAATTTGGAATAGTTATGTATTTCATTTCAATTGACATTTTCTTGGTTTATTTTAGGTTACATATAATTATCGCTAATTCACTTGAAAAAGAAAATCCTGTTTCAAATGTTGAATTAAGAGTATAATAAGTCATTGGTATTACCTAAAGCTACTATAAAACAAAAATTTGGTTCCATATTGTTTTTTCTGCAAATATAATTTCGTACTGCTGATTATTTAAAAAATGTACTATCTTGATTTACAATAAAAATAATACACATTTTCTGAATTCCCTTAGCCATCATTTTCTTATTCCTCAATTTTGTGTAAGTAATCAGTCCATTGGCTGTGCCTGTTAGATGATGCTGATTATCACTTCACCGGTGATTATTTTCAGAAAGTTGAGTAAATATGAGTAGTTGGTGTTAGAAATTGCCTGTGGATTATTTAAATCAGTCTTTCAAATTAAATTGTAGCATGCCAGCACAAGTAAAAATCTTGCTTACATTTTTTGGTGAAACATGTAAGAGGAAAAGTCACCATGTTATTGGAGTAAGAGTAACTAAAACTAGTTAATTGATATAATTTTTAATTCTTGGTTCAATTCAAGTCTTTTAAGGTATGCATAGGCTAAATTCTTACCGGAAACTGTTTCTTGGTGTCTGATTGCTTTGTGGTCATTTAAAATAAAATTGCACAATTCATTGATTCTGAAATAAATTTGTGATAATTGATTTTTAATGTTTTTTGCTTGTATTTGTCACTGTACCATTGTTATTTCAAGGTGGCTTGTTCTCTTGTTGCATGGCCTCATGACATCATTGATGAAACCATTTAAGAAAGCTTTATGTGTAAAGATCTCCTGGATTAAATATCTAAAGTAATATTGTTTAAAGCATATGGGTTTATTATTGAGGCAATAAATAAATTGCATGATCATATCAATGATTGAATATAATTTTATTCAAATTAGTTTTTTAGTCTTAGTCACTCGAAAAACAAATGCTTTCAACCTATACATTGTTCTATTCCAAGGTTGTATGCATGCATACATGTTCATATAACATCACAGGATGTAACTGTCTGGAGTAAGCATGTCATGTTTGGTTATTCACTAAAGCCAAATCAAGGCTGCTTTATGTGATATATATTGATCTGTGGTTGTGAAGCTGTAATATTTTTGAAGAAAGCTAATTTCAGCCTATACCACTGGCATATTACTGATATATCGCCAAAGCAATGTCAAACTCGGACTCTATATAAGTACAGTCAAACTCGGATATAACGAGCGCCACGGGACCGTCTAGTTTTGCTCGTTATAGCCGTTAAACTTAATATCCGTGAAGGCAAAAGCATGCATGCGTATGGTGAAATAAGACATAAGAAGTAAAAGTGAATATATAAACAAAGTTTATTTAGTAAATTTATGGAAAAACATAAAAATGAGAATAAACTAGAAAATTTAAAATAAACATTTGTACATATAAAATTTACTCACAGCTGCATCCTTAATCACTCCCCTTTTTAGAAAAATAACTTTGAATGGTAGCCTGTTTCATAGATTTCACTTTGAAGTCTCTTAAGTTTCCTCTTATTACACTTATTGCACTAAAAACACCATCGGAAATGTCAATGTTTTCAAAAAAATCATTTAATGTTTCCGCAGCATCCTGAGCTTGAGAGTAAGTTGGCACGGCTTTCGTCGGGATTGTGTCTTCGACACATTCAACAATGTCTTCATCACTGTCTGCTGTGTTTTGTACTGTCTCTATTATTTCACTCTCCGTAGGAATTCCACTGGTAATCAAATCATCATCAACATGAACAAAATTGTCAATGTCATTTACATGGTCAAAATTCGCAATTCCATTTTCTTTAAGCCATTCTGACAGAGGTAGATCAACTTCATCAACGTTATGGTTATCAATCGAAAATTCTCCCGATATTAAATCAGACTTCCGAAAACAGTTTATGATTGTTGTAGGTGAAACATTGTCCCATGCATCTGTCATCAAATGAATTGCATCCAATACAGAGACGTTGCCATCTAAACCTCTTTCCCTCCTTTCAATCAACTGTAGAACAAAAAATCGCTTGAAATGGCCTTTAAAACTTTTAATTATCCCCATGTCCATTGGCTGCAAAATAGAAGTCGCATTTGGAGGCAAAAACACCAGTTTTACATTGGATAACTCCTGCATATGTGGGTGGGCAGGACAGTTATCGACAAGGAGTAAAATGTTTCTATTTTTCCTCCGTAACTCGTTGTTCCACTGACTTACATATTGCTGAAAAATATTGGAAGTCATCCATGCCTTTTTATTAGCTGCATATTCAACGGAAAGCTTCTTTACATTATTGAAACAACACGGCTTTTGTGACTTACCAATAACAAAAAGTTTTTTTTGTCAATCCCATTCATGTTTGCGCACATTAAAACTGTTAAACGATTCTTATGTCTTTTGCCACCAACACATTTGTCACTTTTGAATTTAAATGTTGCATCAGGCATCATGTTGTAAAACAGTCCAGTTTCGTCGGCATTGTAGATGTCTTCTTCTCTGTAACCTTTTCGACACTCCTCCCAAACACTTTTCACCCATTCACTTGTCGTTTTTGAATCTGCTGACAGGGCCTCTCCACTGACTTTCGCATAAACAATGTTATGCCGATTTTTAAAACGATCGAGCCACCCATTATTGCATGTGAAGTTTTCATGTCCTAACTGTTTTGCAAATTTATCTGCCTGTACCTTTAAAATGGGGCCGTTGATGGGGAAACCAGCATTTCTCTGCCTCTTAAACCACTCCAGAAGTGCTTGATCAACAGTACCCAAGTCGCACTTCCTCATTTTCTTGTTCGTTGTTAGGTTGTTCTCTAGTGCAGATAAAATCGCTTCTTTGTTTTTCCATAAGGTTGAAACCGTAGACGACGATAAATTAAATTTTTTGCACACTTCAACATTTTTTTCACCACGTTCTAACTCTCGAATAATATCAACCTTTTCGTGAATAGACAGACACTTTCTTTTATGTACGGACATGTTACTCGTTCAAGGGCAAAATCTCAACTGATTTTTGTGATCAACGCTACGAACTTTCTTTGCAAACTGCGAGCATACCAATACCAGGAAGAGTTAATGAGGAGATGGATTAAATCTGGGATTTCCCATCTTTACGTGGGAAAGGGTGTTGGGTGCATTCGGCTGAGCGACGGGGGCGGGCGCCATTGTACATGTACCCCCCTTCCTAACACAACCTCCTGGCTGTAAAAGAGCTGGGGGTTGGGAGGAGAGGACAAAGGACCTCCGCGGGTGCCACTGTAACTGCAAGTTGGGAATTCTTGGTTTGGACGAAGGGATTATTTTTTAACAACAACGCCGCGGTCTTTAACCTCCCCGAGGGAGAGGGTGTAGAGGCTGGACTCGAGAACACAAGGTTACATATCTTGGGTCACTATGAGGATTGAAGGGGCTGACCGCCACCGCGTTTGAGACAGTTAGAAGTGGTCGAAGTTTGCTCGATATATCCGTGAAGCGTGCTCGTTATATACGTGAAATATTTGTATGTAAATACTCGGAAACTTATCTTGGAGGTAGCATTTGCTCACTATAGCCGTGACCTCGTTACAACCGTGCTCGTTATAAACGAGTTTGACTGTATTGCAATATAGCAAAGTCTTGCTATGTTATTTTATTATTTTTGTGTAATTACCCCTAACTTCAAACCTTGTATGGTGAAAAGAATTTCATAATAGGGGTTAATCATGAGCTTTCTGGTAATCTTTAGTTATCACAAGGTGCTTAAATTATTAATTATACTTCAGGCGATTTATTGATTTCGTGCTAACAGTATTATTTTGTCAGTGAATAGATATAAAAACAAAATAAAATTTTAAGTTAAGCTAAAAAGTTTTTACTTAAAAAGTCTTCACTATTAATCTTCAGCAACTATTGAGCAATTCATAGTCATTATCAGTGCACATATCTGCCATCGTCACAAAAGTGTGTTTAACTGTCTTCATGGCATTTAGCATATATCTCAGCTTCACTTAGGAGTTCATTGTCTTTGTTCATTTTTTAGACATTTGTACATAAAATTAAGTTTTTAAGTATCTTACACGGATAATCTTGCTTTTGTAACCTTCAATGAAAACTGTTTTACATAGTTGCATTGGTGCAACTTATTTAAAGAATCTCTGATGTGAACAGCTGAAACTGCCCAAAAACTTACCCAAGTTTATATGTTGAGAAACATTTGCTTATTTTCAGCAGTGAATCAAATTGTAGCATTAGAAAACTATACAGAGAACACCTAACTGCATAGCAAAAGAGTTTTATAAACAAGTAATAATATAAAAATGAATGTTCATAAATAACTTTTATATAGATAATGACTTTATATGCATTAACGTGATGTTATTTTCAATAACTTAGGTTACATTATTTAAAATATTTACATTGAACTTATTTGAAGTACTTATATATTCATTCAGCACTTGTATATTCATACTTAATTTAGTAAAAACTTACTATCGGCTGTCACAGGTGTATATTCACAAACTATTTCTCGTTTTCCATATAATCCAATGAAATCATAGTATAATGAAGCAAGTGTGAGTTTGTCTGTCTGGATCATGGTTGACTGTAGAAAAGCGACAGCCCTGCCTTTGGCGACAAGGAATCGTAATTTTAAAATAAAAATTATGTATTTGTATCTGAATTAAACCAAGTTTGCATGAATTTCTAAGTTAGATGACTCTCTTAGAACATATCCTTATGATCTATCATCTTTGCAAAATTGAAGATAAAATGTACAATTGGAGGAGACGAATGAAAATGACTGCTACAGAGGATTTCCACAGGCCATCTCACAACAAACTAACACTGAACAATACACAATATAAAAATAGCATGAAAACTTATGGCGAACATTATTGCGTAACCACAGTTTTATTCAGAATTAATCGCAACATAATTTTTTTTTATTACCTCAAGTAAATAGAAACATTTAATCTTGGAAGTGCCAATCAACAAATAACAGTGAAAGAAAACATCAGTATTGTTGCCAATAAACTGAAATGAAGATAATAATTTATTTTGCATGTTAAATAAACTAGCTGCTTAGTGCAGCATTGCTTGCAGCATCAATAAGATATGTGCTTACTTCCACCTGGCATGGTAAATTAATGCAGTGGGTGGGTTTATTGTTAGAAATGTATTCCAAAGTTCTACAGAGCCCCCTGGTGGAGAACTTTTCAACAGTCTCCGACGGTCCAGCATTTAAGGTTATACCAGTTCCATGTCGGCCCTGAGATGGCAGTAATTGAAAGATGCGCGACAAATATTTTCTATCAAAATTTTCTGTTCAAATTATGTTTTGCGACAAATGCTGCTATTAGATATTCGTGCTTTTATTTTAATGTTTCTTACAATATTAATGTAATGTAATGGAAATCAAGAATGTGTATGGGTATAATTTTTAAAAATGCATGTCAAAATACTACAGTGCCTCCTGGTGGCAAGCACTTAAACTATCTCCGACGGTCCTGCATTTTAGGTTTTACCAGTTCCTATTACTGTCATGAGATGGCAGTATGGTAAAATTGCACTACACATATTTTCTATCTAAATCATCTTTTCAAATTAGGTATTCCTATAATGGCTTATATTAGATACTCATAGTTTTTTAATTGCGATGTTTTAGGCGATATTTGCAACAACAAAAAAAGAAGTATAAATACTTTTAACAAAATTTCAATAACGTAGTTAACAGGCTATGGATTAGTGTTGTCCAATAACCATTCGGGGAAAAAATAATGGTAAATTGTTACAGTTCAGTGACCTGAGACCTTCGTATATGATAGATGTGAAGTGTCATTGGTCTTTTTCTGACACACTGACAAAACGCACTTATTATATAGATAATTATGTTAATGAAGTCAGATACAGAGATTTTAATTGGGGAATACTTGAAGAACTTGAGGACATTTTCTGGAAAAGATAATCTTTAGCTAAAAAGAGAAAGAAAGTATTTAAATTTATTTTATGAAATCATGTTTTGCATGCACTAAAAAGTAAATATATTGCTATTTCTATTTTGAGGCAAAGGTAGATCCCACCCCATTAAGACTCCAATAGAACAGTTCAACCCTTATAATAACAACAACAACACACCTTGACACTTTCCCTTGCGGGGTAAGCCATGCCATATGTCTGCCAATTACCAACCCATCACCACATGCTTCCTCCACACACTTCTATCCTTGCTCACTTCTTTTGCTTCACTTACACTCATACACTGAGTCACACATTTCCTCTTATTCCTCATACTTTTCACGTCCCTTTTTCTCAGAGTCTCACTAACCACATCCAACCAAGTCTTGCGCGGTCTGCCTCTCCCTCTCTCGCCATACACTCTTCCTTCATATATCTGCTTGGTGATTCTACTCTCCTCCATTCTTTCTACATGCCCGAACCACCTCAGCAGACCTCTCTCATACAAATCTGTCACACTAGCTTTCATACCAAATTCGTTCATCACCCAATTATTCCTTACTTTGTCCCTCCTAGATTTCCCACAAACTCTTCTCATGTATCCCATCCCAACCACATTCAAACTACTTTTATGCTTCACCTGACACACCCATGTTTCACTGCCATACAGCAAGGTAGGCATTAAAACACTCTTGTATACAGACATTTTCGCTTCTTTTGACAACCATTCATTTTTTGCAATCGACCACACACTCCCTGCCACCTTTCTACCAGCATTCACTCTCCTTTTGATTTCTCCATCTACTCTACCATTTCTACTGAACATTCTACCAAGGTATACAAATTCATCCACTACCTCAATCGTTCCACCATTTATGCTAAATTGACAGTTGTTCACCTCATTCTCCCGATTGAACACAACTGCCTTGGTTTTGGCCACATTTATCCTTAAGTCCATTCTCACAGTCATATCTAACATTCTCTGCAATTCTCCTGGGTTCTCAGCCATTAACACAGCATCATCAGCATACAAAAGTACACGAACATTCTCTCCACCAACCTTAATACCCACCATATCCATACATGCCTGTCTCACACATTTATCCATGAACACATTAAATAACCTAGGGGACATGACACGCATCATGCCATTTACCCTTACACATGCCCTACTTCCAGTATACACTACCTTTATAGCATTCAGCAACCAACCATTCACTCCATACTCACTCAAAACATTCCACAATTCATTACGATTCACTCTGTCATATGCTTTCTCTAGATCAACAAATGCACAGTACACTTTCTTTCTTACATCCATGCACTTCTCAACCACTTGCTGTAGGGCAAATATTTGGTCGGTGCAACCCCTTCCAGGCATGAAGCCACATTGCACTCCCCACATTTTATCCATAGTTACCTTTTGTACTCTTTCAATCAAAACTTTCCCATACACCTTTCCAGGTATAGTTAGCAAACTAATCGCTCTATAATTCTTACATTCAGTCCTATCTCCCTTACCCTTGTAGAACGGTACAATTGCACCATCCTTCCATTCAGCAGGCACTCTCGAACTCCTCGCACACAGATTGCACAGTTCCCACATCCAACACATAAGCAAATCATCTCCATACTTCAACATCTCTCCCGTTATGCCATCCACACCTGCAGCTTTTCCATTTTTCAACATATTCACTGCTTTAACTACCTCGTTCTTACTAATCCCCTCATATTCATTAATATTCACTCCAACAGATTCACTCGGATTTCTAGACCCATTCACAACATTTCCATACAACTCTTCAAAATACTTTTTCCAACACTCCCTTACATCACTCTCATCCATACCATATCACCATTCTTTCCTTGAATTCTGCTCACACCCTTACTCACTCCTTGCCTCGCTCTCTTCACCCATTTCCAGAGCAACTTCTTATTCCTCTCAAAATCATTCTGCATTTTCCAGCCTCATTCATCCGCAATTGTTCTTTACTCTCTTTTACAATATTTTTTGCAGCTCTCCTTTTCTCTTTATACATTTCATACAGTTCCTTTCGCTCATTTTCATTCCACCATGCATCACCTCTCATTCTTCCAACAACTGCAGTCCCACACACCTTAGTAGCACACTGCAAGATAATACCTTTCAATCTGTTCCAAGCCTTCTCCACATTCTCTTCTCTCATTTCCTCCTTCCATTCACTCTCTTCGGCCATCAGTCTTTCTTTTAGCACACTTTCATATTCCCACCTATTCATTTGCTCTTGCAATCTTTCCACTTTTACTCTAGTAACCTTCTCCCCTTTCCTCTTTCTCATAATCCATTTTCTCCCAAAATCTACTCTAGAGATCACTAAATAGTGGTCTGATCCACATTCCGCACCTCTCACAACTCTTGTATCATTCACAAGCTCCCTCAACCGTTCATCATGCACAACATAATCTATCACACTCTTCGCTTCCTCTCTTGTCCATGTATACAAATGGATTGACTTGTGCTTGAACCATGTGTTCGAGACAAACAATGCCATTTCCATACATACATTCACCAAGCTTTCACCATTATCATTCACTTTTGGGTCACCAAATGGTCCAATGACCCTTTCCGTGCCTTCTCGTTTTACTCCCACCCATACATTCATATCTCCGAGCATAATTACTCTTTCTCCTGGTTCACACTCACTCAAAATATCTCTCAATTCTTCCCAAAATTTATTCTTATCATATTCATTCTCACCGTCAACCAGAGCATAACATGTAACAAGCATAATCCTGCGCACACCCACTTTCATCCGCACCCACAACAGCCTTGGTGACACTAATTCATGCTTTCTCACATGCATCTTAGCCCTTTCATTCAGTATCAATCCTACACCTTGACTACCATGCACGCATTCATCTACTCCAGACCAAAAGGCCAAACTACCGTTATTCATTTCTATCACATCCCTCCCTTTACGCTTAGTTTCACTCACACATAAAACATCTATCCTCCTTTTATCCATTTCATTCATCAATTCACTCTCTTTCCCATACATACCTCTCGCATCCCATGTTGCAGGTCATCATCAGATGGGCCAACCTGCTTCGACCTACGCCGCCCATCATGGTTTCGGTCGTCGGAGGCATTCTTATATCACATTGTAGTAACGTTAAAAATAGGGTAAGCAAGGTTACCAGCCTATACTGTACCCGTGCCACATGCAGCATTCCCTACTAACGGTAAGGGCACAATACCGGTCAGTTTTGGCACAATTTAGCCGTCATGCTACAAGCGTAACCAATACCCAGTATTACCCCAGGTATGCTTACGCTATTCTACACAAGCTAGGATCTCTACTCTAGAGACTACCTTGTGAGCCAACATTCCGTTGCCCGTGTCCTACCAACTAGGAGGTACGTGCAGTTTACTGACACACTTTGGACACCCTTATAATAATCTTTTGATAATTGCCTACACAGTTCACTGGATATTCCTAGATCACTTATATATTTCGTATGACTCACGGAAGAAGTACCCAATCCAAAGGTCGCGGGTTCGAATCCCACCTAGGTGGGTTTTTCTCCACCTAGGGCATGGATGTATGTGTTCGTCTATTGTTATTGTTAACATATTCCACCGTAAAATGGCTACAAAAGCTGTATGTGAAATTATTGAATAAATAAAAAAAATAAAGAAATATTCATTTTTTTCTGTATAGAAATACAAATGAATAGCTAATGAAGGCTGGCAAACATAAAAACAATATTTCTAAATACAATTATTGCATAAAGTATCATTGATACAAAAATATTTAATAACAGTCTTTTAATAAGTACCTCCACAGTTCACTTGATAATATTTCATAGGACTTAATCTACAAAGGAGTATTCCAAAGAAATATTCAAATCGATTAGAATTGCAAACAATAAGTTGCTAAAACAAAATCAGTTCTCAATAGTTCACTGAATAATATTTCGTAGAACTTACAAAGGAGTATGTATTCCGAAGAAATATTCAAATCTATGAGAATTGCCAACAATAAGTTGCTTAAACAAAATCAGTTGTCAAACTCGCCAACAGATAGCAAATAATATGTTGCATTTACATTAATATGAAAAAGGGAATTAAATCTTATTGTTGGTTGTGTGTTTTGCATTGAAATGCGTGTCTTGGATATATTTTTTAAATACATTCTTTTACAATTATTGTATCGGAAGGTCAGTTCGTTTTTATATTTTAATTTCATATTAAAAGAAGGCTTGCAATAAAAGATTCCACTAATCTACAACTGTAAATAGATAACTTTTATCAACATATGAACGATTTGGTGTAATGGTTAGTGCATTTGGCTATAACTTTTATCAACATACTAACGAACAGTTTGGTGTAATGGCTAGTGCATTTGGCTATGGAGCTGAGGTTATGAGGTTCGAATCCTAGAAGTGCAAAATATTTTTCTTGGCTAATTTTTTAAAAGGGATGAAAGCAAACATATATACTGTATTTATTTGTGTATAGGTTGAAATTTTAAATCCAAATTTTTAGCTAAAAACTCAGGGGTCGACTTATACACGAGAAATATATTTGATAGGTTTAAGCTCATGACTTTATTTGCCCTGCGGTTATTAAAATTTGATGGAATTTTCACTTGTACTTTAACTGTATTGATAACTATCGAATATTTAAATAGCTATGTATATGAAAGAATAAATTATATAATTTGGTGATCCTAAGTTCATCTCTGATGCTTTGCAAATAATTAATCAATTTTGGTAAACCTAATGTTCAGTAACGTGATGGCAGCAAGACATGCGCAATATGGTAACTCCATAACACGTAAACAAAGAAACACCTCATAGGTGATTCGGGAAAAGGCAACGCCTACCTTTAAGCATCGCAGATTAAATTAGTATCGCCGAAGTATTTATGTTATGAAAATTATGGTACTGTTCACATAACCGGGGCGAGGGTAAACAAGGTGACTGAGAAAGTGATGAGAAATGGAAATAACAGGAGGAAAGGTGGAAAAACAGAAGACAAACAAATTTTAGGTATCATTAATAAAGTCAGGTTCAACCTTGTGGAATTTGCTCATTATG
This sequence comes from Tanypteryx hageni, assembly GCA_028673005.1. Lineage (NCBI taxonomy): Eukaryota > Metazoa > Arthropoda > Insecta > Odonata > Petaluridae > Tanypteryx > Tanypteryx hageni. Next base: position 144,575,807 of record CM054115.1, on the reverse strand, counting down.
AGATGTAATGAAACAACTTTGTTACTCAAACACAAATTTAATAAAAATGACTGGTTTCACTACGATAGTAATATCTTCAGGTGAAAAGGTGTGTAAAACAGTTCCATATATAGGGAGAAAGGGAGGGGTTACACAGAAAGCGATTGGATGGTAATTAACCTTTAAATGCCTTGTGTGCCCATATGGGCATGCAAAATGTTTCCCGTTCAGTGCCTGGCAGACCCGTACGGGCATGCTTAGTTTGGAAGTTGCCCCCAGATGTTTCATTCATTATGGATGTGTGAAATTTGGAAGGGGTCCTCCTAGAGGCCTGCTCTCAAGATGTGTCAAGGCAAACATGCAGTAGACCCAACTAATGGGGGTGGAGACATCTCACATTGAGAGAAAACAGAAAATAGGGTGAGAGCATTAGTCTAGCCCTTTACCTGCTCCCAGACTCTGAACTCAGCCCAAGCATGTTGGAAGTGGACGAAGAAGCTCTTCTTCATCCTCCTCAAGGTGGCAGTACTCAATAGCTACATTTTACTGAGGTCTGAGGGAAGGCAAATGATGCATTGGCAGTTTCGCCTTGCTTTTTTGAGGGAACTTATTGAAGAAGAGGCATCAGCTATTCCCTTGAAAACTTCCCAAAAAGGAAGACAAGGTGCAAGCAGTGCTCCATTTGGTCAATGCTGGTGGAGGTTTTCGGGTTTCGCTGCGTTGGCGGCATTTCTGGCTCTCGACGTTTCGCAGACATTGCAGTCTGCATCTTCAGGAGATGTCTCCTGAAGATGCAGACTGCAATGTCTGCGAAACATCGAGAGCCAGAAATGCCGCCAACGCACCGAAACCCGAAAACCTCCACCAGCATTCAGCAACGCTGCGAAAGCCTTCAACTCAAACTCCATTTGGTCAGTTAGAGATGAAAGAAAATAAACATTGGCCCGTAAAGGGAAATTGCCATCGATCCCGAGTATGCTCAGAGAAGGGAAAATACACACAGACAGTGGCAAAATGCAAAATATGTGATGTTGGTCTGTGTATTTTCCTGTTTTGAAAAATTCCACACAAAGTAGAATTTCTAAGTTTAATGCAGAATGAAATTCGTATTGTAATGCATGAACAAATGAACTATAAAAATTATCAATAATGTTTTATTGAATTTATCATTGTTATATTATAGAATTACTCCAGATTTGCATTCTTTTGTTGTCTTTTACTATAAAAGGCATAATCTCGTTATTCCCCAAATGATTTATTAAATAATGCGTTTTATTTGAACATTTTATCACTAATAGTTCAAGAAATACAAGATATTTTCTGATCAAACGCAAGATAACTTGAAATGGCCAAAATTAAATCGGGCAGCGAGAGTCTACTAATAGACATTTAACTCCAGCGATTAAAGGTTAAAGAGACAGGAAAAAGGAAGAGGTGGGAAAGGGTAGGCGGAAGCAAAACAAAGTTACAAAGTGTATACAAAAACTTTTGGTAAAAATAGCCAAAGACAACAAAGTTACAAAATATGTACAAAGTCTTAGGTAAACTTAACAGAGGAGAATGATTATGGAAAATGAATTCGTTTAAGAGAAACGAATCCTTTCAATTAATTATCTCTAGCTGTTCTAGAGCATTTGCAGCCTTTTATTTCTAAGTGGAGGAATTTAGGGTTAAAAGAACTGTGGTGAATAAGTAATTAATAATTTGAATTCTCAATTCGCGAAACATCTTATAAACATTAATCACCACAGTTCTTTTAACCCTAAATTCCTCCACTTAGAAATAAAAGGCCGCAAGTTGAATGCTCTAGAACAGCTAGCGATAATTAATTGTAAGGATTTATTTCTCTTAAATGAATTCATTTTCCATAATCATTCTCCTCTGTTAAGTTTACATAAAGATTTTGTACACACGTTGTAACTTTGTCTTCTTTGGCTCTTTTTATCAAAATTTTTTGTATACACTTTGTAACTTTGTTTTGCTTCCGCCTTCCTTTTCCAACCCCTTCCTTTTTCCTAACCGTCTCTCTAATTACCATCAAGTCACTTCCTGTGTAACCCCTTCTTTCTCCCTCCCCTTTTCTCCCTATATATGGAACTGTTTTATACACCTTTTCACCTGAAGATGCTATGATCATAGCAAAACTGGTCATTTTTATTAAATTTGTGTGGAAGTGACAAAGTTGTTTCATTACTTCTCATAATAAATTTAATATTTCGTGGTTTGTAATGAAACAACATAGGTAAGGGGAGACATGTAATATTATTTATTGTACCTTTCACATCCTTTCCTTCCATGTTCACATTTGCCCTCACTGATATATTATATTACATGCTCATACTTTCATATGCCCATAATGGAGAAAGTATAAAATTTTTAAAATTGCAACATTTGGGGATTTTTTTAACTATTGTTTTTACATGTGGGAAAAACGAAAATTGCTGCGGAGTTGAAATCTTTAGAATTAAAAGAATATTTGTAATGATGAAATGTCTGTCTGAAAAATGAATGTTTTTTCAAGGTGAGATGAAATGCTTGCAGTATGCAAGCACCAACTACTAGTATGTTATATTCTCCTCCTCCTCCTCCTATGTAAGACTCGTCGATATATAATGATAGGAGGATACTAATGTCCAGCCCAAACTACTAAAGTTGGAGAGCTGAAAGTTTCAGATTTTGTAGATATGATGAAGAAACCTACAGATAAAATGAGACTTCTCACCTAAGTGACATGAGTTTGACTCCATAAATTCTGAAAGTTGTGTTTTTTTCCATAAGAAAAGCATTGTGCCTTTTTTGTAAATTAATTTTGGGCACTTGCCCGTAAGCTAAAAATATGAAATTTTCAGTGTTGTTAGACAGCCACAATATCTATTAAGAATTATTGTTAGTTTTGCTTACAGTGTTCTGGGTTCGACTCCAGATACCCCGGAATATCTCCCATAAGTTAGCATGGGAAAAAGTTATCCCAGTGTGTAGACCAATCTAATAGGTTTAGGAAGCTGAAATTTTGCAGGTTTATAGAACTTTTCTCATAACCAACTATGAAAATCGAAAACTTCAAAATTGTTCATTTTTAGGGGTTGTTTTAACCCCATTTGAACATTAAAGTTTAATAATTTTATCTTGGAAACTATATGCTGTAGGTTTGAGTTTTTAAAATCATTTTGTAGCAAATTATACACAGAAAAAAGAAAATTTTGAAAAAGTTAAAAAATTCGACCGCTAATAATTCGAAAATTTTTAAACATATTTTTGAAGTTTATATATTACCAAATGTGCTACGGATGTGAAATTTTTTTTATAGGTAGAATTTGTAAAAAAACGAAATAGGGATTATACAAATTTTGGTATTTTCATATGTTTGACAGTTAAATATTCTTCAAGTTTAAACAAATAGATAACTGTTTAGGTACTACGAGATGAGCTAGGAAGCTCAAATTTTCAAGTTATTTACAGAGTAGTGTATTTAAACAAATAAAAATTTGAATCTTTCCATAAATATATTGCGGCGGCCATTAAAAACGTTTAAAATTTAAACAATTATAAAAATATTATTTCACTTCTAGAAGTGCTACAATTTTAAAATCTGGCGGAAATGTGTAGCATTAGTACCTCATAATGGAGAAAGTAAAAAATTCTTAAAATTGCAAGGTTTGGGGATTGTTTTAATCTGTTATTTTTACATAAGGGAAAAACGAAAATCGCTGCGGAGGTGAAATATTTACATAGAATTAAAAAAATATTTGTAATAATGAAATATCTGTCTGAAAAATGAATGTTTTTCAAGGTGAGATGATATGCTTGCAGAATGCAAGCACCTTCTACTAGTATTATATATATAGACTTCTTACAGAGGAGGAACTTTTATATATATATATATATATATATATATATATATATATATATATATATATATATATACATATATATACATATATATATATACATATATATACATATATATACATATATATATTTATATATATATATATATATTCATTAGTGTTCTGTCTTGCGACAGGTCCTACCAATTAATTAATTAATTGGTTTTGACTAGGGAATATACATACACGGTGTGGTGGTTTCCCGTTGCCTTCCACACCGGACTCGCACACAGAAGGGAGGAGGGAAACCCGGTGCCGGCATTTGCCTGCTCTTGCGAAGAACACCAGGGGGGCCAACGGCTTAACGTCCCTTCCGAAGGACGGAACAGCTGAATTTGCGCTGTCTCCTCAAACCACGCAAACAGGGGGCCGGGTGACCTTGAGAAAAAATCCTACTTTTACAAGCATCGAGCGAGTAGTAGCCAGCGTCCTAACCACTACACCACCGGCACCCCTTATATATATATATATATATATATATATATATATATATATATATATATATATAAATTTTACATAGGTAGGATTATGTACAAAAACCGTCTAGAAAAAATGAAAATCTTGAAAAAGGTCAACAATGTGTCCGCTAAAAATTCGCAATTGTTTAAACAAATTTTCAAGATTTATATATTTTCAAATGTGTTACATAGCTGAAATTTTTTTAAAACGTAGAATTAAAAAAAAACTAAATAGGGATTATAGAAATTTTGGTATTTTAATTTGTTTGGCTGTTAAAAATTCTTAAAATTTGAAGAATTAGATAAATGTTTAGATACTACAGGGCAAGCTAGGATGCTGAAATTTTAAAGTTATGTAGAGCTTAGTGCATGGAAACAAGCAAACATTTGAAAATCAACAGCAAAGTGTTATTGTGGCCGTTAAAAATTTTTAAATTTAAAAAATATTATTTCACTTCTAGATGTGCTACAACTTCAAAAGTTGACAGAAATGTGTGGATTTAGTACCTTACATTGGATATAGTATAATATTCTTAAAATTGTAAATTCAAGGCATTATTTTAATCAAATAAGGAAAAATTGCAATTGGGTACAGAGGTGAAATCTTTTGAATTAAAAAAATATTTCCAATAACGTTATATCTCTGAAAAATTAATGTTTATCTGGGTGAGATGAAATGCTTGCAGAATGCAAGCACCAAGTACTTGTCATTATATACAGACGTTCCTTACAGAGGAGGAGTAACATATAACAAACATGTATATAGGAGGATACTAATGTTTAGGCACTTCGAGAAAAGCGGCAGACTAAATTTTTTTGTGGGTTGGATTACGTGCAAAACCGACTAGAAAAAACGAAAATCCTGAAAAAGTTATACAATGCGGTCGCGAAAAATTCGAAATTGTTTAAACAAATTTTCAAGGTTTATGTATTTCCGAATGTGCTACGGAACTTAAATTTTTTTCTAGGTACAATTTCTAAAAAAACGAAATAGTGAATATATATATTTTGATATTTTAATTTGTTTGGCAGTTAACAAATTTTAAAGTTTAAACAAATAGGTAAATGTTTAGATACAATGGGGCAAGTTAGGGAGCTGAAATTTTAAAGCTATTTAGAGCTTAGTCTATATAAACGATTAAACATTCCAATGTCTTCATGAAATTGATATTGCAGCCGTAAAACATTATTTAAATTTAAACCTTAGATAAATGTTATTTCACTTCTAAATGTGCTACAAATTTAAAATTTATTAGATAAGTGTGGCATCATTATCCCAATGTGGAAAAAGTATAATATTACTAAATTTTAAATACTAGTGACTGTTTTACTCCAATATTGATCAATAAGGAAAAAACAAAAATCGTTCCAAAGGAGAAATCTTATGAATTAAAGAAATATTTCCCTTAATGAAATATCTCTCTGAAAAATTAATATTTTTTCAAGGTGAGATGAAATGCTTGCAGTATGCAAGCACCTTCTACTAGTGTGTGTGTGTATGTATGTATGTGTGTGTGTTTTTGCATGTGTGTGTGCGTGTGTGTATATACACACACACACATATACGTATATAGAAAAATATAGTAGGCAAGTTCATATAAAAGTTATTAAAAAGTATTTGTGTCATTCCACCATCCAAGGATTATGCAGGACCATTCTGTCTATCAGGTATTCATGGAAATTTTGGTGCTGATTATATTTTCTTATTGAAACCAAGTAAATGCTATTTTGGTCACTTATGCTGGTAAATGCAATTTTAACATCTAAAATATAGAAAGGCCCTCCTTTATTAAATTAAGACAACCTTTTCATTGTTAAAATCATTTAAAAATTATTTTGCAGTTCGTTAAATCAACAGTACTTTTCTGAAATAGTAGGCCTGGAAAAAAAAAACTCAAAAGTAAATACTTGTATTAGCAGCCACTTTTTAATTTGCTGTAACCTTTTTATTTTGGTTTCAAAGTTTTTTAACTAAACTATTTCAATAATAGTGCATATATTTCCCATCTGTGTGTAGAGAAATTGATGTGTGAGGCCAAAGCATTATTTTCAAAGTATGTGATTCTTAATTTGTATTTCATAAATCTGTATTATATGTCATGTATCAATTATTATTCATTCTGTTATCATTTCATTTTATTGTATTTTCTTTGGCAATGTATGTAATTGTTTTGTGCATGGAACTCAGAAGAAATGAGGTTGTGAGTCTATAAGAATTTTTTGTATTTATTTTGTAAACTTCTTGCTATTACTTATTTATACTTTTTAATTTCTACATGAAATTTGTAGTGTTTGCATGTTAATTTCATGAAATTTCTGATTATTGTGGTATAATTGTTATTCACATTCGTTCTGCTCCAATAAAGCAATTTCTGCACTGACTTGTAATTGCTTCGTCTTTTTTGGTGTTACATACATGAGATAATATTGTACCATAGTTAACAAAGTGCTACATATTTTTTTGTTTATATGCTGCATTGTGAGTTGAATTCACAATATTCTTGATGAAGCTGTGTCTTTAGAGTAATTTAGCATTTAAACGGGTAGCATTAATGTTAAATCAACATAATTCACGCATAGAATGCAAAATTTCCCATAGCAAAACACTTATGCTTGTTGCTTCTTAATTTTCACTGATTGATGTGTAGCCCCTTTTTCATAAGAATGGGGATTATTTTATCAACTCAGCCAAAAGTTGGGATAATATTGGTTATCATTAAATTGCTGTAGAAAATTGTTTTGTATTTGGGTGAAGGTGTAGCTTAAGCATGCCTTTTTGTAAAGAAAATATCGTTTAGTTAAATTTGTTTGCTTTTGGCATTGTTTTTAATGTTTTCATGATGAATTATATAAATATTAATTTTTTGAAATTTCCACAAAGTATGATGATTGTTTTAATACTTTGTATGTGATGTATTCATTATATTAATTTTAATAGATAGTTGAAATTATTAACTCAGATTTTTTAAACTTGGTGTATAATGCTCAATAATAGTTTGTCATTATCTGATTCATTTCTAGACTCATTGCAGATACTATTTGTCTGTTTTGCATTAATAGGCTTTTGTAACTAAATATTAAGTAATAGTCTCACTAAGAGACAAAAAATTTGCAGAATTTTTTAAATAAAGAGATTAAATGTTTTAAAAATTCAGTGAGATATGTTTTATTTTTATTCAAACACATTATTTCATCTACTATTTCTTCTCCCCCTTGGAAATAGCCTCTTGATATTTCAAGTGCTCAGAGTTATCAGCAGCAGCAACTTCAAGCCCAGCTTCAGAATAATATGACTACAATGAGCGCACCAAGCTCTACAGTATCAAATGCATCAGCGAGCAGTCAGTTGCCACCTGTTGCTGTAATGCAAGATGCAAACGAAATTGCATCAGATGTAGCTACAGCTACAGTCGGAGAAGGGTAAGTTGAATTTTCTCATTATTCCTTTATCTTCCTGTGGATACTTCATGTCTGCAAAATTAATGTGGCCTATAAACCTTTGCTATTAGGCATTTTTAAATGCATGCGAGTACAGACCATCCATTTTTTTTTGTCATTCCTTTAATTTGTAAATTTTTTAAATTATAATCTATATATAATTTGCTGAAGGCGAAAGATTCTGGTACAATGTCCCGGTGCACTTTGGTAGGGGCAGTAAGGAGGGAAGTGCACTGCTTTGTTACTACATTGTTCTCCTGACGAACAGTGGTAGGGGAGGTAAGGAGGAGAGTGAGCTGCTTCTTTACTTCATTGTTGTCCCGGTGCACAGCAGTAGGGGCGGTAGGGAGAGGAGTGAGCTGCTCGGAAGAGGGGAGTGAGATACGTGAGACAGGCCGCTATCTGTTATACTTCAATTACAATGACTTGATCGAATATATTAAGTAGTATTAGTCGTATTATTCGAATGTAATAAATTTTAAGCGCTTCACTTTCTGGATGAATTGAAATTCATGTAACACTCCCTTTGTTTTTCAACGGAGAAATATCTAGTATATCTAAAATAACCATAAACACAATTATTAAACTTCCTCATTTAATTAGCAAATACATTACGGCAGTATCTTTACAAGGTCACATATTAGGTGGGCAGCTATTTACTTTTGTGTCCTTGTCAGATGGGCTTTTATTTTTTTTATTTAAAAATGTTTTCAGCGAAGTGGCTTTATTTCTAAGACCATCTACATGTACTACTTATTAAAATAATAGTTTGACCAACTGGTGGGTTGCTCTGAAAGTCATGGAGAAAGCTTTATAACAAAGAGAAATCTTGTAGATGTTTCTCCAGTATTTGGTAAATCATGTGAATAAATGTTATGTTGAACTTCTAAAAGAGAACTTGAATGAGAAAAGTTTCCATGGTGCCTTTCAAAGCTCATTAGTCATCATACAGTAAAAATAACATGCTATGACAAAGAACTGTGGACAGGAGCACAGTCTGGTTTTTTTGTGTAGAAGTGTTGAAAAAAATCAGGCTGAAAGTAGAAACTATTAAAGTTGCCCTTTCGGCTTTGCCTCTGACTGGGGGTATGGGAGAGAAAGGACAATCATATGAATTTGTGAGGTTTCAGGCAGCAGAAATTTAATATAGTGGAGATTAAAAGGAAATAAAGAGTGCAGTATTCATTGCACCAACTTTCTCATATACATTTGGTCAACCTAAAAATTCACTTTTTATCATAAATAATGCAGTTTAACAAAAAATAAAAGAAAACGTAACAGCAAATGAAAACTTAGCATCATAAAGTGAAAAAAAAAATTCTTTTAATTACTTTCGAAAATGTGTAATAGCAAATGAAAACCCAGCATTACAATGCAATAACACTTCTTTCGGGAATTGCGCAATTTACCTCCACATTTTTGCCAGCGATTTTCAATTTTCTTTTGTTCATTCCAGGGAAATGCTTTAATTTAAATGGATAACTTCTGAAATGGAATGTTGAGTACATGATGCACAAATGTTTACTTAGGTTCTGAAACAAACATTTTCAACCTGCAAAAAAAACGCTAGCATTATAAAGTGGCGTATGAAAAGGGAAGGTTGCAAGACACGGTGAACAATACAGTAGTAAATAAACAAAAACTCCTTCACCGTAAAAAGGAAGAGAATACACTCATGCTGCAGGTTGCTGGTAAACATCATTGCAGGACCTAAGTCAAAAGGAGACATGCACACATAGAAACATACAAAAGCCACTCACACAGTAAACTCGAACCAAAAATTAAAACTAGACACCAATGTTTCGACAGCTAAGCTGTTATCTTCATTAGTGTGGGGTGTAGGAGCAAGCATTGCAACTCATATTTTTGACACTCACCATCCTATCACCACAGAAAACCTATCCTTACTCAAATCAGTCGACCAATACAATAAACTCTATGCACACAAAAGCATCTACATACATAAAAACAAAAACACGGTTATGAACAACGACTTAGGTCCCATCCCCCACTCCCATCTTTTTCAGTTACTCAGTTAACTGTTCCAAATCCTTTCACTTTTCTTTCCCTCCCCCCAGTGGTCACTCCTTTTATATATACCCTCTTCTTCCTTCTTGCCATCCCTCTCTCTCTTTCCTTCCTTCTCTCTCCCTCTCTTTTCTCTCACCCTCCCCCTCTCTCATTCTCTCTCCCAATCCAAAGCTCTCTCTCTTTATCTCTTTCCTACTGTCCTTTTCTAATTCTTTACCTTCCTTACTCTCTATGTACCTTCTATTCTATATCCCTTCCTTCCTATCTCCCTCCGCACATCCCTCTCTCTCTTACTCGACATCTATGTAGTCGTTTAGATAAGCAAAAGAATCCTAACTAAATCCCAGTCCCGTTAGGATTATGTAATTTCGTGAAAAATCCTAATATAATTTAAGGCAATCTATGCACTTGTATATATTACACGTATGCAGGATGAGACAGCAATTGATTCTCGAAGTTTAACAATGACGTAGCCGGCAAGGCAACATTCCAATTAAAAACCGACATTTTCCCAAAATATGTGATTTTAATGTTTAATATGAGAGATTTAGAATGGTAGGCAGAAAAAGATGAATAGAATAAGAAACTTCGTTAATTTTCCTAAAACATAGTTAAATTTTGAAGATCGTACATCAATTCTTTCTAAATTGAATTTCCAAAAGAATAAAAACCTGCACTTGAAAAAATCGCTTTTTACATGTTATCTTATGGGAAGTGGAAATCACCCCCTGGAGTAGAACCCGGGTTATTTTTCATTTATTAATAATAGCCCATATTCTCCCTATCATCAAATTTCAAACTGATGCATAGGCCTATTTGCGTTAATAAACATTAAATATGTAGAATATAATGATTTTACTTAGGAAAAAGGTAATATTCCAGCATTGAAATAAAAAGGAGTTTTTTTTTCTTTTAGTCAATCGTTTAAAACGCCCTCAGTCCACACACAGTTTACTGAATGATAATTATCTGCAATTATTTATGTTGCAATCTATTACATTTGATGTTGCTACAACAATAATTTCGATAATAAATGGAAGAGGAGACTACGGTGAGTAAAACTGTGAATTGAAGATTCGACTCCAACCGTAAACAAAAAGGAATTTAGCGTAAAGAACAGAGCACTAAATACGTATTTTGAGAGCCAAGCTCTCATCATCAGTAACTGCTGACTGATGATGAGAGCTTGGCTCTCAAAATACATATTTAGCACTCCGTTCTTCACACTAAATTGCTTTTTGTTTACGGTCAGAGTCGAATCTTCAATTCACAATAATTCCCATGCTTCATAAAAAGCACGAAGCAAATAATGCTATTCTTTCGCCTATTTGAAGGTTTAATAGACGTTAATTCAATCGGAGGCAACAATGCGGGATGCCTTAGCAACACCCAGAAAGAGTATGAAAAAGCGATAAAATTTTGGAAAGAAATGCATAATTCTGACAAATTCTTGTGTAAAGCCAAAACATTGCAAAAATAAGATATTCCATAGTTTTAGCCATTGATTAAAGCAAAAACGAAGATAATTGGTTGATATTTGTGCATTTTGATCAATGATAGAAAAAATCTTGCACATTGAAAAATTGAAAATCCCGTGTAAACTTATGGGAAAATATAATCTTTTCCCAGAGTTGAATCCGGGACTTTTTCAGGATGTTTGATTTTTCTAGGGACCACCTGATGGAGGTTTAACAATTATGAAAGTTTCAGCTCTTAATTCCATTGTGAAATGTCCAAAATTACCATGACAGACAGATGGACACTTGAGAATTATTATACAGTAGGTGCCACTTAATGTGATCACTTTGGGCACAGGGAAATTGATAACATTAAGCAGCTGATAACAATAAATGATGGTTTAAAAAATTAGATCTGATCATAATAAACAATTGTTATATAATTGAATATTATTTATTTATAATTTTACACTATGGTTACATAGGTACATATTACAGTAGGTTCTGCTTAATGTGATCACTTAAAAATAATAATTAGCAAATGTTATTTATGCAATTATTTTGTTAGTTTGTAATTTAACACTAATACACATAAAAAGCCCTGATTTTTCATATTCTCATGAACCTGGTTTATATTGGGCAGACCACACTTGAAAAACATCATTGGAATTTACATTTCTTATTCGGAAAAAATACAGAAAATACAAGAAAGTTAAAAAGTAATTTATTTTGAAAAATAACTGTCCAGTTTTTGTTGCTTTAAATCCTTCATAATTAGATTTTCAATGCGTTGCTGTAAGTTGTAAAGTAGATGCTCTCCTTCCTCCTCCTGTGTTTACTGCACATTACACAGACACATACCTCTGCTGCTTAGTCTTCTTACCAATTTGGGAGATTTTCTCAGTGCAGTGCCTCTCTAGTAATCGCTTCAGATAAGCTGGGGCCAGTATGTTTGTATAAGAGCCTTTGCACAGGGTATTCAGAACAGATGATGATTTATGGATGCATTACTAGTACAGTTCGAAATGTTGGAATTATGCACCATGACATTCAAAAGCAAGACAAACTGTGCATGTGGATCTACCTGATCACTCGCATCACATGAAACACTGTCACTTTCATCTTCTATAGGAGCACACTGACAATAAATAATAAACTTCCTCACTGCATCAAAAAAAAGTAAAAATTTTGAGATTGATATATGACCCAAGAAAAAAGATGGTATTTAATTAGGGCAAAAAAAGAAGTGAGGGCAGCATCATGCAATCATTCTGAATCTGGTAAACTTGAAGATAAAGAAGTAAACACTAAAACCTAGGTTTGAGCAAAGGGAGTCCACATCCATACTGGTGTATGTCGAACTGCTCCTGGAATAAGATCATGATCATGTGCACATGTACTTCAAACTGCCTTGAGGGGTTAATACTGCAAGCTATATAGCAGCTAAATGCACTTTCGTTGTTGTATTACATTAAACATTCTATCAAATTTGAATTCGTTTTTGAGACAAACTAATCTTGATAATTTACACATTCATTAATTTGTAGAACTCAACAGTTGGATCAAGGCCTGAGTTCAGAACTTACAGCAGTTGGTGAAGATGGAAAGCAAGTATCTTCGGGCGATAAAAAATTAGAACGAAAAAAGACAGGAACGAAGAAACGTCGAGTTCCAGGAGGAGGTCCAGGTGGTACTGGAGGTACTGGTGGGAGTGGTACAGGTGGGACAGGAACTGCAGGGCCACGCTTAACAGTGCTTGGAGTTGGAGGTGATGGCACTGTAGTGGAATGCCAGCTGGAAACTGGTCGACAGAAGACTGTCACTTTCAAGTTTGACATTGAGGACATGGTTCCAGAGGATATTGCTGCAAACCTGGTAATATAGAAAAAGTGCTTTATTAAAAAAAATTATCCAGCTCATTATGTGGTATTTGCAAATTAGATAATTTCTGTAGCTTTTAAATTGTTAAGTAAACCATATATGCATTTGTCTCAAAGGTACTATCCTAGGGAGTAAGTTGTTGATTTTAATTATCAGGGGTCATTCATTTACTTGTTAAGACATAATTTGTAGCTGGGATATGCATATCGATTACTCTGTAGAAGTTACCTATATCTGAGGTTTATTTATTTTTATCTCTCTGAGGCTCAGTAACAATAGAATTTTTTGCACCAGTAAAGTATTCAATATTATGCATCCAAGCAAGGATATTTGGATTTTTCTACTACAGAGAAGTGTAGCTACTCAAATATACCTTTAATTCAAGTTGATAATGACATGGTACTTTAGCTGGAAAGGAGAAAGGCAAAATGTTTTGGATCTGATCTCTGTCAAGGTCCATTTCATGTTCTGCATCTGTGTGTTGGGCTGTATCCTGGTTTTTTAAAACTCTTGACAATTTATTTTAACTTGATTTCTTGATACAACATTGAAAACTAAATATCTTATAATTTCACCGCTATTCGACCTTTTCTCAAAGAAAGCAAGCTTGATGGTATTAAAATTTTGAGAAAAATGGTGCAGTTCTATCTACTCAAGCTATTCATATTCAAAAGTTTTTCTGTGGAAATCCACATTGAACATAAAAGAAAGTAGGCTACATTTTGCTGAAAGATTGCACAGTAAATCAGGAAAATTTATTTTTTAAATTAAGATAATTTTTTTTGCAACCTTTGTTCTTAATGTCCATTATAAATATTGACTGAAAATATTTTTGTGGTTTTGTTATTAACTATAGGTGGGGGAAAGTCTTCTACCAAAACATCAATCAGAACTGTTTGCATTCCTTGTACGAGATGTTGTTGCACAGCTTAGAGAGAATCCTGAAAAATTACCATCTGTGCCATTTGTTGCCCAAGCTCCTGGTCCTGTCCTAGCATCTCCAAAAAGAACCCCTGCCCCTGAACAGTCACTTCCTCAGCCCTCACAGGGTGCCCAAGTACCCCAGTCGACATCTATTGTCCCTCCTTCTACATCATCATCCTCTTCTTCCACCTCTTCCTTAGGTTCAGATCCTTTTAGGGTAAGTAGCAATATTATTATTTACATTTTTTACATTTAGAAAATCATAGCCTATTTTTACTCATGTTTTTTTCCAGGTTAGACTTTAGAGTATTGGCAATTTTTTAAAGATGTACTCTAAAATATCTTTCTTTTGAAGAAGTTGAAAAAATATTTGGAAAATAATCACGTCACAAGTAATAGAGCATTTTCATATTATTTATTAGAAATAAATGCAATTAATATTGAATGAGGGGTAGTCCGTTCTCCCTCTCAAAATTAAGTCATCTCATTTTCCATTCTTATTTTGATTTGTTTATATTCCATGTTATAATGAGACGGAAATTGCAATGCATAGTGTACTTTCATTCCAGCTCTTACTCTTCCCATCCTACTATAGGTCAAATTCCGGTATAATGAATTCCTCAATAACAAAATTTTCAGTATAACGAACAATTTTCTTGTGTTTTAAAAATTCACATAATAAATATATAAACAGATCTCGTAATAATGAAATCCTAATTTCTGTATAACGAACATTTAGCGGTGATTAAAATAAGATTAATTTCATTCGTGCCAAAAAAAACAACTTTTACATTTATCTTTGCTGTGATAGATAGGTTGGTCCATTGCTGTAATGAGGAAGAGAACTTATGTAAACATCTATAACTGTCGCAAGATGGTTGGGTCAGCAGAACACAAGAGACTCAACCAAGGGCCAAGGGTTAGGATATGTGCTTCGACAGCTAGGCCATCACTTTCAACTGTGTGAGGATTGTTCGGGGTAGTAAGAGTATTTATATCCAGATTGTCGGTTTGGCGAGGGGAAGGGAAAAGTAAACAGGGATTTTTGACCGTTAAGTGATAAAGAGAGGAGTAGGAGATAGGACCTAGTTCATTGTTCGCAATGATGTTTTTGTTTATTTTTGCCAACCACCATCCCATTACAACGGGCAATTTAAAACTTCTCAAATCTGTAAATAAACACAGAAAACTAGACGCATACAAAAGCATATACATTGCCGCATGGTGGTTTGTAAAAGAATCAACCATATTCAAGTGTTGGAAG
This sequence comes from Tanypteryx hageni, assembly GCA_028673005.1. Lineage (NCBI taxonomy): Eukaryota > Metazoa > Arthropoda > Insecta > Odonata > Petaluridae > Tanypteryx > Tanypteryx hageni. The sequence goes on along the minus strand of CM054115.1, from coordinate 144,560,488 downwards.
AAAACCTCGATTCTTGCACATAGTGATCTTGAAAAGCAGACAATTGTAATAGAGACAACTGAAACGGAAGTGGAGCATAAGGTTAGAGAAATGTGGGATTCTATAGTTGCTGCCACGGGAGTTCCGGACACAGTTAATTATGAAGATTACATAGATGCAGATTGACAGCGAGTGAGTTGACAGACCAGAAAATTATTGAAAATGTACAGGAATTTTGATGTAATGCCAACATGACATTTGAGAGTGAAGATGATGATGAAACTTCTGTTCAGTTACCTAATGAGAAAATTTCGCTCTCAGAAACTTTAGATAGCCTAAAAAAAGTTCGTGCATATTTGTCCTCTACTACTGATGTCCCAGAAAATATTTTTCACCAGATAAATGGTATCGAAAATTTCATTTTTAATGCTGCTACTAAAAATATGACACACTTGAAAATAACAGACTTTTTTATCAAAAAATAGTTTTGTAATGATTATTTGCATTTGTATGACTATTTTTAAATAAAATGGGTTTATAATTTCTTTTCTTTTCTTTATTCAGTATAACGAAATTTCAGTATAACGAATCAATTTGTAGTCCCACAAGTTTCATTATACCGGAATTTGACCTGTAGTAATATTGTTTCATTTGAGTTTTTCAATACTTATAAGCCATTCTTAAATGAATAATGGCAAGGCATTGTATACACAAATACTGTTCATGTTATATTGCATGTCAGATCTTTCATTAAACTATAATGTACAGTGATATCTCATAATAATTTTATGCCTGTGGTGTATCACTGAAATTCTCCCTTGTGCCATAACTTATAGCTCGATGCTATTCGAAGGACTGTACTTAATTTCAGAAATATACACAATCATATTTTGAGAAAAAATCAAATGATGAGTGTTAAGTTAAATTCATAACAAAAGAGTTCTTTTAAAAAATTGTTATGTAGTCCTGCAATTTTTTACCTATGTGTTTTTGATCTGTGTATCTGCCAGAACAAATTAAAATGGCAAAATGATTCTCTCGTTACGTTTATCATTTAAAATTATAAGTAGGAAGCTCTTTCTTGTGTCATTGAGTCCCAAAAAATACCATTGGATGTAACCGATTAGAAATTGATGAATTAATTTATCATAAAATCATATGCAGACAGGCATAAGCTAGGAAGTTGGAATAATTTTGAAACAGGAGAAAATCTACCATGACCAGGCTTCAAAACTATCATGTAGACCAGCGTTTTCTCAAATGGTGGTTCGCGTACCCCTAGGGGTTCCTGAAATGAATCTGATGGGTTTGCATCTTTTTCACTTTCTTGGTTCTACAATTCTTACCAATGTTTTAATTTTTTTCAAATTAGTTGCCTAGTTTTATTTTCAATTTTTTCTTATGCTTCAAGAATTATATTTGAATTTCACTGGGTACTAACTAGAAACTTATGACAATACATAAGATTCTGATTTTATTGTAAACTTCTACATATTACTTGTATGTGCTATATAAACTTTTCATTTTTCATTAATTAAACACATTCAAAAATATTTGTTTTTACAAAATTTACTCTCTATTATAAGGCATTTGCCGCCAAAACTGTTACAAATCAAGGGATTTGCGAAGATAAAAGTTTAATCCAAAGGTTTTGCGACGAGAAATAGTTGCATTGTGCTTCTACATGAGTAACAGTATTGCTCTTGAATATCTCAACACTTATTTGAATAGGAATCCGGATTCATGATTATAATGTTTTTAAGCCTTTATAAAAATTCAGAACACTACAAAAAAATTAAATTTCAAAAACGGTAAAGTTATGGACAAATTTCTCAAAAGAAAATTGAAAAATAGTCGAATGAGTATCACCTGTAATTTTAGATCTAACTTATTGAATTAGATTTTTCATATATTTGGTTCTTATATTAAATACAGCAAACTCTCTACCAGCATGGGTTCTTCCAGCGCAGATTTGCTTATACACTCAAAAATAAATGCGACCAATTATCTGCCAAATGCAGAAAATTCAAATATGCGTGGTTTGGCAAACATGCAACAGTATGCACGCTCTAGAACTTCATAAACAATCTCGAGCTTTGGCATGTCGCTTGCTTTCCCGCACCTCTCTCCATATCTCCAATGCTGCCCTCTCTCTCCTCTCCTGCACTTATCTTCCTCTCCCTCAGTCATGTGTAAGCTGATACTGCGCTAAGTTCAGTGCCATACAGTCGATCTATTTTATTTTTAAATATCTACATATCTAGGTATTTATTGGAGACTTCACACAGCCCAGTTCATGTATCCCAATTAATCCCATATGGTACTATGTTCCTCCAATGCAGATTCGCCAAATGTGGTGTTCTCGAGGAACATAACCTCTGCATTGGAGGTCTCACTGTGCCCAGTTTTCACCTAACTTGGCCAACCAAGAAAATACTAATTGTGGTCAACTCAACCATATTAGATAAACATGACTGGTTTTGACTTGTAAATTTGGACTTAAGAAAGTAGGGAATAATAAACAATGAACAATTAAGGTTTTTTTATTTTTTATGATTGTTAACCAAGTTATGAGATGTTTAAATCAATAGGCTGAAAGGAAAATTAATAAGTTTGAAATAAAACATTTGTAATATGTAAGAAACTTATAGAATTAGCCTTAACTTGCTTTATAATGTACAATTATCCTTGAATAAACTTTATGCAGCCCTTGGTAGTAAACTGCAAAATCATTAAATATAAGATTTTCATTTTGGAATTATTGCAGTTGAAATTATATTTTTATTCAACAATTGATAGTATTTTATCTCATCATTTTGAACTTTTATCTGCAGTATCATTATCGTTTTAAACAGCAAAAACAAAAGTCTACAAGTTTGAACATTTTGAATTATTTTTGCAAACACTAGATTTTTCCCAAACCAATTACCAGTGTAGCACAGTATATGTCAATAAATGAACTTAACAGTGATGATTTCCTTAGCAAATACACAAAGAAAAATTGTTGATATCATTCTATATTGCTGCTTCTTACTTAAGATATAAAATATGATAGGAGGATACTAATATTTACTGTCCTTGCAAAAAGTTTGTGACCGTATATCTCGAAAACAACTGCAACAATTTTAATGGGGTGAAAAGTAGCGGGTCGAGAATTTATTTCTACATTAATTGATGTACCTCTTAAATTTTTAATCTATGTTTAAATATTTTATATTGAGCTGTATTGGTAGAAAAATACTTTTTAGAACTGGAAATCCGATAAGACCAATTTGAATGTTTACATCTCAGAAACCCTACAATGTATCAACTTGCAATTTTAATAGCACTTACCTAAAACTATTAGAAATAAGTATCTGGAAGCGTTATTTTATAACTGCAACATAATACCCCATTTTGTTACATGTCTTAAATTCAGCTATCTTCGTTATTCCTGGGTTGTTTTCAAAGTTAGAGGTACCATTGTCACCAGACAAATGCCTATATTACTAATATGTAAAAAATAACATCAGAAAATTACTTCCCAAGATGACACTGATTTTTATTTCATCTTCATTCTCCCTCTGCCTCTCTGGCATAGTAAAACGTCAGGAGAGAGGAGGAGAGAACGCACATTGTAGCTACCTCCTCTGCATTCATTGCACGCTCGGTCATGTAAAGGACTCACTAACATAAGATGTGGCAACAGCGCACGCTGCAATTGCTACTTTCCTTCTCTCTCCTGCCAGTTTTGCTAAGCTAGAGCGGAGGCAGAATGAAGATGAAATAAAAATCGATACAAGACAAAAGGCACACTACCCCAACTTTGTTTGATTACCCTTGAGGGCCTCAGTTTGTCCCCTAATCCATTTACGATGTGAGAGGTGTCCTTTTGTCTATTTTAAGATAATATCTATCGCCTTCCTCCATGAACCGTTTTAGAATTGTTATATTTGCCGATGCTTGTTTAGCTGTTGCCGGAAAAGCACGTTCTCTGCTAAAAGATGCTAGTTTCTCCTTCGGATTTCATAAATTCAGTTTAAAATGTTTTCATTATATGTACACTAAAAATGCTATATCTTGGCAGTGCGCTGTAGGCACCTTTACGGTAGAACGAGTCCATCCTTGAGACAGGACTGATTTTAGGGGAGGTGGTGTTTCGGTGTGAGCATTGGCTTTGCGAACTTAAAATCTAGAGGGAAAGAAGGAAAGGGAGGGGGGTACACTTAGGCTAATGGACTCGTCCGAACCAAAATTTGTCTACTGAGCAGGTCATCAGCTCCCCCTTAAAGCTTCTCCTTCCCATTCATTCCATTCCACTCTCACGCGTCTCCACCTTCCACCTTATAGTGCACGAGGTTTACAGTTTTCAAGCATTATTTCTTATCTATACTCACAGCAAAAAATGTCTTAAAATGACACTATAGGATACGAATGCATAAACAAAATGACAAATGAGCGTCACGCGTCTTCAACAGTCATATTGCAAATATGCATCATTACTCTTCAATTTGTTAACTCTCCCCCTAACTAGATATTTTTAGTAACAGGTTATACAAAAGAGCAGTGTTTTGTATCTACTATCAGGATTTTTTGTACCTATGTACTTAGAATTACATACCTACATAAGAAAAAGGCATCAACAGTATCATTTATAATTGAAATTATATATTTTTGCAGCATTCTATTTGCATTATAGCAATATAGCAAGGGGAAGACTGATAATTAATATAAGGAGGGTAAAAACTAACCCCATTATTTGAGTGAACTATGAAAGTATTAAATTTATTTTTACATATGCGATATAAGGTATTGCTCTCACGAAAAAATTGAATTCAGGATATCAACGGAAACACCCCCTTCAAGATCCACTGAATACATTATGACTCTTTTCTAAATTAATCTAGATGATGTATGTGTGTCTATGTGATAGAAATTATGTGGGCACTTTAACTCAAAAACTCAGATCAGCTTAAAATTTAATATATATTTGACACTTCTTTTAAAATATCAAGAGCTAAGTAGATTTGGCTAAAACTGAAGTGGAGGCTTACTATTGTTTTTCCATTATGGTCAAATATTTCCTACTAGCGTGATTGCCCATTAGTAATCATGGGATTAAATATTTAATTTATGTGCTATTTTTCTCCCTCTCTCTCTCTCTCTCTCCCCCCCTCTCTCTCTCTTTCTCCCTCCCTCTCCCACTGTACATACTCCTTTCTATTTAATGTTGTAGTTTTGTATTACCATATGGTACACTATCTAGGGTTTTCGCAGGTAGTTTCACACCCCCCTTCTTAGTGGGTGTTTTCCTGCGTGGGTTTTACTAGGGAGGACGTCTGTTTTTTACCTAGGTTTTCCCCACAAACACAAATCTGTATTCAATTTTATCTTTTTACTCTGTATGATTTAGGTAAATAATGCTTGTATTATTATTGACGAAGGGTTAAATGTAAGAATGGACCTTATGGTCTAAATTTCGCCCGAATAAAGACGATTATCTATCTATCTCTCCCCCTCTCTCTCTTGAGAGGGGTTAGGTGGAAGATGGGACTTCCTAGTCTCAATCTCGCCCCAAATAAAGACCAAATCAATCAATCAATCAATCTCTCTCTCCCCCCCCCTCTCCTCTCTCCCATCCCTCCTCTCTCTCTCACCACCCCTCTCTCTCTCCCACCCCTCTCTCTCTCCCACCCCTCTCTCTCTCCCACCCCTCTCTCTCTCCCACCCCTCTCTCTCTCCCACCCTCTCATCTCCCCCACCCCTCTCTCTCTCCCACCCCTCTCTCTCTCTCTCTCCCCCACCCCTCTCTCCTCCCCCCCCCTCTCCCCCCCCCTCTCTCTCTCCCCCCTCTCTCTCTCTTTCTCCCTCCCTCTCCCACTGTACATACTCCTTTCTATTTAATGTTGTAGTTTTGTATTACCATATGTACACTATCTAGGGTTTTCGCAGGTTGTTCACACCCCCCTCTTAGTGGGTGTTTTCCTGCGTGGGTTTTACTAGGGAGGACGTCTGTTTTTACCTAGGTTTTCCCCACAAAACACAAATCATGTATTCAATTTTATCTTTTTACTCTGTATGATTTAGGTAAATAATGCTTGTATTATATTGACGAAGGTTAAATGTAAGAATGGACCTTATGGTCTAAATTTCGCCCGAATAAAGACGATTATCTATCTATCTCTCCCCCTCTCTCTCTTGAGAGGGGTTAGGTGGAAGATGGGACTTCCTAGTCTCAATCTCGCCCCAAATAAAGACCAAATCAATCAATCAATCAATCTCTCTCTCCCTCCCTCTCTCTCTCTCCCACCCCTCTCTCTCTCCCACCCCTCTCTCTCTCCCCCACCCCTCTCTCTCTCTCCCACCCCTCTCTCTCTCTCCCACCCCTCTCTCTCTCCCACCCCTCTCTCTCTCCCACCCCTCTCTACTCCCCCCACCCTCTCTCTCTCCCACCCCTCTCTCTCTCCCACCCCTCTCTCTCTCTCCCACCCCTCTCTCTCTCTCCCACCCCTCTCTCTCTCCCCCACCCCTCTCTCTCTCTCCCCACCCCTCTCTCTCTCCCACCCCTCTCTCTCTCCCCCACCCCTCTCTCCTCTCTCCCCACCCCTCTCTCTCTCCCCCACCCCTCTCTCTCTCCCCACCCCCCTCTCTCTCTCCCCACCCCTCTCTCTCCCCCCCTCTCCCCCCCTCTCTCTCCCCCCCTCTCTCCTCCCCCCCCTCCTCATCCCCCCTCTCTCTCCCCCCCTCTCTCCCCCCCTCTCCCCCTCCTCCCTCTCTCCTCTCTCCCCCTCCCTCCCTCTCTCTCTCCCCCTCCCTCCCTCTCTCTCCCCCTCCCTCACCTCTCTCTCTCCCCCTCTCTCTCTCCCTCTCCTCTCTCCCCTCTCTCTCCCTCCCTCTCTCCTCCCTCCATCTCCCTCCCTCCTCTCCCTCCCTCTCTCCCTCCCTCTCTCCCTACCTCTCTCCTTCCCTCTCTCTCTCCCTCCCTCTCTCCCTCCCTTCCTCTCTCCCTCCCTTCCTCTCCTCCCTCCCCTCTCCTCCCTCCCCTCTCCTCTCTCTCTCCCTCTCCTCTCTCCCTCTCCTCTCTCCCTCTCCTCTCTCCCTCTCCTTCCTTCCCTCTCCTCTCTCCCTCTACCTCCCCGCTCTCCTCCCTCTCTCTCTCCTCCCTTCCCTGCCTCTTTCCCTCCCTTCATATTTCCCTCCACTATCCCTCTTCCTCCATAACTCTCTTCCTTGCTTGCAGTTGTTTCCATAGTTATTTTTCTCCCTAAAGATTATGCTGCTATGTAGCTATGATTGTCACATACACGCGATTGCAAACACACACAACAAAATTAATTAATACAATGTAAATGGCAATGTCGAATTCGTAAAAATGTAATTCTTCAAATGCAGAGCAATTAAAATGAATGGCTGATGATCGATTTAAAAATGCATTCATTTCAATATTTAATGGACTTGTGATAAACTTCTTTTTTAACTTGAAAATAGTAAAGTTTTTCCCCAGGTCTCGTCAATGTTAGCACCCATCGATGTAAATGCATTAGCATTGTTATGTCAACAAATTAACTCAAAGAATTTTTGCCAACTTTCTTGGGAACGATCCAAACGATATTCGTATATTTTTCAGGATCAACTGACAGGTGGGATTCTCATATGAGTGTATTGAAAGTTACACTGAAAGCAAACAGTGATACAAGGTGGTCAGACAAAAGAAATGCAGTACACCCTCTCCATCATCAACTCCCTGGCGTGTTACAGGTATTAGAAACCATTGCTGTAGACAAGAAAACCAAAGAATCAGTTTCAGGTGCGGAAAGTCTTAATGAAAATAAATTATGAATTTATCTACAGGTTAGGTTTGTGTGTTGAAATTCTAGGGTTAATTGACCGAGTTAACACAAGCCTGCAGTCCAAAACACTTCCTATTCATGGTGCCTCAAAATTAATAAAAGGACTCCGGGATTCTATACTTAACCCCTTAACTGGGGAATTAAATTTTCTTATCTTTTAGCTGTTGGAGAGTGAATCCTTTCTTTCAAATAATTTGAATTTGACATTTTCTTGTCAGATTAGTTATTGTATGATGTTCCATAGTTCGGTAATGGATATTTTACACTACAGTAGTCCCTCTCCAACCGCGGTGGATACATTCCTGGCTTGACCACGGTTAGAGAGGGCCAAAGCTTATGGAAAATAGTGGGTAGGGGGAGTGATCCTTGAGAGAGACACCTTAAATCTTATTATGCATACAAAACATGCTTAAACATGTTGATGACCATCTGGAGGACTGTGGGTAATTAAGACTAGGCCACTTTTGAGAGAACGTAAATTTAAAGGCCCGTGGATTTTTTTGTTTATGCGAGTGTTCAGTTTCATCGAAACTATAGGTTTAACATAAAAGAGGCCCAACACTTATAATATAATTTAAACTATAAAATGTTACCAACAACATTTATCTAATTGTGGAGTGGAGCCCAACCTTTTTACATGGTGGGCCGCATTGGAAGTCATGAGAGCTTTGGCAAGCTGGACGAGTGTTTACATTAGAAGTTACCAAAGGATTCTGTGGTCTCATATTAGCAAAAATCAAGTCTAAATAAATTAATAGTGTTAAAGTTCCACCAGAAAAGGTTTTGAGATGATAATTACACTGAAAAAATATCAAATTGTCTATATCAAATTTTACCGATCACCTTTTCAGCATAGCTTCGCGGGCCACATAGAGTGCTCTTGGGGGCCACATTTGGCCAGCGTGCAGTGGGTTGGGGACCTCTGGTATAGATTATATTTATTCCCTTTTCTTTTAGACTCTTTGAAATTCACACTGCACTTATGTAGGCAATCAAACCGAAGAATTTGGAGCGGTTTTGCATACATTTGAGGCGCAAGCCAGAAAACCATGGATACAGGAAGCCACAATTGGAGAACCCATGGTTGTAGAGGGACTACTGTATTAACAAAATTATGCCGTTTTAAATTTAAATTTTTCCTTTGATTAATCAATTGTTCATAAATGATCATAGTTTTACCATGAGTGATTTTTCCAATTATAAAACATTAAAAATATTTTTTTAATTTTTCTAGTATTTTGATGCAAATTTTGCAAAAAACGAATTATTGCAAATTTTTCGGTTGCATACCCTCCAGGAACACCTCCACGGAAAGTAATTTCGACCTATGTAGTAGATCGATCATCGAAATTAAAGTAGTGTCTCATGCTTCAGAAGTGTTACGTTAAATAAATTTTGCATGCAGGTTATAAACATCAAATGAACAAATGTTACTCATGCAATTTTTATGCACAATATCTATAAAACTCATACCCGCTATATATTCTTCAGGCACAAACTCTTTATCTTCCTCTTCGGCACTACTCTCCTCACTAAGTACTCTCATTTCTCTTACAATTTCTTCTAGCAAATCGTGAACTCGTTTCAACATTTTTACAAGGATAAGAAACTTTATATCCAGTGGCGGCTCGTAGCTAAAATTAGTGGGGGTGCTGCTCCAGAAAATTTTTAGCCTTTGTTTTAAAATTGTGTAAAAGGAAAAAAACATGTATAAAAAGAAAATGTATTCAGGAACTTGATAAAATCTTAACAAAAAAACCAAACATTTTTTACTTACTTTAACTTAAATTGTTACAGTTCAAGCTTGATCTATTCATTTAAAAATGAAATCCATAAAAGAACCGAAAAAAAATGAATCAAATAGAATAGCTGGAAGCAGAATTATAATCTAATTCTACACTCTATCACATTCAAGAATATGGTACACGGTTTTTAAGCACAACACATGCTGAGTAAAAAAAAACTTCCTTCCACCATCACGCCAGAGCCGGCACTGCGAGAGCAACAGTGCTCTCTCTACCTGGCAGTCCCGCCTTCCTCCCCACCCCCCCTCCTATGTGCGCATGCGCACAACAGTCAAACAGCACGTCGCTGGCACTGTGAAGCGCACAGTTCCATACAAAGATTTTTGTATCTTTTTCATAAACTGGGGGATGGCTACTGAAGTACTGACATTAAGCTTAAGGAATATATATTGTACTACAAAAATAAAGAAAGAATTAAAGAAAAAAGGACTCATTATATTAAATGTTATCGATAATATCAAGTGGAAATAGGGGGTGCTGCAGTTCCGCAGTGCCTATACACGAGCCACCACTGTTTATATCACAATATAAAGAACCACCTCAAACTGGTTTAGACAACCGATTGCAAGCACAGAATAAATAAATCTGAGTGCATAGGGGAAAAAAGGAAACTTCAAAAGGATTCTGTTCTTCATAGGCTCCTGTCAGCTTTCACTTTTATGAGGGTTTTAGGACCACTCGAATGTTTGGGGCTTTATTGCAGCCATGTGGGAAACACGTTTGCAGTTCATAGCTAGAGAAATTTGACTACGCAGTATTTTTGTTTTGGGTTAGAAAATCATGTATTACTGGAAAGATTGTAACAAAAGCATTTAGACAATTAGTTATATAATACAAATTTTAAACTTGTACTTTATTTATCATGATATACAATCCAATACGAATAAGATGCTGAGAAAATTCATTCAAATATTGTGCCGTTATGACATGGTCTGACTAAACAAGAGTGAGTCTAAGTAGTTTCTTTTTGGGTTTTACGTAGTTTTGAAAAAATACAGTAGATGGCAGGACTCCCCAGGGTAAGGAAGTAAAAGATTGCAGATTTATCCACTTTCCCTAATGAAGTAGAGGAATTTTTTCGGAGAGCGGATATATCACCGCAGAAGTGGCTTTGAGAGGTGTATATAGCCGCTTACCCCAGTAAAGTGGTTAATATCAGAAAAAATGGAATTGAGGATATCCTTAAACTATCTAAGATCATTACCCAAAATATGGACTTGGATCCTGAATCCAAAGAAGTCAGGAAAATGAAAGTGAAGAAGCTGGCATCAGAAATAGCTAAAGATGAAGGTTATTTGATAACAAAGCAACACTTTCATTATCGAATCATATCTAGCCATAGGTACGATTATAACTCAACTCAAATGGCATTTCAAAAAATTGAACAAGATATCCTCTAACTTCGAATTCTTGAGCGGCCACTCCATCTCAATAATGAAACTTAGTGTATTAAAGAAATGTGCAACCAACCTTGCTGTGCAATATAGCAATGATCTAGATCCCATAGAAATAGTTTCAGAGATTTCAAATCTCAAGTTTCAAGCCCCATTATTACTCCAAGATGTTCACACATCTAGATATTCTACAAATGATTCATAAGTGGGTTTTGTTGATGCCTATCCTAATGTAGAGATTGCTCTGAGAATTTTTTTAACACTTCCTGTGACTGTTGCATCATGTGAGCGTAGCTTCAGCAAATTGAAGTTAGTTAAAAATTACTTACAGTCTACCATAGGCCAAGAACGATTGGCAAATTTATCGATTGAACATGAAATATCCAACACCCTAAAATATGATGATATAATAGATGATTTTGCATCTCTCAAAGCCTGAAAAGTATGTATGTGAATTTAGTTTTACTATTAATTGAATAAATATATGCTTATTTTTGTTATTCAAAATGCAATATTAATAGTTTCAGGGCTAGGCACAGGACAATTTTGCAACTATTGCTCACTTTTTTTAAGCTCGGTAACTTAGGTCACTATTTTGGGGAAAAGTCACGTTTTTCACTGTTTAGGTTTTGTAAGATTTCAGAATACAACTTCTCTAGTAATGATCTGGGCCTCTATGCCTTCTTAGGGGACACTTAACAGAAATCTGGCTTATCATGTTAATATTGATCATGGCAATGCTATAGCAGAATGTATTTTTTCTATTTAAATTGAGTTTTTGTATCACTTATAGCTCCAGTAATGATAATAATAATTATTAGGCATTCATTACTTAAAAGTAAAAAAAGAATGCCTCATGGTCAGGTCATGTCCATCCGTCTGCAAGTTTGTTCTAAAACTATCAGGCAGATTTTCATGAAATTTTTTCTAAAAATTTTTAAGCCAAACGAGTAAGAAAATAGTCTATTTGGTTCACATAACCCACTCAGGGGTGCCACTATAAAAGAAACAAATAATAAAAATTTTCTCCTTATCTCGTAAAATATTAGTTGTACTAAAAAGTTTTCAAATAAAATTTGTAGAACTAATAAAAAAATATTTCTTTTAAATACAGTTTTGACGTAAAAGTAGCAGTTTTCAAGAAAATCTTTCAAAAACATTGCAATATACTTTCCCTTATATCTCGTAAAATATTAGTCATAGCAAAAAGTTTTCAAAGAAAATTTGTAGAACTAAAATAGAATATTTCTTTTCATATGCATTTTTATCGCAATACTAGCTGTTTTTAAGAAAATCTAACAAAATCGTAATTTACTTTAAAATTAAAAAATCTCGTGTATGGTATTGTATTGTAGTTAACGAAAACAATTTTCTTAGCAACTGGTGTAAACAAGATCTTTCATAAATACGTGAATGCATTAATTTTTTTTTCGCACACACAGCATTTAATGAGTAAAAGGAAATGCATTATGTACAATGGAAAAATTAAACTGAATAGGTTTATTTTTGTTTCGTGGGCAGACAGCATTTTGTTAGTGATGAAAAGAAATAGATAATTTACGAAGAAGGATTGAATGTGAGCATAAAGATCACATCACTCCTTGACTCAAGTGAGGTATGGGGAGGGGGGGAGGGGCACTGTATTTTGGCCTCGCCCCGGGCACCAAAGTTTTTTGCTATAGCCCTGGTTTTTAGTCCAATATTGTTTCATAAGGAAAGAACAAAATCGGTGCAGAGGTACCAACTTTTATTTTTTAAATGTTTCTGAATCTTGCGGTGTTACCTTCGATATGGGTTGAAATGCTTGCAAAATCCAAGCACCTTTTACTAGTCATTCTAGATAGCTACTTTTTACTTATGGTATAACATCAGGGAGATACTAAAGTTTAGGCACTTCCAGATGAGCTGGAGATTTAAAACTTGGCACGATTATAGGATTTTGGTCAAAACCAAACAGAACAAGTAGTCCTGGAAAGAACTAATCTGCCTACTTTCCTTTCAATACAATTTTAATATATAACAAGTAGGGGTGTACACAGGTTTCTCGTGATACAGAATTGCTTTTCGTCAAATTTGTCGCAGTATAATCGTATACTAATGTATTAGCTTTGAAATCAGAAAATTATTTTTCCTTATATTGTGGTAGCCCTGCGTTTTTGATCCTTTCTAAACATATCTCATTTTCCCATTCTATACTCGCCCTACACGAAATTTCTTTGAAATCTGTTCAGCCAATACCTATCAAATTCATAGTTACAGAAAAATTCTAACCTTGATATTGTGGTAGCCCTGTTTAGTTGACCCAGTTAAAATGTAATATATTGGTTATTTATTTATATGAAGATTAAATATACTATATTTGGTTAAAATCCATTGTGTCAGTTCTCTAGAAATACGTGCAAAAGAAATATTATTTAACTTTTTATTGTGGTAGCCCTGCTCCTTAGCTCCACTTTAAACATCTTGATTTCATTATGATATGTTATACAAATCCTATATACACAGTTTAATTGAAATTCATTCATCCAAATCCTTAATTAGTGAAAGAGTTTAATTTGTAGTTGTGGCACCCCTGTTTGGCTGATTCGGTTAAAATATGCTAATATGATTTTGTATATAAGTGTATATTATAAGTATTAAATTTGGTTAAAATTAATGGGGGCAGTTCAACACAAATACGTGTGAAAATATTTTTTTTAATTCCTTGTATTGTGGCAGCCCTGCTTTCTATATCTATACTAAACATCCTGATTTTGTTATTTTATATTGCATGTCTACTTCTTACAAAATTTTGTTGAAATCGGTTGAGCCAATTTCTTCCAAATTCATAATTACTGAAAAGTTTAAATTTGCAATTGTGGCACCCCTGCTGTTTCGATTCAGTCCAAATATGTTAATTTGGTCATTTATTTATGTGAAGATTCTATTTACTAAATTTAGTTGAAATTGATTAATTCATGAAAAAGATGTTAGGGGGGCAAACACACACACACATGGACACCCAGGTGATCTCATAAAACTATGTACTTTCCATTTTTTGGAAAGTAGGCTAAAAATCGAAAATTTCCAATTTGTTTATTTTTAGGGGTTGTTTTTACCCCATTTGTGCGTTAAAGTTGAATAATTTTTTCTCTGAAACTAAGTTGTAGGTACGTGCTTTTGCAAAATTTTTGTAGCAAATTCTATCTTCTACCTAAATAAATTTTTTAATTGATACCTTACATATCATATAAGGGCAAGAGAAGGCAATTATCGATTGTTATACTTATTTGTTTGCAATTATAACATTTTAATAATTTTTATCTTGTAAACTATAAGTCGTAGGTACATGCTGTCACAGATATTATTGTAGCAAATTTAGTCCTCTACCCAAATAAAATTTTTAATCAATACCTTAAGGATCATATAAGGGCAAGGGAAGGAAATTAGAGATTTTGCGGGAACGAAGCTGCATGGTTCTTACTGTGCACAGCTCTCAGATCCTGTAAGGGCTAGAGAAAACAAGATTTTTTGGATACTTGGTGACATAACGCTGAGATAATGCATTGTTGTGAAAAACAAGCACGCTTCGCCCGCCACGCTAAAATAAACAAAGTGATCTGAAATGCTTGCAGAATGCAAGCACGTTTTACTAGTATTCCATACTCCTAGCAATGGGTATGATTCAATTTTGAATAATAATGTTAAAAAGTGTCTAGAATTATTATTTTAAAACTTATTCATATAAACATTTATGGCGATTTTATTTCTGTAATTACTTAATCCTCTCTCAAACCCTTTATAATTTTGAAAGGAAATTTCTCTAGCCTGTATATATGAGTTAAGGAAGATTGAGGAAATACTTTTTTGTTATATAAGCTTGTTAGAGTCTCACACAACACTCTTGTGTTCCAAATTTAAATTCACTCATGGAGATCCTTTATCTGAGTTTGAGATAAGACCAAAGAAGCTATATGTGATACAAGTGGCAAACTTGACACGTATTATTAGCAGCTATATTTATGATCCCATATAAATTATTAGTATGTTTCATTTTGCTGAAAAAAGCCTCTGCAAATTTTCCGTACAATGCACATCTGATTCCTTTTTTTAATCTTTTCATGACTAGTCACTTTTATACTCCATCACTCACAGGAAATTGGGAAGTGATTTAAATCACTGGGTATCTAATACTGCTAAAGCAGTCAATTTTCTTTAGTTCTTCTAAGCATTAACTTATTAATAAGTTGGTTTAAATTTCAGTAAAGCTATTTAACCCTCAAACTGAGGTATACATTTTAATGCCATTATAGAAGTACTGTTATGTCAGTCAGGGAGATGGATACTTTGTTTTGAGTGTTAAGAAATATGTGAAAGTATTTGGTGTTTGCATTTCAGTAATGTTTTTAGTAGCAAAGATGGAAGGACACTTTTAACCCTTAGAGCATAACTTTGGTCTGTTATCCCCTAGAGAAATTATTTGATGTTGCTAAAATTGATATTACAAAATGCATTTCATCTTATTTTAACATAGTATGCGACAGTTATACAAAGTACAAAATGAAAATATACATGTAAATTTTTTAGCAATCTGATAGAGCGGGTGTTTGCTGATATTGCAATGTCTTGTCCTAAGGGTTAATAATTTTCATTCTCTCATCTATATAGACATTTTGGTTTGTTCAATTTAGGATAATAATTGTTTTGAGGTTTTTTCTTGTGATGAAGACTCCGTGTTTATTTTAATTACAGTAACTGATTTGATGTTAGTTTACTTCATATTTTTTACAGTCATTTAAAATTGTAATGCTAAGAAACTATAAAAGAAAAGTGTTATTATTTGGCTGCCGTAAATTCCTTTCATGTTGCTATATTTATTGCCTTTTATGTGTTTAATGATCTACAATTAATTTTCCCCTCCTGTGTATAAATTCAGAGATTTGTGTTAACATTCACGGTGAAGGTTTATTTTATAATTAAGTTGGTAAAATGCTAATTATTTGTTCCATTTGGAAAAGAAAATAATTTGCTAATTAATGAAAAATTTAGAAATAAAAATTTTATTTGCATTTAATTTATTTGAGTTTTATGGATTTTTTTAGTTTATATATGCCCAAGATATAATATTGTTGTGGAACTGGAAAACAGTATCTCGGGGAGTGAGATTGTATTGTTTATCATGTTAAAGATGAAAATTTTCTTATTATGAATGGAACAAGTAATGGCATTGCTTATGAAAAAGAGGTCAACTAACGAGTAACATTGCCTACATCTGACAGTGAACCATCTGCTGTATCAAAGTAGCTTGATATAAACTTGCTTTTAATAGCTTTTGTTGGTTAAATTAATGAAATTTGAATTTCTGAAATATCATCGGGAAGATAACAAGCTTATCACAGATAGATGGTTCACTAAGCATTCATTTGATATTTTCTCTTTTGGAAAAAGAGCTTTAACTGATGTATTTATGTCATAATCTAATTGATTGGAATAGCATTTGTAGCATGTTCTGTGATTGTTTCCAGGTGTAAGCATCGTAACTGGAAAATGTACATAAATTTGCATGAGCATAAGTCTGTCCAGTACCTACAAGGCTTCTGTTCAATTTTGATTGCACACTTGTGGTATGGCTTTATCAGTAGTTCCTGATTTTTATTTGTATGTATATAAAGACATTTGGAGTTATCATAGGAATCTTCCAGAAATTTTCCTCTCGGACAGTTTATTTTACAAGTTAGCCAAAAGCAGTTTTTGCAACTCCATGTTTATTTTCATTCAATATTTTTATTCATTTGATTTACTTTTTATTTTACTTTCACTCAGTTTGATATTTCAGAAAATGAGGAAAACTGAAATATCTCATTTACCTTAATGAAAATATCTATTAGTTTCTTTTTTTTATTTATTCATGGTAATAGTCATATTTGTAATCGTCATGAAATCGCTATGACACCCTCAATAGACTAATAACAGTATTGTATCATTCTAAAGAGTAGAAACAACTTTAACCCAATCTAGATGAAAATTCA
This sequence comes from Tanypteryx hageni, assembly GCA_028673005.1. Classification (NCBI taxonomy): domain Eukaryota; kingdom Metazoa; phylum Arthropoda; class Insecta; order Odonata; family Petaluridae; genus Tanypteryx; species Tanypteryx hageni. The sequence continues at coordinate 144,543,473 of CM054115.1, read as the reverse complement.
TTTTTCATGTCCATTGTCTTAGCAATGGAGAAAATTTTGTTGCAAAAATACAGAGCTGGAAAGTTAGAGAGAACAGTAGAATACCCCAAAAATTTAGATCATGGAGATATTGATGACATAAAAGGATTGAGCTGGCATGTAGATTTGCAGAAGAATGGGTGTTTTCCAAATAGATGGGGAAAGATATTTACTCTCTGGGTATGTTGAGTTACGTAGTGAAATAAGATTAATATATGGTAGAGGAGTCAGAAAGATATTTGAGGTGACAAAATAGGAAATTTGTAAACTAAGAATAATGGTGTATAAGGATCATTTTGACCCGGCTGGAAACCTGAGAGCACTTCATCATAAGAATAATGGTTTAAATTCAGGAATTAATCAATTTGATGTCTTACTAGACATTACTGAATAGGTTTAGTTACAAGTTTGACCGTTTTTGAGAACATTTATGAATGGAGGTTAATGCTTATGGATAGTTGAAAGTCAATATTTTTTACAGAAAGGGAGATAAATTGCATGAAGTTCATTTATGGTATTGTATCACCTTAGAAATAGAAGTATGTTTGCTAGTCAAATCGGTCTGATGATGATTTCTTCAAATCGTGAAATGTTTCTTCATAATTGCAATTCCTACCAATTCCATCATAAGTTTTTCTCGGTAGATGTTTATTGTTATGTCATCTTTATAACTCCACATTACTTCTATTTATTTTACTCAAAATTCTATTCTTGTTGAATACTTTGCAGAATTATTTCTCAGCAACCCCATCTTCAAAGTTTGTCTCAGGGTCAAAATGGATGGCATTTTTCACATTTTCTATATATTTCTAAAACATTGTACACTTCTTGAACCAGTTTAAGTTGTTCATAAGAATTTTTTTGTGAAAAATTGTTGTAAATGAAGATGAGCTATACTGCTTAACTTAAATAATCACTTTTTTATAATACCTTAAACATTTTAAGGCAAGAGACAAGTATAACCACAAAAGTCTTTGCTGTGAAAATTGTCCATGTATACACCCAAGTGTTAAATTTAAATATTTTTTCCTAATATACTGATAGTGTAAGAGTCGTAACAAGATAACATGCATAAAAATTTAGCAATATTGTTTTTAAACCTCATGTAATTAGAATCCTCATAGTCATCTGATGCTCTAAGAGCCGCATTCCTCATTTAAGCAAGCTTTATGAGATGTACATTTTTACCCCATCTTGTTGTCCCCCACCCTCTTCAACCTACTGTCCCCAGGTGAGACATGGATCTCTGACAAGGCAGTCTGGGCAAACTCTGAAAGCATTCCTCAAGGGACATAGACGGCATCACTCGGTAAGAGGGACATACATGATGATACACCCATCAATATAGACATTGTCTACAGCTGGCTATTCCAACATTGCAATCAATTTTAAGCTACTGTTCATTACTTTTAGCTGCCTGTGTATTGATGGTATCATACATTAATATCCAGCTGTTTCCTTTTTGTGTCATTTAGAATTCTATTTTTAAAATCTCTCTGCTTACAAACTTCTGTAGTAAGTGGCAAAATATACATGGATCCACTTATGAAATCTGTGTCATTTGTTTTTCAAATTTCTACTGGAGTTTATATTGATGGGCTACTACTCTTTACCTGTTTTTTCTCCTTGCCACTTCGTTACTCTGACTTCTTCATCCAATTAGGTGCTTGCTTGATTTTGCTTGTATTGAATCACTGCATCCTTCTAATGAGGTTTGTCCCCTTCACTGTAATTCATACCTTCATTATACATTCTCCAACAATCCTGTATGAAAACATCCAGTGTGAAATTCAGGCATTGTCCAAAATGTATTTTTACTCCTTGGTTCTTGTATTATTAATATTTCTCCCTAATACCATCATATAAGATCCACCAAATATGGATTTTTAGATTTGTAGAAGCTGTCTGTGTATTCATTTATAATTTTTTATCCTTTAAATGTGTTGTTGAGCACCCAAAAATATTTTTATAAACGAAACATTTTGGGCATAGCCTAAATGTAGAAGCATAGTTTTTTTATCCAATATTAATGATGTTTGTTGCATAATTACTTCAAGTTCTTTGAGATTTTAATTATTTTTGTCTACTCTGTATCCTGTAGTGAATGTTTATGCATGATTTTGTTGCTTTTTTTTCAAGCTTAAAAATTTTTGTTAATATGGGTTGTGATGGGATGGATCATTATGAGTAAACAAGCACAAATAAAGATGTCAAACTCTGAACACATTTATCCAGACTGAACACGCAATACAAACTGTCAGCTTCTCCGTGGGGAGGTTAGGTTGACATGCCACCTGGTGGCTGCACGTGGAAATGTAACAAATGAAGGTGGGGGAAGACGTTATATTACAGGGTGGAAATATGATGATTTTTAAAAATGTTCTGCTGCTAGAAATTTCTGAAGCAGTGACATTTTGCCTATTGTAATAACAGCACATTTACATTAAATCTAAAACACTTTCATTTGTAAGGATACTTATCACCAGTTTAATGGTTATGCAAGTTTCTACACAGAAACTTTTTATTTTATCCTCTTTTAATTGATCGAGTTTCTAATTATACATAAAATTGGAAATGAAATGACAAATTGATATCAAAGCTGCAATAAATTATTATAGGTTTCAGATGATATTATCCATTCAATTAGTTTAAGAGGTTGATTTCAAGCTAAATACAGTTTTATTACTCTAAATATTCTTCTCATGTGTTGTAAAATTATTATTATCATTAGTGGTTTTTAATTTTTTTGGAAATTATAAATAAAAATCACAATTACAAGATGTTTTGTGGAATGTTTATAGGGCTGCTTTATTAACGGTTTGATTGGTATATAATAATTAACTCACACCTTAGTTTAATTTATGCATGCCAATATTGATGTGGGCTTGGAATTTATTGCATTTACTTAATTAGTGTATTTAAATAATATTTCAACATTAATAAATAATCCATTATATTAAATAACATTTTAATTTGATGCTTTTATTTTTTACATTAAGTTGTGGTGATAAAAACGTATGCAAAATTTTATCCAATTTTTCTTATGCTGTGGTTATGAATAGCCATGAGTTTTTATTACTTTATTTTTCTAATATCTGCCTTAAAGTAAATATGATTGGTTCAAATAGCATTGCATTGCATGTAATTGTAATGCATTTATGGTTTGTTATTTGTATGTTCAATACTCGATTCAATTCTTTATTTCTCATTTTGTGTAGTGAATGTGATGTCACTGCATGTTATTCATTGCTTTTTATTGATCGAATATAATTCTACTGCTTTTATTTGTTTGCAAATAATTTAAATTGGCATTTGCATCTACTTGATGGGGATAATTACAAAAATAGAGGAAGGTATAGGATAATTTGTTTCATCTGCTTTGCTATGTTAATTTGTGTGTTGTGTGTCATAGTAAAGATGATGTTGATAAGCAAATTGTTTGCAGTAAATGTCAATTTGTTCTAACAAGATTGCTTTTCTGTGTTGTAATTCAATTTTTTCCTTGCAATCAGTACCTGTGTGTGTCTAAGAGTTTTTTATTTTAATGCCATATTTACAGACATTAATTTTGAATGAATATTTTACTGCCTATCCTGCTATAAGAATAATTAATTTAAATTTGTATTAATTGTATTTAATTTAAATACAATATTTTATAGTATTATTTTATGGAATTGTGAGAGAGTTCCATATAATGGGTATAAAGTAATCAGTGCTAGTTCTTCCTCATTTTTGTATTTTTTCCCATTTTTGCAGAAATTTTTGGGGTAAATGCCAGTAATGCTATTAGCCTTACACTATCAGTTTCATGGTTAAATGTGTGGACATGACTAAGCTTGGGATTTTTTTATTGTATAATTAGTTTATTCAGAAATAAGGAGCATTGGAATGCAAATGTTGATATGTAATGTTCTTATTATTCTGTGTATACTGAATAATATATTTCGAGATCCGTCCAGGCTTTATTTTCTTATTATTGTCAAATGTTCTGATTTTAATCATGCTGATAGCAAAAAAGCTACCATGCAATAATGCAATAAAATCTCTTGGGATTAATGTGTTAGTTGATTCCTGTATTGTTGTTTTGTGTTCTTAAATTGTCAATAAAATTCTGTTCCAAAAGCCAAATGCAATAGATCTAGTAATGACATATTTAAAACTGAAAAAGAAATTCATTATCTTGGCCCAGTTAATCATAATAATCTTTCCTAATTCTAATCTCTCCTAAAAATCTTTTTTCATCGTCATTGTCATAATTAACGGCCAGGAATTGATGCATAACGTAACTTTTTATGGAGTTACACTCCCATGGTTAAGCCCAAGAATCATGCTTGCATCAAATAAAATTGTTTATAGTTGCTTGTTTTGTTAAATCTGTACATTTAAAATTGCAATAATGATACTCGGTGCTGGAATTGGAAAATTTTAGCAATGAAGACACTAGTAACCGGAACATTCTTATCTGATTTTTTAACAACGAGAACACTATGGGCTTCATTTTGTATCAAGAGGAATGGCCATTCCGTACGATCCTGCCCAATTTGATCACTAATAATTTTTAAATGAAAGTCATTATCTGGATTTAGAGTACATAGTTTTTTCAATGTAATAATATTTAATTTTTCTTTGATAATGTTTTTGTGTTATCTCATTTCTAAAACAGCTTCAATGTTATCTTTATCCTAGAATCTTCAATCTAGAAGCTGTTACCTGGACTAGCTTTGTAGAACAATTGTCATGAGTAGCTTTGGACTTAGCTGCATCTTTTCTTTTGTAAAGATCTTAAAATCCGATTATGATTCAGTATATGATGCATTTCTCCTGGTTTGAGCAGTCCTAAATTTGTTAATTATTACGTTCTATAAAAGTTAACATCTGCTGTCATAATATCGACAGTCCTTATGAAGCCTTTTGAAGTTATTCTTTTGAATCCTAAATCAGATGAAATGCAAGGAATTGCAAAATATCTCAATATTAGGGAAGAACTGCTGCTAAATTTGGCAGCAGTAATTTATCCATTAAATTTGTATGAAAATGACAGTGTAATTGTTCTCAGGCATTTGTAAAAAAAATTAATTGATTCATTAAACGAAGCAATTTTAGAATTTGTGTGTTTCTGGAAAAGATAATTTTCATTATAAAGATGCATCTTAAGCTACACATTTTTTAAGAACTTGTAAACAGTTTTAAAAGTTTTGTTATTTTTAATTTTGTCATTGGATATTAAGTAAAAATAAATGTGTATTATTATCCCAAGCCTAGTCATTTCATTATTCCAATGCCATCTTTCATTTTGCTGTGTGTGTTCATGCAATGTCATTACATTTCTTGTTGTGTAGTTTTTAAATTTTTATAGGCAGACTTGAAATTTAAATGCTCAAATTTGTGGGTTTTAATTGCTTTTAATTTTTTAAAGCGAGACGAAACGTCTTCTATGGCCTCAGCTGCTCCACCCATGAGGTGGGAACCAGATATTGCAGCTGAATTAAATCGGTCAGATATATCTGCCTTGAGGCCATTAAACCAGCAGCCTATAGGACGAACTAGCCCTGTGAGGCAAAATAGTATACATCCTAGTAATGTCCTGGCTCCCGCTGGGACATCACAGGCCTCGGTAAGAATAATTTATTGACATAGCTTAAATCACTGTATTATTTTTGTGCACAAATGATATACGTAATCGAAAGAGGAATAATATAGGTATTTTATCCAAATATGTATTTATTTTACAGGATTACCTATTAAATTTTATATACAATTAAATTTACAAATAGCTTCCTTAAATAGGTGACATCCTATTAATTAAGTCATATTAATATCCTATTCATTAATGGTAAGTTATATTCTAGTTTCTAAGAAAAAGAATCATATTATAATTAAAATAATATTGATAATTAAAATTAGTATAATTGCTAATTAATTTAAATGAGTCATGGTGAATGCCTTTTATTGGTTATGAAGAAAATCATGTTGTTTTTAAATATTCTTATGAACAGAGAAGTGAATTTTTTTTGCCAAAAATATAATTTTCCAGCAGTTCAAAAACATATCATTTGATTTTTAGAGTGTAAGAATTTACATTATTTGATTCTCTGGAACTTTGGCTTCATCGTTGTATTTTTCTGCTTTCAAAATATTCTTTAGAGTTCTGAATAAATAAAAATCTGATGCCGCCAAGTGATATGACAGGTGAGGTGGGATTTCCCATTGCAATTTCCTGATATGTTTTGGTGTCATTCTTACAGCATGAGTTCAGTTTCCATGCATCTTATGGATTTAACGAAGCTAACCATTTTTCAATAAAATCAGGATGTAAATTTTCCTATTGTTTTCAATAGTGTTCTTTCACAAAAATCTGATTCAATAATTCTCTATGAATCATACTCTTTATATACTACCAGTTGTAAAACATCACTTTGCGAGTGAACTTGTTTAGCATTGGTACTGAAGTGTGATCTTGGCCCAACCACTTCTTCTTGTGTTGAATGTCAAAATAAAGTTCCCCCTTTTCATCTCTTGATCCAAAAACAGATCTGAGTTGGCACTATCTGTGAAGAAGAATAGATATATGTTTTTTGTATAAGGTTGTTCTTTGAAAGTTGATTCGCCACCCAAATTCTGCACTGGGAGGCTTTTAAGTGGATTCACAATAGTATGTGGCTTTTGGAGTCTGTCACCTTTTTTTAATGAATAGGTGATGGTCTGATTTCAGCAGATCTCAGAGGTCATCAATGTTTGTCTCATTAGCTTGATCTGAATGGGAGCAATCAGGAAAGGCAAAAGACACCTGAGTGAAATTAGGCAAGTCGGTGCTGATGTGAATATCCTATGCAACTTTGTGAACACATTGCAAATGTCTCTTGCCTCACTTATAGCTCTATTTCCTTTAATAAACTCATAGAGCAAAAAGTATCCATATGAATGTTGTCAGCTCACAGTAGGTTTTACAATGGTTTTATGTTTTTTTTAAGCAAATGGGAATAATATCTTCACAAAACATCAAAACTAGTTACATCCCTTTAGTTTAAATAAGTTAAACATTTTTGTTTAACGGTTAAAAATTACAGCTTTCTTTACAACTTGCAAGAAAGTTTGCCTCAATTTCATGATTCACACAATGTCGGTTTTTGCATACATATAGCTTAATAGTCAAATGTGCTACAATAGTTTTAAGAGATTTTTAAATGTAATCAATTTTAATTTGTTAATTAATAATCATATTGAATGTTTTTTGAGGTAGTTAAGAAACTTCTGCAGTTTCAGTAGAAAAAATTACAAAAATTGGACTGAATTAATAAATACATTCTGTTGAAGGTTCTAGTTTTGATGGATTTCATTAACTGGAATGACATAATAATTAAGGCTGAATTTTGATTTTTCCAGTTTTGTGTAAATCACCGTATACATACCTCCAGTTTCTTTGATTCTGGTTCAAAACTCATTTTTTTACATTTTCTCATTTCCTTCATGTGTTTGAGAAAATTTTGTTTTTGGTAAAATTCACAGAAATCACATTTTCTCTAATCTGGGAAATTGTGCAATATTCGCAAAGATAAATTTGAAAGTTTTACTACTTTAAATGAACCAGATGAATTACATTTCTTTTCTCGTTTACAGAAATTAACGATCATTCATTTCTGTCGAATTGAAAATTTTTACGAATTCAGTGTTTATCGACATTTATTGATTTAAATCAAATCCTACCAAGCCTAATTGTAACTTGAGATTTTAATATACTTTACATAATTCATACTCGTAAACTTTAACATTCCCTTATAATCTGTGTCTAATAATTATGTTTATTGTGATATGTTGATGAATTTATATCGATATATTCCTACTGATATTTCGTTGTTCTCTCTAACACAAATATTGCTATTTATAAAGATTAACAAACTTTGAGCGGTGGAATGTTTAATTATCAGAGATTTTTTTTTGGTGTTTAGTTTATATTTTATAAATTTTTAAAGTTGCTGTTGTGAAAATTCTTGCATAGGGCAGCAAACTCAAATTGATCCCCACAAAACAAAAATGTATTTATGATCATTATTTTTACTTTCTCATATATGTAGTATATTGAGAAAGTATTGTTATCGTGAAAAAATTCGACTTCGAGATTTTGATGGAAATACATGTTTCTCTGAGTCCAGAAAAGTAGTTTTCCCCATGCCGTCAGTCTGTTCATCGATCTAGGGCCCAAATGCGTACATGAAATCGAATTATATTTTGTATTTGTTATATCATCTTTTGTAGACCATTTTTTCATAAAAATTATATTGCGCAAAAATTAAGGGTACTTTATTCTTGGATATTTTGAAACAAAATTCGATTTACTCAAAAATGGCTCTAAGGATTTCATTTAAATGCATCCAAACGTACAGCCTGATGTCACAAATAATACTAACTAAGCCATATGTCCCAAAAAAGTTACTATATATCGTCCAGTGGCATTATTTCTATACGAGATGTTCAGCACATGCGTCAGAGGGGAGAGTTAATTTCAGGGCAAAAAGTGTAGTGAGATCAAACATGTATACGTATATGAGAAAGTTTGTGCAATGTATATTGCGCCGTTTATTTTTTCATGCAAATATCAAGAAATCTGCTCAATGATGAATATTTCATAATTTTTATACGAAGTCATGCCATTTTAATGAAACTTTTTAAACAAACTTTATAGGAATTTTCCAACTGAAAAAAATAATTGCTATTATTATGTAGTTTGTTTCTTAAAGCATTATAAAAATATTTCTATTTTAAGAAAATGAGTAATATTGTAAGCATATGTTCTAATGTTTTCTTCTTCATTTCAAATATTTAGATCATGTGCCTTTTTAATTTTATAATTTTTCTGTTTGGGCTTTGTTTTACTCAACAATCTGGTTTCTATATACCTGTACAAAATGTATTAATCATCCTTATATTTAATGGGTGACTTAATTTTATCATGCTGGAACAATTTTTTAAATCATTGTTCAGAATTATATATGCATACATTAGACATAATTTAGTCACTCCTTGTGTGTTGTCTCACTAATTTGTGATTTATTTTCATTTGATTGTTTGTAGGTATTATCTCTTTATTTGTTTATGCTTTCATGTATTTTGAAATGCATTGCAAAAACTTGTCAGTATTACACAGTTTGACTGTTATTTCTTTATCTTTGAGTTCAAACCATAATCTAATAGGTGCATCTGAGAAGTTCATTTATGTCATGTAAATTTTATGAAAGTGAGAATTTTAAAATCATTTGGTAAAAATTGATTGTATTCCAAAAAAGTTGTTTTCATGGGATTAGATGTCCAAATAATTTTGATTAGACTGGATTCCAGTATAGTTTGTAGATTTTTTCAACTTCCGCATTATTCGTCCTCATTATGAATAGCTTAAGCATCCCAAAACAAATTAAAGGTCTTTCATTGAACAGCTTATTACCTTATTTTTCAAACTTCATGTAATTTGTTCAAGGAGTGGCACTATGTTTAAAGTAGTGGAATTATTAGATGTTATTTTAAGATTTAGTCTCATGCATACTTATATATAATACGGGCAGAATCATGTGAATGGTATGTGTTAATGTATTTTTTGTTTCTAAAACCTTCATTTTTATATTTAAGCTATTATTGGAATATAAATAAAACTATCAAAATTATGTTTGATATGTAAATATGAGTTATAAAAGGCAACTTTTTATATTATTTTTTAAAAATTGGGAAAGGTGATAGTGATTAAGTAAGAGCATGTGTATCCATGCTTATTTGTTTTGGCATATTAGTGAGTTATGTTGGTTAGATATGCACATCAAGCATATTTTGACTTTCATGAAATATATTTGTATATCTGATCCAATGATTGGGGAAGGAATTTCAGATGTTACCAGCAAAAAAGAGGAAAGATAAGTCAGATGAAACGCATTCTCTTGGAAAACACTTGTAGTTCATTCTCCCGTTGTCAGTAGCTCCCTTTTCTTTGGACGGTTCTTTTTCAGATGATTGGTGGAAGGAAGGTGTCTCGATTCCTGGTGAGCCGGGTGGATGAGGGGGCGGTTGCAGTGGGCCCCTCCTCCTCCACCAACACTCCCCACACCTCCATCTCCCACTCCTTCTCGGTAGAGGTAGGAAAGGGCACTTGGAAACAATCCAAAACTTGGTTTTCTCTGTTTCTCTTTTTCTCTCCCACAATGTCAGTCAATAGCGATTGGTGGTGGCTAGCCTTCGCTGCTCTCATTGCTCTACTGTTACTTCTAATTAAAAGTGGCTTCTTGGTTAGCAGATAATAAAAATATATATATATATACTATATATATATTTATATGGCTATGAGCCTTAGATTCACGCAGTGCCTTTTGCTGGGGAAACTTTAGTTTGGCTTCAATCTTCTAATGTCAGGTTGTCTTCATTTGTATCTGCAGTTGGTGGACAGCCTGTTCATGTACTGTGCTTGTTTGACACTCCTCTCTTATCCTCCTGTAATCCTCCTTCCATGCATATGCTGGCTGTACCACTGTCATTATTCCTGCTTTATTTTACTTGGCCACAAATAGCTAATAAATATCTTGTGATTCATGCGCCAATAATCTCACTTGTAATATTTTATTAGTAAAGCTAAGATTAATGTAAGTTATTCTTTTAAAAATTTAGCATTATTTTATGGTATATATGTTTAAGACTAATCTTTGCTGTTAATTTTTAGGGTATTGCACATAATAAATGCTTCCTACTTTTAATAGATTGTATCTTACAAATCTTCTTTTACTGTCAACTTGCCACTCTTCCTTATAGGAGGTATTCCAGCTCTAGGATATGTAGGCGCTCTGTTGAATAAATAAATAAAATAATACAATAATTCATGTTGATATTTTAATATTGTTAATTTTGCATGAAAAAATAGCATGAACAAATGTAGTTTACCAAAAATAATACTAAGCAAAATGCTTAGCCTTTTTTCAGGCTTGTGTAAATATTGATCAATAATGTTTTTGGGATTTATATAATCAGGTCTCTCTTCAATATTAAAATTAATTTTTCGCATTTCTCTTAAATGAGCAAAGGTTTTCCTGGCTGAAAAATGATTCATTTAATTGTTGTTTTACACTGGTTCCATTAAATAACCAAATATACAATAAATGAATTAATTGGCTGATTTTGCCATTTCCTTGGGAAGTGATTTACCAAAACATCATTGAGAAAATCACTTGATATATTTTGCATATATGGGCTCGCTGCAAAGCAATTTTTAATTTTGTTCTGCATTTAAAAAATAAGATGCCTATAAAAGCTGCTTCATTGTAATTTTCTTTGTATATACTCAAAACTAAACTTTGAAATGTCATTTTAAGTTAGGTCATAGCAAGTCTTTTGTATGTATATTTCTTGACGCTAAGCATTTTGATAAATGAACATAAACAAATTTTTATTAATAGTAGGTGCAACATGAGAACAAAAGTGTTCATTTTAAATGTTTATGTCATACCTTAGTTAAATGTGCAGAAATAGCTTTCATTGTTGTTTGATGCTGTCCCAAACTTTTTGTTGTTAACTGTGGATATAGTTCCATCTGCATTTCTTTTACTCGTTGTGGATGAAATGTATTAGTGTCTCAGATGTTTAGGTCTTTTAAAGGGATTTGTTATTATTATCCTGCTCAATATATTTGTTTTATTAGTTCCTCATAGAAGAAAATAAATATAACATTGCATTTAATAAAGTGAACTGTATATTTTGATAATTCATGAACCATGGGAAATTATTTTTTAAATATGTAATTTTTTTATTTGCAATACATATCCCATTTAACTTTCTTTTAAAGTGTAGCTTGGTGCAGGATTTAACACACTAAATTTTTAATGAATGTTTGCTTTTCCAAAGTTCTGTGAGTAATAAATAAGGGAAGAATTTTCAAAGATTTCTCAGGCTGTTTAATGTTTTACCTTCAGTGTACCACTGTGGTAATAACTATCATTCTATATAGACGTTCCTTACAGAGGAGGATATAACATATAACAGGAGGATACTAATGTTTAGGCACTTCCAGATGTGCTGGAGATTCGAAATTTTTTTCATAGATAGGATTTTGTGCAAAACCGACTAGAAAAAACGAAAATCTTCAAAAAGTGCAACAATGCGACCGCTAAAAATTCGCAATTGTTTAAACAAATTTTCATGGTTTATGTATTTCCGCATGTGCTACGGAGTTGAAATTTTTTTATAAGTAGAATTCATAAAAAACGAAATCGGGATTATACAAATTTTGATATTTTAATTTGTTTGGCAGTTAAAAATTCTTAAAGTTTAAACAAATAGATAACTGTTTAGACATTACGGGATGAGCTATGGAGCTGAAATTTTCAAGTTATGTACAAAGTAGTAAACTAACACAAAAAACATTTCAATTTTGCCATACATGAATTTCCGCGGCCATTAAAAATTATTTAAATTTAAAAAATTAGAAAATATTGTTTGACTTCTAGAAGTGCTACAACTTTAAAATTTTGCTAAATTGTGTAGGATTAGTACCCCATAATGGAGAAAGTGTAAAAAAATTTAAATTGCAACATTTGGGGATTGTTTAAAACTATTATTTTTTCATTTGGGGAAAACGGAAATCGCTGCGGAGGTGAAATCTTTAGAATTAAAAGAACATTTGTAATGATGAAATGTCTGTCTGAAAAATGAATGGTTTTTCAAGGTGATATGAAATGCTTGCAGTATGCAAGCACCAACTACTAGTATGATATATAATTAAACAATTGATGTAAATTTTGTTTTGCTTATTTATGAAACAATTTTTAGAGAGATCTTTATTAGTTTTTCTTGACAATTGAGCTTACGAATATAAAATAGTGTTTGATGAGTAACTCATAATTTTTCTGCTTATAATTTCTGAAGATATTATATCATGGTAAGATTTTCAGCATATGCTACTGCACTGAAAGACAAGATTTTCTGATGATACCTGAAATCTATTGGCACCTGTCAAATCACACCAGTCATTGATAGTCAAGATGTTGGATTGGTTTTAACGCATAATGGTGTTTAGCATACATTACTTTATTTAATTGGATTTGATTTGACATATTTCACACCTCCATCTATCAACTTATATTCTCAGCACATTTCCTTAATCTAACTTCAACATTGGCTACAGCTCACTCCAGGTTTGCTAGCACTGGATAAAAAACTTGGGAATTTTTTTGCTCCAGTTCAGCTAAAATCTTGGGGTTGCACTTGTAAACCTCTTCATTCCCCCTTCATTGTGAGAAGGAATCGCAAAGTGTTGAATCTGGCCTCAGGAACTTGTTTATCAAACACCAAATAAAATCAAGCTTCTTATAATTAATCATTATATGAAGTGTCATTTTATTTCTCGCTTGAAATTTTTAAATGATTAGCAGTGACTGATATGTTGCACGTATCATAAACTTTAAATTGAAATTTGGAATAGAAATATTTAAATTGCCACAGAGGTACAATTACTATTACCTTAATATTTGTATTATAATAGGAATTGTATGGGAACTATTATGCTAACTGTGCTGGAAAATCTTTGAAAATAAGCTTTGAGTGGTATTTCTTCATCACAGTGCACTTTATTGTTAATTTTTATTAATACCGAGTTAAATTTTTCATTAATCTATGCATTGATTGTAAATGTGGTCCTGTTGCATACTTTCTCAGTATTCATATTTTAATTGTTTAACAGTTTATTTAAATTACATTTGGCAAAGGTGTCAAACATTTCCATACAGACTAGTAAAATAACCTAGCATTTCAGTGATGAATGTGAACATAATTGTTTTGATTTACATTCTTCTCATATGTTTATAATGCATTTTAAAGTAATTTTTTATAAATGAGTTATGAAACAAAAATATATCCTAACTCAAATTTTAGTGTAAATAACATTATTTGCCAAAAATAATCTCAATCAAAATTTTTATAGTCTGCTAAATCTTGTCCATGTCAGTTTGTTTTATTTTCAAGCAAATTTTTTTAGATTTCAAATTTTTTAGTACCTGCTTTTTACTGATAACTAAATTTGTTGACAATCAATACCCAAATCCAGCAGAGTATTCCATACTTGGTGGAATCTGTTCCTTTTTATTTTTTGTTTGCACTTATTTTATGGCATCTTTAACTGTGTTTAACAGGAAGCGTCTGCATCAGTTGGGACGTCTCTTGGGAGGCCAGAAGAGGTGAGCAATGATTATGGGGAATCACAAACTCCAACCCCCCCACAGTTCCAAAGTCCTCCACCTGCTACTCCGCTGCAGCAGGGGACATCAGGGAGCTCTGGAACTTCTGCAGGGGAGTGGTCCCCTCACCCAAAATTGTCACAGCAAAACTCGGTCGAAAAAGTTCAGACTGTAGCAAGCAACCCACCTGTTGACTCAAGCAATTGCAAGTATGTACACTTCATTACTCTTTCGAGTATGAGCCTTTTTGTTTAACGGAAATTAGATGAAATTATGCCTCTTTCTGTTTAGGTTGGGAGAAAATGGTTGGAAATTTAAAATTCATGAAAACAATTGAAACAATCTATTTAATGTTTATCATTGAAATTTTTCAATCTCAATTTACGCGGATTTGATTTACACATTTTTGGAATAACACTGTTATTTTAACCCCTTAATGTCATCATACGTGTAGGACACCGACCCTATAAATGTCACATGCTGTCGTCATACGTGCTCTGCACCGATCATGTACGTTTGGCTTAATTTTGCTTTTGCCTGATCAAATATTACATTATCTGTTTTTTGTTTATATATTCTAATAGAGTAAGGTTTGTAGTTTATTTTTATATTCAATTTTGAATATTTAATGCCTTCTTTGCAAAGATATTGCCTTATTATTTCGGTACATTTTTCTTGCTGCTGCATGAAATTTTGAATTTTTAGCCTTCCAAATCTCTCAAACCTATGATAAGACTTCATTTCGACTCGAAAGGACCATCTATAAGTGATTTGGAAGTGTGGGGGAGATTTATGAGGATTTCACATCACTTTTGTTTGCCCTTAGCAGAATCTCTTGACCATGCATTCTCTATCCACGAACTTTTTTTAGAGCAAGGCAGTTGTGGGTCTTCCAAACAGCCTCACTTATCTCCAAAGGATAAGTACCAGCATAAGCCATTATAGAAAAGGATGGGCAAGAAAGCTAAAAGCCTAAGTGGAAATATACCAACTGATGCCATGAGCATTTTTACACCGAGTGTTTCTCGCATCCCTACATACAGACTGAAAGAACTCTTTGCCCTGAACGGTGCTTCTTGTGGTTTTTATTTTTTCTGGGATTTGTTTGTAATTGTGTATTATGTTTGTGCATTTTTAATTGTGTATTACATATGTTTTTAATTATGTATTACACGTGCTTATCTGCTCTGTGATGTCTCTCACTCTTGAGATATTTTTTATTATGCGTCAAGACTTGAAAGCTACATGGAAAGGGAGGAAGGGTTTTCGGGTCTGGGCTAGTGCTTGGTTCAGCATCTCTTGAGGACAATATAATGAGATTGAGAGGGAGAAACACTTATCTGACATCACTGCACAAACAAGCCGTCTTGACCGAAATCGTGATCAGAGTGTATAGGAAGCACTTGGATCACACAAAAAATGTTCTCTTGCCACTCTGAAGAAGCTAGTCTGAGGGAAGCATTTACGCTGTACGGAGGCAGCTGTTGTTCATTTTTTCTGTGATTACTTTTGTTTAATTTGTAAGAGGTTAAATGAGTCGAAGTTATCATGGCATCATCCAGTGGAAAAAGGCAAGCAATACCTGGTGATATTTAAAAATGACATGGAAATCTTACTTGAAATTGATTTGGAAGAAAGTGTCAGTTCAGACAGTGATAGTGAGAATCATATTGAAGATCATACTAAAATTACTAAGGTAAAAACCTATATTTTTGGCATTTTTTTGTTGAGCGGACAAATGTGAAACCTCTCTGTTGTCTTTGCACGCTTCTAGCATCTTCATTTATCCTTATTTGAATCTATTTTTTCTGATAAACTTAAGAGGAAGATGTAGAAATCTGCGATAAAGGAGTATACATGTAGTAATGCATAAACCTGGATTAAAGACGTGTGGTACAGCACTTCTGTGAATGCTTAAAATAATTCATAGCTGGATTTAAATGTCCCTTAGTAGACTCTCTACCAGATTTAATTGTAGCCGTTTAAAGTTTTCTTGCATTCGATCAGAAATATCTTGTATTTCTTTAACTATTAGTGATAAAACATTCAAATAAAAAGCATTATTTAATCAATCATTGGGAAATAACAGGATTACATCTTTTATAGGAAAAGAAAACAAAAGAATGCAAATATGGCATAGTTCTATAATATAACAATGATAAATTCAATAAAAAATATTAGCGATCATTTTTATAGTTGTTATTCATGCATTACAATACCAATTTCATCTGCATTACACGTAAAAATCCTGCTTTGTGTGCTATTCTTCAAAACGGAAAATACAGATTGGCATCACATATTTTTCATTTTGCCACTGTCTGCATGTATTTTCCCTTCTCTGAGCATGGCATCAAAGTTGATTTTCCTTTACGGGCAGCTTGCACTTGGGCTTCCCTTTTGGGAAGTTTTAGAGGGAATAGCTGACGCCTCTTCTTCAATAAGTTCCCTCCCAAGAGGAAGGCGAAACTGCCGATGCGTCATTTGCCTCCCCCTGACCTCAATAAAATTGAGCACTGTGATATTTAGGAGGTGGAAGAAGGGCTTCTTCATACACTTCCAACATCTTGGGCTGTGGAGAGGTTGGAGTCAAGGAGTTGGAAAGGGGCTAGGCTATCACCCTATTTTCTGTTTTCTCTTGGTGTGAGGTTCGCATGATATATGCCATATGGCTCTACCAGGAAAAAAAGAGGAGAAAAATTGTGCTCTCCTTTGAAAAGATACACAGTTCATACATTGCATTTCAAACACCAAGAAATGGTTCCTCACTGCATTGAAAAGCAATTTTTAGATGGAGAAACACTGTCATATCTTAGCAAAATTGAAAATTCCATCACAAAATTCAACGTAGATTATATTTTTTAAATGGCCAAAAATACAGGACAAGCATAGATAGGAATTCCAAAACTTCCTCTTTCAAAATATATAAAGGTAATTCAGCTTTAAAGAAGTCTCTTGCATCAAAAGATAAAGGAAATAAGGACTGACGCAGGATGTAGTAGTATGTCTGACGGTCGATTGGACAATTTTCGCAGGATGTAATAGTCTGTCTGACAATATTTATGGGTTGTCTTTATTAGTGTTAGTAACAAATAAGCACAGTTTGACATAAAACACAGTAGAGGAAATAGATGTACGAATGTGTTTTTAGGCAGTGTTTCCCCTAACTTCTATCATTTCCTTAATTCCTTATGTGAAAATTGTTTGATTTACGCATTTTTTATTTATGCGCTCATTCTCAGGAACGCAACTACCACATAAATTGAGAGGTTTCTGTACTGTATGTTTTATGTTGTTCTAACAAAGTTGCCAATTTTTTTAGTTACTTAGCAAAAATAATATTAATTCTCTAGATTGAAATATAATAATTATTACGTCCTCAATTTGATTTGAAGGATGTAGTTTGAAAATATTGTAATGAAAATATTTACAGCTATCAGTGGAATTTTGTTGTAATCAATTGCCATGAAATTAGTCAGGAGTAATATACTCATCAACAAAGCTATACGTGATTAAAATTCTCTGGTTAATTGGTTAATTTTACCCATTTTTCAAGTGTAGCTTGTGCCTGTTTTTATAGATCAAAACAATTTTTTGTTGCAGTGGGCCACATTCAATTGCTGCTCTTCAGCAGAAACTTTACCAGTTGACATCGCAGACAACTGAAGCCCTTGCTGCACAGCATGGCAAGTCAGAAGAGGTCAAAGCAGCAGCTGTGGCAAGTGAGCCCCCAGTATCTGAAAGTTCTGGGGCTGATGGTAAAGGTTATGCTATGGGTGTTGGCAGCCACGAAGGCATTGTGGAAGGAGGCCAAATAGGCGGGATAGAAGGGCCTACCGGGGGAGAGGACGAAAGGTTAAGGGCAATGGGAGATGTCCGAAGAGCAGATGAGTGCGAGGTAAATTTGAACTGTGGGATAATGACCCAGTCTGCTCCATTACCTATCCCAACTTCCCTCCAGACATCATCTCATGCCCCTCACCAAGCCAGCCAAGTACCGATCCAAACATCTACAGCCGTGCCCGTGTCTTGTCTCCCACATCACCCTGTCCCTGTTGGTGCTATCTCTCTGCCAACATCTGGTTTTACAGGAGCCCCTCCTTATTGGACTGCTTCCCCATCTCCCTCGACTTCCTCTGTAGCATCTCCACAATCATCCTCAGTATCAGAACAGCATGGAGTTCCTCAGTCTCACCATCCCCTGTCTTCCCATATCCTATCCTCAGCACAAGTACCTCTGTTATGTTCCTCGTCATCAGCCTCCTCATCCCATCCTGCCACTCCTCATGCTCCCGCCAGCTACGATGTCAACATGCAGACTCTTCAGCAGAAACTAGCCAGCATCTCAATGACTGGAGCACAGCCTTTGGTTAGTAATATGATAAATTTACCACCTCATGAGCACACACACGCAAATTGGGTTAATTTTTTTTTATTTAAAAAATGTAATCTTCATTAGTTAAGATTGAAAGCTGAATATTTCTTTCATTTTGGGTTTTTTTTAATGTAGCAATTTGTTTATCAACCACTTTTTGGTTTGTATTATTTGAGGGAGTTAATAAACAAGGTGGCACTGATACAGAAATGTTTTTTTTTAAATATCAAGTTTCTGCTAAATTAATTCTTATTTGTGGGTGCTGGCACATTAGTCCATGTTGTTGCACTTCTTAAACTAACTCATTTTCTTGGCTTAAAATAAAAAAGTAAGTTGAATTTTTTTCATACACCAACATCTTGCTTCATAAATGTGATTTTCCTTGTTTATCAATGTAAAGTTTGTGGCAGTAATTTTCATCTGGCTGCATGCCAGTTTTCTCATAAGAATAATTTTATTTAACTTTTTTCTTTAATGCATATCTACTTGTGATTTTTGAGTGGAACTTTTATCAGGAGATTGCTGCTCAATATATATATACATATATTATTGCATATTCTTGATTCAAACAGCATTATAAATGATGCAACAAGCATTGCTGTGCTTAAAAAAAGAAAATACATCAATTGCTGTTGTTGTTGTAACAAGTTCCTGCTAGAGACAGTGAAGTTCTTTTGTGAGTTATTAAATGTAAGGATAACCTTTGTCTCTTCATTAATATCTAACAATAAGTATGTCATATTTTGATGATAAGAAAATGATTAAGATTACAGGATTTTGAATTACCAGGCTTTGGAGAGCTGTGGTCTACTGTATTTTTTCATCTTGCTGCAAAATTCAAATTTTCTGTCATTCATGCTGTCATATTTTTGGGTGTTAGGGTCCTCTTTCTCCACAGAGCACTTTACATTCAACGGTGGCCATAGGAAACCTTGCCCTTCACCCACCATTAGCATCAGTAGAGGGAGTGGTAGTGGCTCCACATCAGGTTTCAACCCCTCCAATTCTCACTCCATCCCCTATACGAGACCTTGGCCCTATGGGAGTAATGGCGGCAACAGCTCCACCTGATGCCATAGGTCCAGAGCGACCCCATCATCTTGAAGTGGATGAATCTCACGGAGTTGCTATATCTCGGGAACAAGCACATGTTCCATCGTCCTTCCCACAACATGCAGGTTCTGCTGAAAAAGAAGCAAGTGCTTTTACAGGTCTGGCTGTGGATGGAATACACCCTACTGAAGGTTGGTAGTCTCAAATTAACCTTTAAATTTAATTCAATTGCTAGTTATGAACTGAATTAATGCAATAGAAAGCTTAAATTGAGCCAAAACTGACAGGATTGTTTCCTAAAGGTGCATTCACACTATATACATGTATGATAAATACAAATCTTATACATGTATAAATAGAAATCTAGATAAGTGTAGGATATGTATAAGAAAGGTCTAAGATTTCTTCATGTTCTATATGAGACAAATATTATACAAATCTGAAGCTTCTGCACTGAATGGGCAACTTATATTTATCCACCAACTCATGCATGCGCTGTAGGATATAAATCGTCTGTCATTGGCAGTCTACATTGTTTACGTGCGGTAGTGTTGAGTTTGTGTGTGATTTAAAATAGTGCCTTCGATTTTTAAATCATTCATTATTGATTTATATGCACCATGGCTACTTCTTTTGCACAAAAAATTTCTTATCCACCATCGACGTTTCTTCTTTTTTGCTACTTTGTTGTTAATTACATAATTTGCAGCAGCACAAATGAACAGATATTTCTTGTTTGAAGACATACCTTATTTACTCCCATATAAGCCGCCACCACATGTAAGCTGCATCCAGGGTTTTTCAACATCGAAAATGGAAAAAAGTTTTTAGAAAGTCAATTATCCCTTTCTTAGCTGACTTTGCCCGGATCCAACTCAAGAAATCCGTAATTTTACTCCTCTTCTTCTCACCTGCTTCTAATAAGTAAGAAAGTGAAGAAAAATAAATCAAAAAAAATACCATATCGCATTGTCCAGAATATAACGCGACGTTTTTTCCAAAAAATAAAATTTTAAAAGTATCCCCCGTGTTATATTCGAGTACATATTAGTGATTTAAAAGATTGTAAAATCATGTTTCGAAAAATCACCATACATTCTGCACGTCTGTTTACAAAATACAAGATACTTGTTACATTGTAGACACATTAGGAATATGTTTCATAGTACTTGAAAAGCATGAGGCGAGAATAGATCGAGTTCTGTCAGTGGCTAAACCTCCGGTAATTTATACTGTATCACTGTAAAAATGCCGTATTTACTCTGTTACACAGTAATTTGTGAGTGCTAGTGTTTGTGCTGAAGTTGCGCTGAGTTAGGTCTAACCAATCAAATACCTCGAGATTACATTGTAAGCTCTGCAAGAGTCTAGAAGTAATAATCAGGCAAGACGGCCACTTCAAACATTGTGAAAAGATTTTATGTATTGAAAATATCACTTCACTTCAAGCATTGAGAAAAGATACTATGTATTAAAAATATCGCTCCGATGTTTATTCTGTCCATACTGCATTCTAGACTAAATTACAAGATCTATCCAATGGCTTTTAACTAAAAATAACAAAAGTGGAAATTGAAATATTATTTTCAGAATATCCTATTTTGAATTTTTATTTGCTTCGTATTCGAGTATAAGCTGCACATTCATTTTTTGAATGAAAAATTTGGAAAAAAAGGGCAGATTATACACGAGTAAATACAGTATTGTCTACTGACTTGTCTAACCAAATGTAAATGCTTAAAAAATTTATACTTGTATTAGATTTGTATATACTAAGTCGTATACAAATCTAGGACGTCTCATACTTGTATTTGGATTTGTCATGTACATGTATATAATGTTCTCAACTGATGTGGTGCAAAGAGTGTTATGCTGAAATATTTAATAATGGCTTGTAAAAAATAAAGTAAATTTTGCTAAACAGATTTTTCCTTTCTATTGCATAATTTGTAACAACAATAAAAATAATGTTTAGGCGTAAACTCTTCATTGGTGCACACTACTACTCCTTTTTTGTTCAGCAGATTATAGTGTACAATGTGTCATGCACATGAGCATCAACCGCCATGTGTCTCACGATGGAATAAAGCTTCAGAACCACTGTCCTTATGAATATTTTTTTAATTGATATTAATGATGAAATAATTTCCGACTATGAAAGTCTTGTGGTCCTGATAAAATTTGGTTCAGCATAATGATTTTTTTTTAAATGGTAATGTATATGAAGTTTTTCATTAGGAATCAAAGCAAAATTTTCAGTTTGTTTTATACCTGAAATTTTAAAAGTTTAAGACATTATTTATATTTACTAATAGTGATGTTTTATTTTGTCACATATGTAAATTACATTTTTAGCCTACTTTCCAAAAACTGGAAAGGAGTGTTATGAGATCGGCTCAGTGTCCGTGTGTGTGTGCCCCCCCCCCCCTCCCCCCAAACATCTTCTTAATGAGTGAACCGATTTCAACTAAATTTGGTACATAGAATCTTCACATAAATTAATGACCAAAATGACATCTTTGGACCGGATCGACTAAGCAGAGGGATAGAGATAGAGGGATAGAGAGGGAGGGAGAGAGAGAGGGATGGCGAGATCATTTGACACTAATTATTGTATCAGCAAATCAAGAGATCGAAAATTATATGTATAAAGAAATTTATGTTACTGAGCAATCAAATACTAGCGGGCAGATACTCTGCATGGGTAAAGCTATTATATACTAAGCCAAATTAGCATATTTTAACCAAATCAGCCAAACGGGTGCCACAGTTAAAAATTAGACTTTCAGTAATTAAGGATTTTGAAGGAATTGGCTGAATGAATTTCAATTATATTTTGTATATAAGATTTGTACAACATACCATTGTGAAATCAAGATGTTAAAAGCGGAGCTAAAGAGCAGGACTACCACAATAAAAAGTTAAATAATATTTTTACATGTATTTCTAGAGAACTGACCCAATGAATTTGAACCAAATATAGTATATTTAATCTTCACATAAATATATAACCAAAATGTCATATTTCAACCGGGTGGACTAAACAGGGCTACCATAATATCAAGGTTAGAATTTTTCTGTAACTATGAATTTGGAAGGTATTGGCTGAACAGATTTCAAAGAAATTTCATTTGTAGGGTGAGTATAGAATGGCAAAACGGGATATGTTTAGAACGGATCAAAAAAGCTGGGCTACCACAATATGAGGAAAAATAATTTTCTGATTTCAAAGCAAATACATTACTATATGATTATATTACAGCAAATTTGACAAAAAGCACTTCTATACCACAGGAAACCTGTGTACACCCTTACTTGTGATATATTAAAATTGTATTGAAAGGAAAGTAGGCGGATTAGTTCTTTCCAGAACTACTTGTTATTAATTCTAGGACATGGTGAAGTAGATGGTGGAGTGCAAGTTGATTCTACTCCAAGTGCCTTGCCAGCCCAAGTATTAGAAGTTGGTGGGGCTGGGAAGGAAGAAGCAGGACGATCACGCCCAAGGCCAGCAGCAATTGGCCTTTATGATTTGGAACAGGTATTATAATTTAAAACAATATCAGATTTATATATAAGATGCTGTCACTAATATTAATGTTTTATGATATAATTTACACTCAATCTTTCTTAATGTATGGTAAATGCATTTTATTATATTGTGATTGGAATTTCATTCTTTTTTCTTCTTCCTCTGAAATTTTCATTAGGAGCTAGCCAAAATCCACACTAGCTATCGGCGAGCAGAGACTCCAGCTGTTGCAGCAGCAAACCAGGTAAGTTGGGTTGCAATTACAATGTACTGAATTTTAATTTTTGAAATAATGCATAATTGAATACATTCATGATTCATTACAGAATTATCAAGCTCTTTTTAAAATTTACATTTATGTTGTTATAACATAGGGGAAATCATTGGTTAAACTTTAAGTTATTTGCCATTTGTTAATCCAGTGGTTTCCAAATTATGGGGCATATCTCCCTCGGAGGTAGGCAGTGACTGGAGGGTTCGAAAGATTTGATATATATTTAACCATCCTAATCATGAGATCTGCAATATGCAGCCATCAAATTCTTGCCCTCGAGTGGCTAGAACATATCGTTTGCATCGACATTTTTCTTAAGGTGGTTATATTTATTCCAATTCTAGGTCTAGTATGTATTGTTTATGAACTCTGATTGAACATGATATAGAGAGGGATCATTATAGTAATGATTAGGCGAGGGCGGGGAGGCACGGCTTTGTAATGTTTGGAAACTGCTGTGTTAATCCAAGAAAAAACTGCCACTCATCATTTCAGGGGTTTTTATTGGTGCAGGACTAGAGTTCTTTCAAAATTTAATACATGTTAGGAGAGCTCGAAGACAAATAAGTATCCATAATGTGGAAGTTTATCTTCAAAATTCAGTATGGAGTAAAATAAGAGAGATACATGAATGCTGTTAAATCCAGGGTTTAGTTCAGTTTCAGCATTCTTTTACTCTTAGTGATCTCTTCTAATTTTTGGGCAGAAGATCTGCCATGACTAAGTATGGGCTCAATTCCAGAAACGTTTTATTTTTCCATGTTTAACAAATTATCTGAACCTTAAATCTTTTAACCTTATCCCCTTGTTTATTGACTGCCAATTACGATATTTAATAAATAATCTTTTGGCTACCATATTTGAGGAATATTCAATGCACATCCTTTCAATTCCATTTTTTAACCTGCTGTAAGTTTAAAAATAATTAAGTAAATAAATTATAATAAATACATGTAAATTTTCACCAATGAAAATTGAATTAATCTTATCACTATCTACAATGTGCCACTGGTATTCATCATTACTATGGGTTTGATGGCAAGAGCAGTAAAGCATCCAAGAAATTGCCAAATATTAGTTTGCTTAAGCTCAAGCTTTGTGTGCAGTGGCAGCGTTGCCATGTACTTTGTCAACAACACTGTGGAGGTGTTGCAAAATCTAGTTCAGAGCAGAGATTGGGCATAGAATTCGTCGGCCAAAAATTACATTTGCTTAAACAAATTTTTATAGGGATACATGAATGAAAAACTAAACATTTCAATTATTGGTCATTTATTTTAATTATCATTTAAATATAATTAAAATAAAAGACAATGGTGATTCTCATTTATAATTTTGGATCAACAAAAAATAAAAAGAAATGCCATTGTAATTCCAGCATGTTGAGTAAGTTGGTGGTGGATTATGTTTAATGTATTTAGAAGTGGCATTATTGACTTCCCAATAAAAGTAGATGTTTGCATTTGTTATCATGTAAATTACTTATCTTAACTTCTTGATAAGTATGTATGTAAAATATCAATATTGCATTTGGAAAGTTGCATTAATTTTTAATCCTATTAGTTATATACACATGATATTTATGTAATTCCACCTGCACTTTTTGAGAATTTTTAAATTGTGTACTGATAGCTAGAAATGTCTGTAGTTAAGCTAAAGACTATATTAAATGCATTCATCATTTTGGATACAGCTTTCAAAAATTGTTAGTTCCTTAATGTCATTTATATTGGTGTGTCAAGAAAATGTTGCATTATAATCATTTTATTTTCTTTAAGAGGATTCTCAACTGTTTTCACTGCACAGTTTGCTGAAAACCCATTCCTTCCTTCAGGTAATGCAGCAACCTCCCATCCATCCTACCATCACTCCCATTCCAGGACAGCATACCCCACTCCCCACACAACCCCTTGGATATCAACACCCAGAGTTTCAACCGCCTGCTCTTCATCTCTCATCTCAGCTTCCAACCAGTGAATACTTCCCCATGGGGATGAATCAGCCTCCTTCGTCTGGTGTCCCACAGACTGGTTTCCCCCTCTCAGTCACCCAGTATCCAGAATTCCAACCCATTGGGAAAGGTGTAGAAGGCGCAGCAGGAGAACACATAGCGCAAAGTGCCGAGTTTCATTCCATTGCATCTCAAGTAGGTGATTATCATGCTGTAGGAGGTTCTGCCATGGCACCTTGTCAAGTATTGGGGTCACAAGAGACATGTAGAGAGTTGGTTGGTGAGCAAAGACTCGGTATGAGGTTACCAACTCACACAACACCTGTTATTACTCCCCACGTGGAATGTAGTGCAAACAATACTCCGGTGTCCTTGAAGGAAGATTTTGAGACTGGCAAAGATAAGGAAGATGAAAAGGAAGGCAGTGGGGGTATAACAAGCACTTCTGAGGCTGTAAAGCCACCTCCAGTCAGAAAGATATCCCGTTTCCAAGTCAGCATTGTTCCAGAACAGCAACCGGGTAATTTAATTTATTAGTTATGTACTTGTAAAATTTTTGTTTTAAAATTAGTAGTCATTCATGCTTTAATGAACATAATGCTATCACTTATGTCAGCAGTTGAAGCCTAATAGTATTGTGAAATATAATTTGTACTCAAGAAAATTTGTAGAATATATGCTACAAGTAAATATATCGTCTTATTATACAGTCATGGAGAAATTCTTGTAGCTGTAACTTACTGAAGAAATAGTTGATATGAAAATTGTTAATGTACCAAATAATGATGTGAAAGCAATTATAGTAATGTTTTTAATTGATTTGAATTGGTAATAGTGAATGTTTAGGAATATTTCAACAGCCAATAACTATTAATATTTTTATAATTTCTTGCGAGGACTTTTGTGTGAATGATTTAATAAGATGCCCTTTTAATGATACATGTTCTATTTCTATGCCTCATTCTTTGATTTTCAATTTACATTGATAGGAAAAAATGACAGACCTTATAGACTGGTTTTCCATTAGACACTTTTGTCATCACTATGATGATGTTTAGTTTTTGCACAAGTAAACTTTTCACATTTTCAGTTTAGAACTGGAGCATCAAATTT
This sequence comes from Tanypteryx hageni, assembly GCA_028673005.1. Classification (NCBI taxonomy): domain Eukaryota; kingdom Metazoa; phylum Arthropoda; class Insecta; order Odonata; family Petaluridae; genus Tanypteryx; species Tanypteryx hageni. The sequence continues at coordinate 144,516,965 of CM054115.1, read as the reverse complement.
AGTTTGAAGATATTTTGTCTACAATTTTTTCCCACTATGAGAAATTGCTCATGGAATTTTTGCACTGCAGTTACACTAAATAATCATCTTCTCTTTGGTTAAGTTACTTAATGAATCAAATGATATGTAGCACATGTTTAAATTTAAAGGATAATTTTTTTTATATATGTCAACCTAAGGGTGTCCAATACATTTACCACTAGCCTCATGAAGTCCACAAGAGCACATAATTAAGACTTATAATTTCAGAGATGAAGATTAAAGATATCTTTTGATATTGTTTTTTACATAAATCCCATGAAGAATGCCTTTAAAATCTCTGTGTAGTCCACTTACAAGGTATACTTTTTAGGGGTTCTTTACCAGCGAAGCTGTAGCAGTGGAACATCTTATGGGCATTTCTCATCCATTCATTCATTGTGACTTTCCTCTCCTAAACCGTTGGATGGATTTTAATTAAATTAAGTACGAGTGATCCTTAATAAAATTTATTGTCCAATTATGACTTTTGAACTGCATTCATCCATTAGAACTTCCACTTTATATAAGCACTTAAATAAACTCATTTCTCGTTAAATGGCATCTGTCAAGCAACAATTAAATAACATGTTTTTCTCTCCCTAGCTCTTATATTATCTGTAAAGTATAGATTAAAAAAATTATATGGATAGAAAACAATATTTACCACAAAAAAGTCTGCTAGACCACATAAGTATGTCTTATAATTTCAGAGGAAAACATTTGAGAAAATCCCAGGCATAGCAATACATTTTGTTTACATCAATTGGCAAGATGATTCTGTTGGCAAACAACAATTAAAAATGCATATTTTTCTCCTATGCATTTATATGATCTTTGAGATATAGATTTAAAAATTTATTCAGATAGATGACAACAGTTACCACAAAAGCGTCCACAGGACCACATAATTACGACTTCTAGTTTTGGAGATAAAAATTCGTGTAAATCCAAAGCAAAATATCGCATATTTTGTTTACATCAGTCAATGCGACGATTCTATTGGCAAACAACAAAAATCCATATTTTTGTTGATTAAAAAATTTATTTGAATGGAAAACAATATTTACCACAAAAAAGTCCATGGGACCATATAATTACAACCTATAGTGTTGGAGATAAAAATTCAAGAACCGCCCTATCTTTTGATACCATTTTATATGCATTTCCCCTAAAAAATGCCTTTGAAATCTTTGTGTATTCCATTTATGGAGTATGCTTTTCCTTCTCGTTCTTTTTGTTTCTTCTAATTTTGAAACTATTTGACACTTAGGTTTTTTAGTGCGTTGAAAATGTTTAAAAATTTTGGAGACTAATATTAACAAGACTGAATTTACTCTTATTTTGGAGGTATGATGATTACAAAATTATTTCTTTTATATAAGTCATTAGTTACTGCTTTACTACGTACAGTATTAGTCTTAATTGATGCCTGTTTGCAGCCTCAAACCTTCTTCCAAAATATTGCATATTCAATTTGTTAACATAATATTTTGTATCATGTGGCATATCTGATTGCCTCAAGGTTGTTAATCATTGAAATCCAATTGTAAACTTCTGTGTTAACCTAATATAATGGAAACTAACACTATGGCTTCTAATTTATTTAGAAATAACTTTTATATCCATAGTAGAGAACTTAGTGATAATAATTTTACAAGGTACTTGGAATTTAATTCTTAAGTTTGTATCACTTTGTAGATGTTTCCTGGCAAAAATCACTGCAAGCTTGGTCTATATCTGTGGCACAATCCCGTCTCATTCTTTATTTCTGACGTTTTAAGGTCATGAAGCTAGTGAAGCAGGACATCCAGATAACCTGACTGGGAGAGCAGTGGCTCAAGGCAGTGTTTCAGGCACCCAGCCTGCACCATCTCCCAAACCTAGTATGATGGAAGTGCGTCGTGGGAGGTTCAGCGTGGTGACACATCCAGATTTGAGTCTTCTGCGAGATGGAGAGCCTCCCAAACCATCTGTACAGGCCCAGGGAGAGCCAGAGGATGAGGAAGATGAGGGTGTAGCAGAAGGCAAGGAATCTGATGATGAGCTAGTTGGGGGTGGACAAGATAGAAGGCTTCGTGGAGAGGATAGGTTAGCATGGCGTGAGCCTTCATCACCCAAACGCACCAAGGCTCAGGTAAGGTTGTCATTGCTCGGATTGTTGTTTATTTTTGTTAGATGTCCCTATAAAAAAATGGTGGATTGATGATTTTGAAGTTGAATGGACTGTGGGTGATGATTTGGATTTTTGGCATGACTTTGCATTAAGATTAATCATGAGGGTAGAGCCACTCTTAATCAGAATATGCCTGTGTGTATTATTAGCACAGTGAAACTATTTGTTTTGGTGGATATTACAAGTATTGATGTTGAAGTACATGGACCATTGCTCAGTTGAGATGCATTCAAAGGCAAAGTACATTGTGTCCTCTGTGTAACGTCACCTTGATTAATGTTGATTCACATTAACCTAATTGAAAAATTACTATCCATTTTCGAGTTAATGTCATGGATGATTTGAGTTAACAATATCCTTACCATAAATACCCACGTATAATGCGCACCCTCGTATAACGCGCAGGGGGGTTTTCAGCCTCGTAATTATGATTTGTCTATATACCCGCGTATAGCACGAACAGATTTTTTTTAGCGTTACCGTTCCAGAATTAAGAAGATGGTGTAACGCGGTATAAAGCAATGATCAAATTATTGGTATTATGTGTTGGTAACATAAAGAAAGTGCTAAATGAAATTTTTGAATAATGTTCCAAAAGAACGTCAGCTAACTCAATCATTACATACTATGTTTACTTACAAGGTAATATTAGGATATACACAATAATCCAATTATATTAATTTCATAGTAAGGCATATGACATTGTTTGAGCTAATAAAATGAAGGAATGGCCATAATCCTATGTCGAAGTTTTTTACATACATTTTAGTCACGCCTGAGGTAGACGGGTTCGCCCAACCTTCAGTTTTAACCTTATTAGAACACTCTGGAGTACGTAAAAACGATAGCAAATAACGATAATTAACTACAGACTCTAAGAATCAAGAATAAACCACGTATGAATGCTGAGAGAATGATAACTTGATTTAGTTCTACAAGAAGCATCAACTCCCAGCATACTCAAAGGCATCAGCTGCCATTGTTTCTAATTGTAAGTACGTAGAATTATATTGGTAATTTTTTAAACTTATTCATTACCATAAATACCCACGTATAATGCGCACTTTTTTTTTCAAAATATTTGAGGTAAAAATTAGGATGTGTGTTATGCGAGGGTACATAATCTTCCTATTTTCATTGGACCCCTACTTTTCTCTTAGCATTCTTAAGTGATTTATTCTTGATTCTTAAAGTCTGTAGTTAATTATGGTTATTTGCTATCGTTTTCACATGCTCCAGAGTGTTCTAATAAGGGTAAAACTGAAGGTTGGGCGAACCCGTCCACCTCAGGCGTGACTAAAACTTATGTAAAAAACTTAGACTGGATTATCATCATTCCTTCATTTTATTAGCTCAAACAATGTCATATGCCATACTATGAAATTAATATAATTGGATTTATTGTGTATATCCTAATATCACCTTGTAAGTAAACAGAGTATGTAATGATTGAGTTAGCTGACGTTCTTCTGGAACCTTATTCGAAAATTTCATTTCGCACTTTCATTATGTTACCAATGCATAATACCAATAATTCGATCATTGCTTTAGACCACATTACACCATTTACTTAATTCTGGAATGGTAACGCTAAAAAAAATCTGTTCGTGCTATACGTGGGTATATAGAAAAATCATAGATTATGAGGCTGAAAACCCCCCTGCACGTTATACGAGGGTGCGCATTATACGTGGGTATTTATGGTAAATATCAGAGAAATTATTTGATACTTGCAGTAAACCATCCAAGAAGCATTTGTCTGAAATATAACTCATTGATTGTTATCTATTTCTACTGGTGATAATTGTGACAGAAACTTGAATTTTAGTTTCAGATGTTGTTGTTTATAATCTAAATAAAATGCAGTGCAAGAGAATAACTGCTGTGTTTTGTACTATTAATGAAGGCTTACAGGATAAAGATTCAATAAGTCCATTTGTTGAGTAATTCTCTCAGGTTTGATCATCTTATTGGCATGCATTATTAATTTGGAAGTTATTATTTCTATTTATTATGAGTCATTCTGCTAGTACCTAATTTAATTACAAAATAAAATTTATTAATATATTTAATATTAATGAATGTTTTCACAAAACAACATATTGCAATTAACATTTTAGTGACAAATTTTACATAACTCATATTAATCAAAGCTTTTTTTATCATTCTGTTCGAGAGCTAAATAGTTGTTCAAGCCAATATCCAATCACAAATCCACTTAATTGTTGTTATAATATGTAGATGTTTAGAAGTTGGTCTTAATGGGGCATGAAATAAACAAGTTTGTATTGGGTTGTGGGATCTTAAAGTTGCATCAGAATTGTAGTGCAAGTTATTATTTGAAAAGTTATCATTGTTTTAAAAATTATAGTGATGTGTAGATAATCTTTTTTGTCCCAGTAACTTTTTTAAATTACCAAAGTGCTCATTTGGCTATCAGTTGTCTCTTGTTAATATTTGTATTTTTGAGATATTTTTATCTCATTGTTTAGGCCAAAAATTGTCTTATTTATTTCATCGTCCACATATTTCATTCATAGTATCGATTGTTGTTTTTTCTGGGTTAGTGCTGTCAATTGCATGATGCTAATTTTTATAATTTATTTTTGTAGTCATTGAGTTGTTAATTATCATATAAGTTGGCTTTAATTCACTTCAGTTTACTTTCAGATGCATATTTTCAGGCTTTTGATGGTATTGCAAATAGATTGAAATATTTTTCTTGATCTTATGGTTAAGAATTGAGGATGTTGCTTATCTGCAGTTGTTTTGCTGCTGTTTGCTGTAAAACATTCACTAACAAACTCGTCGCTTTTTTTTAGTATAGGAAGGTCCGTGGTTCATTTACTTTTTCAAACAAATCTTATTTGTTATGAGGAAATGTTTTATCTTTTGGTTATTTTTAGGACAATCTGTTCAATGCAGAAGCATTACGGTTATTCCCTTTATCTATTTGATGTTTTTATACTACATAAATTATTTATTTCAACCATGCTTAGGGTATGTGAAAGAAGAGCAGATTTAGATAAGTAAAAATGCTTTTCTCAGTGTTCATTTTTTGTTTTAAATTATAATTATAAGCACAGCAGTAAATGTTTCTCTAAACAAAGGATTGTCATTTATAAGTATTGAATCTAATATTACCAAGACTTTTTTCTGCAACTGATACCTTAAATTATTACAGTCAGTGCAAGTTTTGGAATGATTTCATTCAAGTTAGTTTGTTTAATAATTAATTTAGCTTTAACATAATGGTAAAGTGGCCACATTCTCAGTTGCTTGGCATCTCACTGTGATATAACTTTGGAAAAGATGTGTCAATATGAATTTTGGTAAAATTTTGAAAGTGAGTAGAAGTTAATGGTTAGGCATTGATTTAGGGTTTACATTAAATCTAATTTTTTCACAGCAAAAGAATTATATAGAAATGGGCATTTGAAAAAAATAGAGCAGAATGTTATAGTTTTAAATTCTCATGTAATTTAGCAAAACCTGCATGTTTATCTTAAAACAGTTTTAAAGTTTTCATTTGATCAGTTAAAGAAAACTTGAGTGAAAGAGGAAAAAAGAAAACCATGTAACCATAGAAAAATTTATTTTTAATATATAGTATGTTGAAATTTGTATTACAACATATATGCATTTATCATTGATTCACTGAAGCTGTTGATTATTGGAGGAAAAAATGAGTCTTCATAACAAAATAAAGCTTATAGAGGAAAAATGTCAGCAATATGTAATGCAATAACTATACATGTAGTTATTAATAACCTACTGATTATCATTCAATTTCTGCAGTGTTTTTGATTTCCTAAATAATTGTATGTTTTTGGTGTGATGATTTACTAAATTGCTGAAACTAGCAATGGCTGCATCACTTCATTGTAATTTTTAATTACTTTGTTAGGCACATGATAAATTTGAAGCCTTAACAGTTCAAAAATTACTGGATTCATAATGAATTCACGTGTTAGCCATTCACTCTCCCTCTCATTAATATTGGTTACAAAAGTTGCATCAATATGGCACAAAGTAAAATTTTTATTAAATGAAACAGAAAAGTGTTCAGCTTTGACTCCTTGTTACAGCAGTCATTTGACACAAACATAATCATTCATAATTGTATAATGTTTTTGAGCTAAAAGAAGGGGTTAATGTTGGGATTTGACTTTTTAAAGAGGTTTTATAAATAGCAGGAATGCTATTTTGCAGGTAGTATCCTTGATACATACATGAAAATATTAAGAATTAAATTAATAAAGAAAAATTTAATTGATAAGGTAAGATGTTAATATTTGTAAAAGATAAATCAATGCATCTAAGTGTACAACAAAGTATACAATGTTATTTAAGCACAATAAATTGTGTCAGAAGATGTTTTAGAAAATCATTACATGAATGATGGAATGCTCTTGCATTCCAATTCATGCGCAAGGGTTATATTATACCTACTTAAAAGTTGTGAAAAAATTTTCACGACTTAAAAGTGAAAAATAACAGTAAATAAATTTAGCTCTCTTAACATATTCAGAAATTGTCATAGGTTTTTAAACAGTTTTATATATATGAGGCGCCTAGAATCAAAACCCGCCAAATCCATTTTTTATAAAAATTGAGTTAGACACATTTTCTTATGGTTCTTATAACGAGGAGTTCAATTGTAAGATGATGCTCAACTCGTGTGAATGTGGCAGGTATTGAACCTGAGTCTCTACTTTGACCTCATTTTATGCATAGATTTGACAGGTTTTAAAGCAAAATACCACTTTTATTGAATTCCTCGTTATAAGAACCATAAGAAAACGTGTCTAACTCAATTTTTATAAAAAATGGATTTGGGGGATTTTGATTCAAGGCACCTCATAAAGACACACAGGGTGTCCGAGATTCCCATGGCAACTGAAATTTCTCATCGTTGAGAAGTTGCATTTTTCGTATTAAAAACAGATTTTTGGAAAGTAATCGAATTTTCATGGCTACTAAAATGAATCTCTTTCTTTTGTCTATATAACTGTTCAAGTCCCGATTTTGTATCTCGATTCTTACTAACTTTAAAATGCAATTTTATAACGCGTGTAACCAATTCCAATGCTTTTCTTATGGAGGTCAGTGGTGTCGGAAAACCACATAAAATAAACGGCGCAATATACATTGCACAAACTTTTTCATATACGTTTTTACGTTTGGTCTCACTGCACTCTTGGCCCCGAAATTAACTCTTGTGTGGGTGGCAATTCACTGCTATGTTAATAATGTGTTGCAACAACCAAGCGATTAACACCATCAATCTCTCCCATCTAATACCTCTCACTAAGTGCGTGGCTTTAACAGAGAAGTGCGAAATTTTAGACTAGGGAATCCCTGGGTTCCCCCATCCATCTGACACGTGCGCTGAGCGTCTTGTACAGAAATAATGCCACTGGATGATATATAGTAACTTTTTTGGGACATATGGCTTAATTAGTATTATTTGTGACATCAGGCTGTACGATTGGATGGATTTTAATTGAAATCCTTAGAGCCATTTATGAATGAATCGAATTTTGTTTCAAAATATCCAAGAATAAAGTACCCTTAATTGTTGCGCGATATCATTTATCTCTTCAAGTGTCTAATATGAATGATATTATCCACAAATATGAGATATCATTTGGTTTAGTTTAACCATTTAGGCTGTAGCAAGATTTTGAGTGGATTGCAGCTGAGGTGTGATGTCATAGGGCTTAGCATACATTGTAATGTCACTGGACGGCATATAGTGTGTTCAAGAGATATATGGCTTATGTAGTATTATTTGTGACATCAGGCTCTACAATTGGTATGATTTTAATCAAATTCTCTGGAGCCATTTTTGAGTAAATAAAATTTTTCTAAAAATCACCAAGAATATACTACCCTTTATTTTTGTGCAATATAATTTTTATGAAAAAAGGGTCTGCAAAAGAGGATATGTTGCATAAATAGGGGATATCATTTAATTTTGTGTGTGTGTTCCGGCCCTAGAATGGGTAACAGATAGACGGCATGTCCAAAACCCCTTTTATGGACTTGGATTCCATCAAAATCTCGAAGTTGAAATTTTTCACGATTACAATACTTTCTTAATATACTACATATATGAGAAAGTAAAAGGATATTTCTGGTTGAAATTAGTATCGTTAAAGAAAGAAGCTTTTAGCTTTTTGAAAGTGCTTAAATGACAAAAATAATCCAAACACCGACCAAGATATAAAGATCCAAAAAGGCTACACCAACCTACCAAAAAGGTTTCGGGAGCAAACACTACAGTAATTTAATATATATAATGCTCACCAACGGAAAAAACAGCCAAAAATGAACAAGTGAAGCACTTTTACAATAATCTACCAAAAATATAAAAAAATTACACATGAATGATATGTAGGTTGCAGTTGTGTAAGAAATTGCATTAACCCCTTATGTTGGAATTTAAATCTCCCTCTTTCTGGACATAAATTTCAAGGTATGAAGTCTTGCATAGATAGTACCAAGATCAAGGATTAAGGCTCTTCTGGCATCTATTGAGCATGTCAAGAAATATCATGACTAGATGCTGATAAATCCAAACACGAGTCTGACTTGTTGTTGTCGATTTTGGAAAGCAGATTGGACCACAAGTCTCACTCTTTATTCCAACACAAGGAGTTAAAGGCATTATAGACATTGTAAAAATAAAATCAAAATAAGTGTGGAGTCTCGAGACAAGGCATGTTTAATGCCTTGGTGCTCTGCATATTACACAGGAAGGTGTGGAGGATTGTCCAGCTCACTTGACTTTACCTCCTTGCAATTGGATTAATTTTCATCCGTGCCACCTCAGGATGGTGAATTGCTTTAAGATAAAAAATCTCTCTGCTCTTCATTCAAAGCATCATCACTATCTTCAGTTTCACTGACTGTGAGGAGAGTATCACTTGAATTACTCAGTAAACCCTATATGTCATCATTTTTGATACAAGAAAAAACATTCTTTGAAAACACCATTGTGGCAAATGATGCTTCAGTGACCTAGGTTTTATAAGGTTGGTATGCTTGCTCAGGGTATAAAAATACCCTTAGACTACCGCGAAATGTAGCAAATGGAGTTGCCAGTTCATACAATACAAACGTTTGTCATCTGTTGTATAGGAATAGAAATTGCAAGCAAAATCCTGAGCATCAATGTGATTGACATTGGCTTTCTTTTGCTGATTTTTTAAGTCAATCTAATCGACTTTGGCACTCTTAAGGGTTAAGTAGTTGGAGGATAAAGCCCATGTAAGATAATCAAGGAATAAGAAAGAGATACAAATCAATGTAACATTCTTAAATAACTAGGAATTATGTGATAATTTGTTTTATTAAAATATATATCATTTGAGCCATGTGATTTAAAGTTTCATTAAAATGCTTAGGGTCATTATTAGGCGTTCGGCCCACCATCTTTTTCAGAATAACTTACTTGCCCCTCATACTATTTAAGTTTGAGACCTCTGCTCTATTTTGAAAAGGTCTAAAATGCAACAGCATTTTACTATGATTTTTAAAACCATGAATATAACATAGAATTATTCATCATCTTGGTGAGACTAAAAAACTTGATTTGTGATAATATGTTAAGCTGTACTCTGATATGGAATATAGAGGTTGAATTATTTGCCATATGAACAAGATTTTATTGTCAAGTTTACATAACTTTGTATCTTAACCGGTGCAGTATTTCCATTTTATTTCAGTTTTATTCTTAGGAAGACAGTATTATAAATAAAAAATAGATGGTTTGTTCCATAAAATTATGTTTTACCTATCTTGGTTTGCATACCAAAGCATTTAAGACGGCAGTGCAAAAGTCTTGTACGAGTTGAATTGATATTCATAGTGACTATGCAGGCTCCTCTCACCCTGCTGTCTGTAATAGAACGACCCTGTGATGGAAAACAAATGCTTTTGATACTGAATCAACTCTGGAAAGTGTTGTCGGATATCAGATATGGTAACATGGCATTATCTCTGTAGAAGTATACATAAAATAGAATTGTACATTACATTTTATCAGACTGGGATATTTCTTCCAATCCTGAGACCTGTTGATTAAAGTCAAAATCAGCTGTGATAATAGTCCTATTGATAGCACTATCAGCTGTGTAGCAGGTGTCCTCACTGAGTAAGATCCAGTAATGTACATTATTAATTTTCTATTTTTTACATTTAAATATTGTTTTGCTATCTTTAAGAAAAATAAATGCATGGTGATGGATTACTTTATAGCTTTTACAAATTATTTGTCTAATTATTAGTTAAATTTTATCATAATATAACATTCTGAGTTGCAATTGGTTTCTTCTGTATTGTTATCACAGTTACATTTGTAAACATTGTTGCCTCAAAATGTCTGTTTAGTAGAATTTTTAATATTATTATATAAACCAAGGTTAACAGCTCATTATAATTACTTAGAATTTGTCTTATCACAAAATTTCCAAGTTCAGATTTCCATAATTTATTGATGTATAGAGTTCAACTTTCCTTGAAAAATTAATTTTTGCAAAATGTAGTTTTGATGTAATGCAAATAATCTTAATTATAAGTACACTGTGGAGTTTTTTGTCATTCTATCTAATTGTTTGAATTAAAATTAGCTGTGGATATTTTAACTGTGGGTTTGCAGTTAAGGTGAAAAAATGAGCATTACTGCTTTTCATTTTTATTACATTATAACAATAATATGGGGTTCTTAAAAGTTAATCAATTTTACAATTAGGATTTCACTCTTTTTTGTATTTACTCAATTCAATGCTACAACAACTTTATTTTCTATCGCAATTACAAACCAAACAGCTTAAAGTTGCGGAGTTATTCCATATAAAATGCAGTTTTGCTTAATTTAAATTCTCTAGAAGGAAAATACAAAGCACTGTTTGTTATAAACTAGAAGCATCTCATAAACTTTATCTTTATTTTTGTTGTAGTTACTGTGGAAGTAGAGTGTTGATTATCCAACTAGTTGGGGACAGACCTAGTTGAGATTATCGATTTGTTTAGTAATCGGCTATAATCCAATTGAATATTGAATGAACCTATGTGCATGCATAGTAGTATTGTATTTCTGTCAGTACAAGTACTCAATGAGCTTAATCTCGATTCTCAGAATTGGATAGTCATAATTTCAGAAAGAAAAATTATAGAAGCAAATTCATTTGTAATAAGTTTTTCATTCTTTGGTTAGATATTGTATGGTCTTGACCCCTTAACTGTTTCAATTTTGTAAGCTTATATTACTCTCTCTGTAATAGTTCCTGCAATTCTTTAAGTTTTTTATGTGCGCTATAACATAAAAATACCCCATTTCCTAATATTTCTCATGCATGCATCAGAACATAATATTATATTGAAACTAGGGCAGAGTGGTAATAAGGTTAAAATATTGTCAAAAGCATTTAAGGGTTAAAGTAAATAATAATGAACAAGTTTGTAACATTTTATTTACAATAACAACAAAATTTAGTGCAGTAAACTCGGTTGGTATTTTTTGCTACCCCATCTCCGATTTTTTAACACAGTGTTGCTTAGATCACTGATGTTTTGGTTAACTGAAATCTTGAATTACTGTCATTTGGATAATTGATGCTCATTCCACTGAAATTATTTTAGTAAACATAATTTTAATTGGTTATTATTATGACTTCCTCTACTTGAATGGTCTAATCTAAATCACACACATAGTTTATTATAATACTAAAGTAACAATGAGCATATGATTATTGAACTTTACCTATTTTGTCGTAATTTTATTTATTATTAAACATTGTTTTTATCATACAATTTTTATATAAGATTTTTCATTTAAAATTAATTAATTAATAAATTTTAATTAACATTTTGATTACAATGTTATTTAAATTTTTCAGCACTTGCATATACATGTTGATAAATTATACATTTTTAATCTTCAAAAAACATTAATTTGTGATTGGCTCATTCAGAAATCAGCTGTAAAAATTTGCTTAAGCACAGTAAATATGTATGCTTGTGATTTTAATATGGTTTATTCCACACATCAATGCAGGAATATCATACGTAGATCTCATTGTCATCTGCACGATAATAAATGTACATGCTAAATTGGGCTTATAAATTAATTGGAATATTCATTAGCCTGTACTGCTGGCTCATTTGTTTTGTTTTGACTTAAATTAAGCATAGCAATATTTGCACTTCATTATGGCAGCATCCAAGTCCTTCACATCCTCTGACACAGAATTTACGCACAACTCCCACACTCTTGGCTCCTCCGACATGGCATCCATATCAGCAGCAGCAGCATCAAGATATTGGACACAAGTCTCACCAATTTACGTTTCCTCAACCTGTTCAAAGAAGTCCTCAGCAACAACGCCAAAGGGTTGTCTCTTGCATAGTGGACTACACTTCGGATGATAATAATCAAGAGTTTGGGCAACATTTACCAAAACATTGGGGTCATTGGAGCCCAGGAGATGACGTTTATTTTGAAGAATTTGCTCCCGACATAAAAGAAGATCCACAAAAGATGTGGAGACAAGTTATTCCTGGAGATAATATGGTTTCTTATTCACCAGTGCCCATATCTCCACGTTCACCGACAGTTCCTGCTTCACCCACCAAGCACTCTGCTCATTATATTTCTCACATATCACAGGCATCTGGCATACCACGCACCAATAGCTTAGGAGATTTCCATAGGGAAACTGGATCAGGAGGTGGAGTGTCTCTTCAGAGACAACATCTCACAATCCCAAGACTTGTACCTCCTTCGCAACCGGTATCTACTGGAGAAGATCCTCCCCTTCAGAGGTGGCTCAGCTTCAACGATTTGGAATATGCTGGTAGAGGACGGCCCCAGTCACCCAGTCCTCGCAGACGATTGCTGCCTGAACTTCCAAAACTTCCATCACCCACCCCTTTGTCTCGGTCTTCCTCCATGCATCATCTCCCCGATAAGTCGACAAGATATCAGCGTTCAGTCAGTGTGGGACCTCCCTCCAATGAGCAAGATCAAATGTCACCCATTAAAGTTCCCACACCAATACGTGTCACTCCACATCTGCATACAAGAAATATGACTGGGGACGAACCTAGACATCTCTTAGTTGCAAGACTGAAACAAGCAAAGAGCATGGTAGACCTTGCTCCTGGACAGTCACTGCCTACCAGTTTTAATTTTAGGGAAGAAACAAAAGGAGATTGGAGCCACGAACAGGGTTCTTTCCTTCAAGTTCCAACAACACCAACAGATAACAGAAGCAGTAGCTCCCAATCCTATTATCATACAGTCCATGCAGGAATGAGATCAGAAAAGTGGTCGCGTCCCAAATGGGATGATTGGAGAGCTCCCTCTCACAGCAGAGAAGAGTATAGGGAGGTATTTGCATCACCGGAAGAGGAAATGCAGTACTGCATGCATGGAAATGCAAGCAGTAGAAAGAGGCAGGAGGACATGTACCAGGAAGAGTGGGATGAAGGAGGTAATCCCCTGCCGTCTGGCATCGGCTTTACCCCTCTTTCTGTACAGCGGGATCGGTTGGCAAGGGTGCAGTCTAGAGGTTTGGCCGAAAACCTGACACGTCTTTCGGATGCTGAGGACATTCGGTGTTCATGCGGACGTCCCTCACCTACTGCAGGGAAGTCCTTAGCAGCCAGCACAGACTTTGGGAAGAGTATGGTAAGATGAGGTGTTTCCCCATTCCCTTCCTGTTGCCTTGGCGGACAAAAGTTGAAGTTCTGGTGGAGGAACGTTTTTAGTGGCCATGGCTGGTGGTGGGCAAATTTGAAACGGGCTAGTTCTGTTTATTGGGTCTTGTTTTGCCCATCACGTGTGCTTTAATCCATGCCATTAGGGTGAAGGGGCTGTTTCAAGATAGAGAAGAATGAATGGCTTCTACTAGTACTCTACCATCTTTGCTTATTCTATATTTTCCATTTCATTATAATTATGGAATAAATGAGAAGGTATAGGAAAATTCATTTGCTGGATGTTTAAAAAAATATCTCTTTTCTTGTCCTCTTCAATGGTTGCTCAACCCTCTATGAGCTGTTATGCACTGGGGATGCTTGGCACTGGTTAAGACTGTAATATGTTGACATGGCTTTCTATTTTCTTCTGCTCTGAAAAAACTGAACTATCTTTTGTACTTTTGCATTGCCTACACTTTTTGTCTTCAAGCTTAAGGTTTATGCTGACAAGCTTATATCTCTTGACTTGGCAATCTTTCATCCTTAAACATGTTTTAATAACTTCTTTACCTCTCCATTTCTTTAACAGTGTACCCCCAATTTTGTTTCTAGATTCTATTTCACCCTCCTTTATTTTACCCAATCCCACAAAAAAATTGGAACATTTTTTCCATTCTGCCCCAACTCAAAACTGTTGTGTTTTCAAGTTTTTTAAGGTTTTTTTTGAAACGCTCTCTTTGAAGTAATCAAGCTTGGAATCTGTTAATGTCTTCCCCAAACACTGTCTCTCTGTCATTCAGAGGCCGTGCCTTTTCTCCCGTCTCACTGTGGCCTTCCGGAAGCTCTGCCTGGCAGTGGTGCACTTCTTCCTACCTCCTCGTATCCAGGCTCCTCCTCCACCTAATCTTCTCTCACCCTGCTACGAACCTTTACCTGACCTGTCAATGGGTGACCAGTCACCCCCTTCCCCAACCTTCGGTAACTCTGGAGGAGGGACTCGACAATCTAGCGAGGATGCTGGACAGCAGAAACTCCCTATCTCACAGGTGTGTGCGTGTGAGTGTGTGCCTACCTCGGAAAGTCCTCCCAAACCCCCCCATCTCTGCCCCACCAACTCCACTCTCTTCTTCTTCGTCTTAAGGTTAAAAATTTGTCGTCCTTTGTTATCCCGAGGGACTTAAATGCCTGCTTTATTTTTCTCTGCGTGGCAATAAACATGGTTTCTAGGGTGTTTATGTCTCCAGCTGCTGTTTTTTTTGTGATTTGTCGAAAAGTTAGATACGTTTGATGGAAATTGAGAGTTGTTGTCGTGCTTAATGGAAGGAGTACATATTCCAAATTGTATTCTTGAAAGTACAAATTTTTATGATCATTGTTTCTCAGAGAATTCAGGGATTGAATTCATTTCTACTATTGTCAATATTGAGAGGCATAAATATTATATATCAACTATGCAGGCAGTATTGGTTCAGGATGATTGTTCTATTTTTACAAAATCTTGAAGTAGATGATGATATAATAACTATGTATGAAATAGTTGGATTTATAATTATTCAAAGATTTCAGATGGTTGCCAATGAAGGTGACTACTTCTGAAGGAGATGGCTACACCTGTTGCATTTTGAATTAAATTAGCTAATGGATCAATTAACAAGTTTTATTTATTTAAAGTGGAAAGTAAGTTTAACCGTTTTGATACAGCAATTTCCAATGAAACAAAATTAGATGTTTAAATGTGGCCTTTTGTTGTCTCTTTTAAATATGATTTTATTTTGAAAAATTCAGATCAGTTTAGGTCAGTTTTTATTCATGAAATTAATCTTTCACGACCAACTCATTCTCAAATTGTAAGCATATGCCATATTTTCATTGTCAGAAAAATGCTTTCACTATTTGAGGAAATTTTCTTTATGCTAAATGTTATGTATGCTTTTTTTGTTTTTGTAATCATAAATGTTTTCTTTGTTGGTGGTTGATTTTATTCTATAACAAAATGTCCAAAAAATATTTTTATCCTCATTATATTACGAAAATTATCCAACAAATATCATATGAAATATACATCCCTAAATTTTGATATGATTTTATAATTATCAGTATATTACATTTTCCAGAATATATATTGACTCAAAATTTTAATATCAGTCAGTTAAGTTTCTTACTTCTTTACCTTTGTTACATTTTTTTCTTTCCAAGCATTTTCCAGTTATTTTGTTTTTCCTTATTATATAATTGTGTATTCAAACAAGTATTTGTTTGTGATCTCTACAAAATTTCAGTTTTATATGGTGATATTTAAGATCTGATACTTGCTGATACTTACAAAAGAATTTAAGCTATATAAGAATTGAGAAAATTATTCTCTCTCCTTGAAAGGCAAGGAGAAGCCAAGGTAATATCAATATATTTTTGTTTTTAATTGATGAACTTAATTGTTATTTCATTAGACTATGTAACAATTTTTGCATAATGTGTATAATGAAATATTTTTCAAAGCCCAATTTCTTATCTTTTTATTTTTGGTTGTGTTTAATTCATTTATGTAAATATTCATTTCTTTATACACCAAAATCCCATTTTTAGAGAGTGGCTTGAGACCAAGTTCATTCTGTATAAAAAGATTTTCCTTAAAACCTATATTCAGCAATGTACCCATAGAATATTAGTTAAATACACAAAACTATGAATAACCTTGAAAAGTACCAGTTGTTTAATTAAGATGATAAATTCCTTAAAAAATACAGTAGATAAAGGAATGGAGCATTATTTCATAAATATCTGATGCTCAAGTGCTTTGAAGGCACATAAGTTATGTGTAGACACGTATGACAGTTGGCTGAGTGACATCACAGGAGAGGAACACTGATAGTCAAAGAATCAGTAATTTATTATACTGTAGTGAAACTTTACTTTTATAAATGCTACAACTCAAAGATTCTAAAATTACTGGACCTGCCTACTACATGCTGAATGGGCACAGCCAACACCATGTAAGGGCCAGTTTTGAATATATAGGGTGCCAAATTCCAATTCTACCACCTTGTTGTTTGTCATTCAGTAAAACCTGTGTTTCCAGTAAAACAGTACTTCTTAATAATGGGATTTTGGTGTATCTATCAGCATTTTCTGGAATATATTAATGTTTCTTCTATCTTATCATTTTCTTAGGGAAACATTTTGGAATTTTTTTGTTCTTTGGAAATTAATATCGTATGGGCTGCTTTAATGCAATGTTGGGAAATTTAAACTGTAAGCTTGAATTCATGCTGTGTTAAAGAAATACGCTTTTTTAAATCGTTTACCATAAATACCCATGTATAGGACACAAATGTTTTCAGCTCAAAAATAGGGTGCACCCTATACACGGATACATATTACTTCTCATTTTTCCTCAACAATGTCTTCAGTCAGAAAGAAAATCAAGTGACAGAAAACTATGATTTGTTGATTACTTAGCTGTATAAATTAGAACATTTCTCAACCGGTTGGCCATGAAGGGATTTTAGGTGGGCTGTGAAAAAGTTTATGATTAGTTATTGTATCATTTTTTTAAAACTTACTATATAACAAGAAAGAGAAAGTTTGGGGTAGCCAAATATCCTTATTACAGCACTGGGTGGGCTACAGGAAATTTCTAGTAGTTCAGATGGGCCGTGTTATTAAAAAGGTTGATAAAACTGCATTAGAAGATGTTTAAATATCATGAAGGCAAATTCAATTTTTTTTAATCACAAATTAATAAGCAAGAAATTTATAATCAGTGGCCAATACATTCTCAATGATATTATCAAACTGGTAGAAATCATAATTTGTTTTGCAAATACAGTAAACCCCCGATTAGCCATGTCTGTTGGGACTTGGGTAGGGACAGATAATTGAAGATGGATAATTCGCATTTTTAATGCAAAATTTAGTATATTGTACTTTAAATGCTGTAAAAATTCATTACGAGAAAACAGGCTGTATGCCATAAATAAAAAGCTATCAAATAAACCAGATATTGTGATTAGGGAGAAAATGTTAACAAAAAAATTTGTTTTTTGGCAATGACCATTCTTTCTGACCAACAAATAATCGTTATGCTTGCATATGACAAAGATGGGACAGTTAGATATAAATGTTAATAAAGCATTCACTCACCCATAGAGTAACTTAATATCACTGCGAATTTAAGGTGGTCCATGATTTATTAGTATCTAAAATAAAAGGGAAAACTTCATTTAGAATAAAAATGTTAGGTAAATCGATTTACATTACATTTTTCGACCAAGAACTCGGTCAACTTTCTCTCTTTTGCTGAAATGGCTTTTGTTTGTTTGATATGATAAATCGGTGGTTGTTTAATAAATCAGTAAATGTGTCTCCTTCATTTTTCATATAAGCAGGAAAATCAAACTCACTCCTGAACACCTATAATTGGGGTTATACAGTATTAGATTCTGTCATCATAGCATTTTTGTTATCATCCTGCCATAATATGTCATCTTCACTGCCATCTAGTCTATTGCTTATGCCAGTGTTTCTAAACTTTCATGGAGCTCTGGACCCCCTACAAAGTCTCACAATTTCTGCAGACCCCCTCCCCATGAAAAGTTCATATATTTTTCATATGTTGTCTCATTTTTTCACTTTGGAACATTAATTAGAGCTGTACACAGGAAAAACAAGTTATAGATACCAATAAACATCATATCCTGCTCAACTAGCAGATCCCCGAGAAATAATGCATGGACCCCCAGTTGAGAAACGCTGCATTACGAGACTAAGAGCATAAATTTCAATTTATTTATTTCTTGTATTACAGAGACATTCAATAATTCACTCATCAATTTCACTGTTAAATGGTAAAATATTTGCAATACAGATCATTTGCAAGGAATATATATACGTCCTATATGCACTTATGTTAAATATTTCTAGAATTTGAGCCCAATAATCTCCTTGCATCCTATATGCAGGTATTTATGGTAAAACTTAAAATCAAATAATTTCCTCACTAATTGTGCATACACAAAAAGTTGGTATCTAACTTTCACTTTTCTCTTTTGTTTTTATTTGCACCTTTTCAAGTGAAATTATAACTTAAGAAGAAAATTTGTCATTGTTATTAGTATTTTTAATTTTTATTGTAGGACCTTTTGTGTTAATATTTGTTTGCCGTCAGTTTATGAAAATTTAAATTATCTGTTTATATAATTTGTACATACCAATGTGCTCTGGCCTCCTTAGTGCAATCTGTCTCTCTTTTTCTATCTCTTCATATGTCAACTGGGTGTTTTAACCTCATGTTTCATTGAATTTTTGCTCTCTGCCATGCTAAATAGCTAAAAGTTCAAGATTGATTGAGTTTGAGGTCTTATCTTTTGGAAACTTTCCAACTATCAGTGATTTTTGTTTTATGTATTGGTTAAGGTATGCCATTATTGGAAAAATTGTAAGGTATAAAATGATGTAATATATGGATATTTCTCAAGCATTGTTATAACAGTATTAAAGCCCACTTGAGTCTGTACATTAACATAGATTAAACCAGTTTCTTTTGTCATGCTTTTACTAATATTTCCCACTTGGAAGAAGGTTAAATTTATTTTCCTGAAGTATATATTTGACCAAAATTTTGGTGCCTGTAATTGGGTCAATATGTAAGTGGTGAAATGATATGGCATCTGCTTCTTTAATCTTTAAACTCAGTATATTTCAGTGCTGCTGAAATTATGTTATTAGAAATACCATGTCTATATGATTACACCCATTTTTTGTTGTAATATCAGATTAATGTGCTGTACACATTATCAAAACACTTAGATTTGTTCAAAAGTATATATAATAGAGGAATTTCTGCTGGTTATAGTTTGGCATTCTTATATTGTTTATTATTATTTTACAACAAAAACATTATTTTCTGTCTAGCCTCATTTAACTCCCTGCAGCTCTCCTCTTTACAATTTCTTGCTTTTTGTAGCTCTTTTATTAGTTTGCATGTACAATTGCATGTTTTCTGTGGCTGTGGTGCACTCTGTCCTCCCTCCAGGTTTTACGAACACAAAATTTATTTATGAAGTTGCTTATAAATGTGTCTGATGGCGCTCTCTCTTAAAACTTGAAAACTGTGAATATTGTCGTAAAAGCTTTTTGTTATTTATTGAAGCATGCAGTTTCTGTGAAAAAAGATTTTGTGTAAAACAATTTCTGCTGATATTTTTCTCTGGTTTATGACGAAATGAAAATATGCTATAAACCTACATAGTAAATAATTTTTCAAGTTAAAACTGTTGCGATAATGTTCTTTTAGATCTTGCAGTCCTTCTCTATGAATTTTATTGACGAAGTTTCATATTATTCAAAGATTTCCAAAGCAGGGGTGTCATTACAATCGTAATGTTTGTTTTTTTTTATTAGGAATCTGAATCAGAGGAGGAACTATCAGGAGTCTTGAGTTACTTTGGAGAAGAATTCAAGGTGCTTTTGAAAAGGTAACTTTTATTAATACATTTATTATTCTTGCCTGTTGATGTTGCTACACATCAAAATCCAGGTTGTGTATTTTTATTCAGCTATGTTTGGCAAAAGGTATTTTCTTTGATTTCATAACTTTTTGTAAATAGTGCTAAGAATATGAGATTATTCATACCTTTAGATTAATAATTAGTTTGATCAACTTTTTTGAAATATTGTGCCGTGTAAAATCTCTTCGCGTGCCATCGGTTGCCGACCTTTGGTTTAAACAGTTCATCTATTCTTAGGAGCATAAATACTAAGATTTGCTCATTGGTTGAACAGTTGAATATTTTTTTTATTATATGAGATGATGAACAAATTAAAGTAAAATGACCTCTGAAAGGTTTAATGTTTTATTTAAGTTAATTAACAAACTTCTGCACATGTTCCATCATTATCTATTATCAATCTAATTCTGCATTCATATTCTGAGAACATATTTTCCAATACAGCATTATGGGTGGATAGCCTGTATAAATCCATTGGTCTGTAAATATTTCCTTAAAAAGTTTTAACATTACCAGCTAAGTGTGTTGGTGATCCAACCTGGTGGAAGATAGTATGTTGTAATAAGGTGCATGTTTTTTTTAATTATGGAATAAAAAATATTTAACATGTAAGTAAGAACTGTGGATCACATTTGCTCTTCAAAATATTAAGGCCCATAGATGTGAGATTGTGATGTAGCCTACCAGAAATTTACCTTGGGGAAATGCCTCTCATGTGGATTCTGTTCACTCCAAATCCTACAGTTATGGTGGTTTACTTCACCTGATTTATGTAAGGTTGCCCCATCACAAAAGACGGTCTGATAGTTGATGCTCATCCAATTCTACCTTTTCAATCAATTCCCAACAAGTGTTTATTCTGCCTGCATAATCTTCCTCTAAATACTGCTGAGCTATCTGAATTTCGTAAGGTTTAGCCTGCATTTCTCTATAAAGGTTTTTATCAATAGAGGAGGGTGGAATTTTTAACTCAGCTTCTCTCCTAATCAACTTATTAGGTATTCTTGAAAATGATTCACAAACTGAGTACATTCTTTCAAGAGATTTCTTCAGCTCTCTGGTAGATTTTCCTTTCAGTACTTATCTCAAATTGATCCACCCATCATCATATGCTATGTCTTTCAGGAGCTGGATTGTTCATTTATGTCAAAAGCATCTTTGTGCAGAAACAATGAACCACTTTTGCACACAAATTTCCCAGTTTTTGTCTTTTCAGAAGTTGTCATTCTATTAAAAAACAGGGAAAGTTCTATTATTAAATATTTAATGTAAGCTTTATTATTAACTTAATAAAATTCAACTCATTGAAGTTATTTTCTTTGAATTTTGTTATCTTGGATAATAAAAAGTTATTGCTGTTCATTCTGGAATACCCTGTATGTTTACTTTCTGTGTTAGATGCAATAACATTGTCAATCTTAAAAGGACAACTATAAAAACCAATAATTAAATTATCAGTAGGCTGATAGTTTCCAAGGCTGGAAAAATTGAAACAATTTGTGAATTTAAATTATCCTTGTTTTGTAATTTTCCAATTTTTTCAAGATTACACAGCGAATTAAAATATCTAAGCATAAGTTTGTTTTGTAGTGCTTGTTTTTTTCAACTAACTCAGTTCAACAGTACAGTGACTTAACCCCTCAGTGTCAGAGGAGATTTTAATCCCAGCTATCCCTATGGTTGAAGGAAATTTAAATGAATTTGATTATTTACGCATGCCCTTGTTTAAATATTTATTACTTTTAACTTTTCATTCGATTTATCTGAAAATTTCTGAGAATATATGTAAAAGTGTCTATATTTATGTTATGGTTTTTAAACTTTCTTTTTAAATTTTGAGCGATATTTTCTAAGCATTCACAAAATCAGTATAATGAATTATAATAAAATGTAAATTTCTTTTAATATTAATTGGAGTTTTTAAAAATTTTAAAATAATTTGTACGTTTACATACAATATACAAAGATATTTAACATTACCTTATAAATTCTGCTTGGTGTGGTAATTCTCAAAGCAGTCGAGACAGGCCAACGTCACATTCTTTACACCAGTACATGGTATCTGTCCTCTTTCCATGTTTTGTGCAAACAGTGCAACTTCTTTGTAGCCTAGGTTTCTTTTCTGTATGGGTAAGCTTCTAGATGAAATGCCTCTCCATGAGGCATGGCACTGTATTATAGGAAGAATGTCGGTCTGGAACTTGATGTTGAACTGCACTAGTATATTTTACAAATAGCCCTTCCACTAATTGAACTCTAAAAGTTAGGTGGTCAGTTTTCTTGGTAATTTAAAACTTATGTTAAGGAGCCTATAAAATAATTTCATATACCACTCGTTCAAATGTTTCCTTTCAACTAAGTATCTCAGTAGATCTTTGAGATCCACTGCACCCATATACTTACTGTAACCCAATACGCAGATGTACTTCACTCTTTCTTTAACTCCTTTTTTCTACAGTTCTTGTTTTGCCACTGAGGAACATAGAAAGAATTTATTCAGTTTTTATCAAATATTTCCTTTAAGATTTCATTATAAGTAATGTTTATAAATGACATTGTTGTAGAGATTAATATTTTCTGACTTTTGTATGAAACAAATTTTTGTAAAACCTGTAATTTTGTAGACATTTAGTTTATTCATAACTTACCAATGTACACGATCTCACCTGTCAGAAAGTTCCTCAAACAACATATTTAATAAAAACTGATGACAAAAAGAGTTATGGTCGACTTATTAGATAATATAAAAATATTAGCTTAAAATTCCATTTGCGAATATATCTTAAACAAAAAAATTATCTTTTCAACAGCTTGCACTGCGACAATTTGCCACCATTGACAACAGGAAATAATTTTGTTTACTGACTGTTAATTCACTATTTTAAAGTCTAGCACTACTGGTTTGTTGAAACAATTTCTTTATTTGTTTATTTTCTCCTTCGTCTTTGTTTCATCTTTCTTTTTTCTTTTCTTAACCAATTTCATCTGCCTTTGGATGGTTAGTCGCAAATTTAGGTATTTTACTATTTCATACATAGCCATAAGAAGTAGCACAGATATATTGTCTTAAAAACTCCTCAATATTTGTTTTCAATACAGTACATAGGATATATTTAATGCAATCATACTTTACATAAGAATACTAAAAGTATGGCCACATCAGATTTTTTAAATTGTTCAGCATATCTATTGGTTTCTTCAACAGTATTCTGAACAAATTCCTTAGATTTTCTACACTTCTAATATTTTACATTTAAACCCCTTTTTTAAATAATCAGATTGTACTCTTTGTTTGTGTAAGCCTTATTTCAACTTACTTACTTCAAAGTAATAGGACAACAGTAAAAGAATAACAGACTAACCAACCAATATAAATCTATAAAATACATATTTTAAGAGAGGTTGATTGAGTCCTTTAACCTTTATTGTCTGGTAAATTACAACAAACTCCTAAACCATATGAATCTCAAAAATATTTTTTAGAGGTAAACAATTAAAATTTATCAAGTTTACAGGAAACTTTTTTCACGCCATGAACTTGATATCTCAAACATATCTGATGGTTTATGCATCTCATGACAATGACTGGGACCAAAAAGATTAAACTCAAACAACCAAACACGCACTCATACTCTAAGGCAAAATATATCAAGTTTGGAAAAATTTTGTTTCATATATTTATTGTCTGGAATTAAAATTCAACATTCCACATCACCATTCACAGGCGGATTTAATTTAGAATGCTTAAATTTATTTTTGAAATATTGTATATATAAATATATATATATATATATATATATATATATATATATATATATATATATATATATATACATATATATATCCCAACACCTTGTTGACATCCATATATATATATATATATATATATATATATATATATATATATCATTACACTCCCTCCTTATTGGCTATCCACCCTTCCTACTCCCCTCCTCCTCCGATCATCAACCTCCCCACATCACCCTGTCATTCCCCGCTCAGTGTGTCACTCTCATTTACTCTACTGCTGAAGAAGGGCATAGGCCCGATAAGCTTGTGTGTTTTTTGTTTTTGTGTTCGTGTGTTCAACGTGTCTCTTTGACGCCCCCAGCAGCCTGCCAACTTGGTCTCCGACTTGGTAAGTGTCCGCTGGGCTTCCTTCAACACCTTGTTGCCACCCTCATCACTACCTTTTCATTTCCTTAAGTCTATATATATATTTACCCTATGACACTCCTGCCCCCCTTCTCTGACACTGGGAACTAGCACATATCCATCTTCTCGACTCTTTCTCTCCGCCTGGCCTCAACCTCCGCTAACCCTATTAGCCCCCTTACAATGTCTCCTTGTTACATTGTAGTTATTCGCACTTTCCCTTACCACACTCTCTTTATTGGCTATCCACCCCTCCTACTCCCCACCTCCTCCAATCATGAACCTTCCCACATCACCCTGTCATTCCCCGCCCAGTGTGTCACTTGCAGATACTCTTTCGCTGAAGAAGGGCATAGGCCCGATAAGCTTGTGTGTTTTTTGTCTTTTTGTGTTCGTGTGTTTCACGTGTCTCTTCGACGCCCCCAGCAGCCTGCCAGCTTGGTCCTCAACTTGGTAAGTGTCCGCTGGGCTTCCCTCAACACCTTGTTGCCACCCTCATCACTACCTTTTCTTTTCCTTTAGTTAATATATATACCGTCCTTTTTTCTCCTTTTTTGTCTATATCTTTACGTTTCTTTCCTGTCGTCTTTTCCTCTTATCTTTCTCTTCCACCATGGAACTGACCCGTCTCCGTTATCATCTCCGTAGACACATTACCCTCAACTGCCAGATTGAATTCCTCAACTCCTGCCTTGCAGTTGGACTCACTCCCAAATGCCTCACCATCAGAATTCCTCTTTCAGGCCTTCCTCCCCCTATCCGCGCTTCTTTAGCCCTCACGTATCACCTCGCCTCTATCCACATTATCCGTTCCACCATACACCATTATACCACCCTCTCTAACACCCACTTCGCTAATTGTAAATCTCTCGTTCTTTATCTTCGTCATTCTTCGCAATCCATATCCGACCTTCGTGCCGCTTTCCTTCAAGCGGCTAACGATATCACCGCACATCGCAACAGACTTCTCCGTAAACTCTCTCTACTTTGCGTCCGGCACCTCAAACTTGGTCTTCCCCTTCCGTTCATTACAGCTGGCGAGGTCAACAAACCACCTCCTTCCCCGCCACTCATCGGTCAAACTCCCTGTCTTGCGGACCTCCTGGGATTCCCAACGCCACCATCACTCTATATCCTGAAAAAGACCCACACTTTCCTAACCCGCAAACCTTTGAAGCGCTCCTATTTTTTGCAACACTCCTGCCACCACCTCTCCATCTTGCCAACCAGATGAAGTCTTGAACCTTTCCTCCCAGGTACTTACCCCTGCCGAGAATGAACTCCTTTCACACAGCCTTTCCTTTTGTCCCACCACCAAATTTGCTCATTTTCGCCTCCTTGCCGACGTCCAGTCCTTAGCCCGCACACTATGTCTAAAAATTAACCCTCCCAAAGAAGACTCTCTCACCTCTGCCAACCCAAAACTCCCTCCCGGCCTCACACCTACCTTTTCCATCTTCAAACCTCCTTCCCAATATATTCCACCCACCCTTCCTTCCCTAAACCCAGTCGAACAATACCTCAATTATATCCTTTCCAGAATCTCCCAACCTAACTTTTCCGATCTTATCGACCATACAGATAATCTTACCAGACGTGAAAGGCATGCCATTTCTACACTCAAACATAGTGACCATATCATCATCCTCCCTGCCGACAAGGGCACCACCACGGTTGTGATGGATCGTGCCAAATATAACGAGGAAGCCGAGCGCCAACTTTCTGACAAAACCTTTTACCATCACCTTACTTCCAACCCCACAGACCACCACTCCTACCAAATTTCGTCCTTTCTTCATTCCTCAGGAAAACAGGAAGGCCTTTCCGATTCCGCCATTGCTCTAATGATCCCCAACAAACCCCGCACACCCACATTCTACCTTCTCCCTAAAATCCATAAACCCAACATCCCCGGCCGCCCCATTGTTGCCAGCTTTAATTCGCCTACAGAACGCATCTCCGCCTTCGTTGACTCCCACCTACAACCTCTTATTCATCAATTCCCTTTCTTCATTCAAGACACTAACTCCTTTCTCAAATGCCTCAAACACCTCCCCTTTCCTCTCCCACCCAATACCATTTTGGCCACTATCGATGTCTGTTCCCTCTACACAAACATCCCCCACGATGATGGACTCTCTGCCCTTAGTATACTCCTGGACTCAAGACCACCCGACGCAAAACCTTCCTCCCATTTCTTATTAAACTTGGCAGCAATGGTGCTCAAATTGAACAACTTCTCTTTCGATGGTCATCACTACCTTCAAATTAGAGGCACTGGTGCTCAAATTGAACAACTTCTCTTTCGATGGTCGTCACTACCTTCAAATTAGATGCACTGCGATGGGCACCCGAATGGCGCCTTCATACGCCAATTGCTACCTTGGAGAATGGGAAAGACTCTTCCTCAATGTTCCACTCAGACCACTTTTGTGGCTGAGATACATCGACGATGTCTTCCTCATTTGGATGCATGGACCTGACTCTCTCCTTTCCTTTCTCTCGCATCTCTCCTCCCATCCTTCACTGTCCTTCACCCACCAATCTACCTCCCACATCACATTCCTGGATGTCGATCTTTACCTTCAAGACAGCAAAATCCGCACCTGTGTTCACATCAAACCTACCAACAGCCTCCAATACCTCCACTTTGATAGCTGCCATCCCCTTCATACCAAAACCTCTATCCCCTATGCCCTTGCTCGTCGAGGATGGAGGCTTTGTTCTGATAGAGCATCCCTTCTAGAGTATTACTCTGTCCTCGAGGATGCTCTTCTCAAACGTGGTTACCCTCCAGTCTTGGTCCACGAACAGATCCATAGGGCGATGACGCCTACCCACAATGGATCCCATCCTCACACACCCACTATTCCTGCATCTACCCCTCCACTCACTCTTATGGCACTTTTCCTTCCTGGTATCCACGAAGCTCTCAAAACAATCCTTCATGTTGCCCACCCAATTCTTACTTCTTCCTCCCATCAGTCCCTCTTTATCAACCTTTTCGCCAATCCTCCGCTCCTCTCCTTCCGCCGGCCCCCAAATTTGGGAAATATCTTGTGGAGGAAGGAACTTCCCACTTCTACCACGCTTCTTGCAATAGGCTCCCACCCCTGCGGAAAACCTCGCTGCCTCACTTGCCCTATCCACCACCCCTCATCTTCTTTCTCGAGTCCCTCCACCAACATCACCTACCCCATCACCTCCAGAAGCAACTGTACCACCCGTAACGTCATTTACCTCCTTACCTGCATCCTTTGTCCCGCGTTTTACGTAGGCCTCACCAGCAATCCGTTAAACATCCGAATGAACGGTCACCGGAATAGCGTTTCTCCCAGTTGCATTACACGCCAATACCCACAATGTCCCCTTCAATAGTTGCTACAATGTTAGGATTATTCGCACTTTACCCTATCACACTCCTGCCCCCCTTCTCTGACACTGGGAACTAGCACATATCCATCTTCTCGACTCTTTCTCTCCGCTTGGCCTCAACCTCCGCTAACCCTATTAGCCCCCTTACAATGTCTCCTTGTTACATTGTGATTATTCGCACTTTCCCTTACCACACTCCCTCTTTATTGGCTATCCACCCCTCCTACTCCCCACCTCCTCCAATCATGAACCTTCCCACATCACCCTGTCATTCCCCGCCCAGTGTGTCACTTGCAGGTACTCTTTCGCTGAAGAAGGGCATAGGCCCGATAAGCTTGCGTGTTTTTTTGTCTTTTTGTGTTCGTGTGTTTCACGTGTCTCGACGCCCCCAGCAGCCTGCCAGCTTGGTCCTCAACTTGGTAAGTCTACACTCACCAATCAGACGACTTCAGGTTGGCGAGGCCCCGGGGATGTCGAAGCGACACACGTAATAATGAAGGAATAATTCCGAAAGCTTCTACATTTGTGATGTTTCTGTGTTTTAGTGTTCTTTTACGTGTGTCGCTTCGACATCCCCGGGGCCTCGCCAACCTGAAGTCGTCTGATTGGTGAGTGTTCACTGGGTTTCCTCATCCCAACACCTTGTTGACATCCATATATCCATTTTACCTTTCCTTTTCCGTAAGCTGTTATATATATATATATATATATATATATATATATATATATATATATATATATATATATATATATATATATATATATATATATCTGAAACTGTGGATGTGAATTCATTCAAACAAAAATATTGTGTCATGCTCCAACCCCATAGGATGTGGTACAGTCACGAGTGACAGTTTCGACTGATGCCGAGTGACATCATTCGGACAATAAAGGTTAATCTTTGTATTGTGATGAACTCCTCTCACTCAGACGTATTGGAATTGCAGGCAGGAAAT
This sequence comes from Tanypteryx hageni, assembly GCA_028673005.1. Taxonomy (NCBI): domain Eukaryota; kingdom Metazoa; phylum Arthropoda; class Insecta; order Odonata; family Petaluridae; genus Tanypteryx; species Tanypteryx hageni. The sequence goes on along the minus strand of CM054115.1, from coordinate 144,488,067 downwards.
AGAACTTGAAGCCCTTAAAAGAAGACACCAGGAAGAAATTGAATTGTTTCAAAACAGCAGGATGAGAATGCAGTGCCTACCAGTATATCAACAGGATTTGCCGCAACGAACTCATTCACTGGCCAATGCCGTCCACAACCAGCATGTGCACATGTCCCCCCCACCGGTGCTCCTTTGTCCCACGGTGACGAGGGGCACGGAAGGTAGGGAAGTGAGCAACGGTTGTCCAAAGAATCCTTCCAAGGATGAAGAAATGTGGAGGCCTTTGGGCAGCTGCCCTCGGGGGACTGCGCCCGGGGTCCATGGCTTCCAAAGGGTGCAGCCGGTCATGAGCACCACAGGGATTCATCACCGACAGCTACCACCACTCTCGGCGACACACGGCAGCACTCTGCCGCCCATGAGGAGCGACAGGCAGGGATGGTGGAGAGAGCAAGGGGTGTGGCCAGGCATAGCCCCACACGAAGTGTATCGCTTAGAGAAAGGAGACAGTACAGGTAGTGACCCAGAGGTAGATCTTTAGGGTGAAGGGTTACAGTGGTGACATCACTCTTGTTGCTAACGAGGGAGTATCCAGTGAGCTTTTTGGATCAGTGAAACAAAATTTTTAAGGGTGATATGTTTGTAAATGGTGGAAAAAGGAGTGAGATTTCATATTAGCTTTAAACGTTTTTGTTGTGTCCGTATTAGCAAACTTTTAATTGTTTGAATGCATATGCGTATGATATTTTAATGTAGAAATGTAGTCCAATGAGGAAATCAGGTGGTTGTATATATTCCTTTAAATATGAAAACAAAGACAGCAAAATTTGATTATTCTGAAATATTTATTTACTTGATATGTTATTGGTTTTTAAAAATGCTTGGCCAAAGAAGTATTTGGGACAATTGTGTGGATTGTTTTTCCCTGCTGAACCAAGTTGAGCACACTCTAAGTGCATGTGAGGTGAGAAATTTTTTATTTTAATGTTCAAATTGTCAGAATTATGTGGTAATGCAGGTCCCTCTGGTAATATTCTAATTCAAAACCATTAATTCTCAGAAAAAAGTACCAAGCTTAGGAAGGATTCACAAAGGAGGTTTGGGTTGTAAACTTAATTATTTTGAAAGTTTTTGCAGTTATAATTTTTTATTCGCAGGTTTAAAATTTTTGTTGCAGCATTTTGCACTCTACTGGTAGTTTTCTTTACATAAATACTTGAAAGTTTGTGTAATTGATGGATTGGGGCAGTAGAACTTTTTCCTATGCAGAAGTCAGGCTTGTACAATAAGAATGTTGCATGTCAATGAATGCCATGTTGAATTTTTAATTATCATTTGCTGAAGTAACTTCAACAAATATTTTAGTTTCCTCTTGGCTTTGAACCATCATGTCCCAAACCTATCCTCAACTTTTATGGTTGATGACGCTATTTGCTTGGAGTGTCTTTTATAAATTGTACTAAATTAGCTTTATTCAAAGCAGACTTCACTTGGTCTGTATTCCTGAGTTTGTTGTCATTAATCATATGTACAAGTTATAATACGGACCATTAAATATTACAATGCCAAGAAAGAAAAGACCCTGTGTACATGTATGCATGTGTGTGTTGGTATTAAAATTTATGTGCACACACACAAGTATATGCATATACACAAGACTCACAGGTACCAGTCACGCTGAACTGAATACATCCATAAACAGTTCCAAATCCTGTGAAAGATTTTTATGTAAATATATCAATCATCAAAATATTATTCAATTTTTATTTGTAGTAAATAATGTCTTTGGCACAGTATAAACTGTGGTTTGCTTCAATACTTCATGGACTTATAATTATTTTAAACAAACCTCATCCAACATTTCCATTGATAACATTCTGAAACAAATTTGCTCATTCTTTAGTGTTTTTGTTGAGTTTATGCTGCGGCTTAGGTGCGTTGTGAAGGCCTTGGGAAGAAAGAAAGATTTTTTCCTTTGGTGAAGCTGTTGATTTCTTGTGAATGCACCATTGTTTTGAAAAAGATTTATATTCCATAGTGTGCAGAGTATTTGGAAAATTGGAATATTATATTTTATTTAAGGGTTGGAATGTGGGAGAAATAATTTTTCTTGCTTCCAACTTTGTTTAGTCAAATGGGGAGTGAATAACTACAGTTTATGAAACATTTGTGATATTTGTGATAAAAATGATAGGAAAAATTATTAAGTTTACAATGCTAGATTGTGGGCAGAAGATTGATTGAAGAGTATATGAGAGTGATGTTTTTAACATGTAGAGCAGGAATTTAATTTTTGGTTCTATCAGCAGTTTCTTTTGATAAGAAATGCTGCAGGTTTTGATGAGAAGTAGATTGTTACTTTCCTGTTGCTTTTAGGTACTTTAGTGCTCATTTTACCAATAGTAAATTTCATCTGCAGTTCAGTTGACCTTATTTTTACTGGAGAAGTTATATTTGCTGAGTTATTAACTGTAGATTGATAGAGATTGCTGATGAATCAAGAGGTTAGGCTTACATATCCTCATCAACAAATGTGTTGAGCAATTATAAAGCCAAGCTGCTGGGTTATTATCATATAAAGGTAATTTTAATATCATTGCTTGTTTACTTTTGAAAATGCCATCAGTTTACAAATAATAGCTTTTTTATCAAAAGAAGAATAGAGTACCATATATTTATACATAAAAGCTTAAGATAGTAACTTTCTAAGTATCAGTGTCAAAAAAGGATCCCTTAACCTGGAGTCTAAACATTGGTAGGTAAAGTTCTAGCTCGTTTGAATATCTTCTTACCCAAAAAATTTAAATGTGTAACATTTTTTCATTCTCTTCAAGTTAGGTGCACTTAATCTTTATTAGAAACAAGGTCATAATCTTTCTCATATGTGTGCACTGCAATGCCTTAACCCCAATGAAAAAATCATGTATTACCTTATCTTTTCAGTGATACAAAGTAAATTATAGAAGGAAGAAGCCTTTGATAATCTAGTATTTTTAAATTTGTGTATTGTTTTAAAATCACCTTGCTATGTCTGAAATGGAGTATGACACTTTGCATTTTTAATGTCCATTCTAAATAGCTTCATTCGTTATTTTATCTACAAAAAATTAACTTGTTTTTCTTGTAGGGAATAATTATCATAACTAATAAAAAATTATAAGTGCTTCCCTTGAAGTGTTTGCTATACTCATTCAGGTGTCCAAAACAATCAACTGTAATTTTACCTTAACACAAAGAGAATAAGTGATAACTGTGATTGTATTTTGTCTATTAATGCTACTAATACAATTATGGGAAGAAAGACTGATAATATTTTAGAGGAATGTGTCAAACAAAGTCAGGACTTTGTAAAGAGCTTCGTTTAAAAAAGAATTGGTAATAAAATTAATTTGTTTTAATGGAACATTGTATCTTGTTTCGGCACAATGTAGTCAGTTTACTGAGCCATGACTTTTTTCTTGGTATGGATTGTTAATAACTTACAAAACATTTGCATACATAAACATAGTAAAAGGGTGGGTGAAATAGTATGGTAATTTTTTGGAATAAATTTCGTGACCAATCTGTGATTTACTGAAAATGTTATTGTTATTATTTTTTGTAAAATCCACATTAGTTAATGTGTGCTTAAGGTGCTTGTTCCATTTTACACCATAAACAGTAGAAAACAAGAACCGTTATTTTTTTTATTGAAGAGTATTGTTCAATCTCTCCGAAATTTTTGGATTATATATTCATGAAATTACAAATTCTGGTATCTGTGACTGATTTTAAGTTTTTAGGGTGCAAGGAGAGGTTATTCCGATTAACTTAAATTTCTTATTCATAACTTCCTCTGTCTCTTATGAAAAATTTCATTTCAGTGGCTTATTTGGAGAGCCTGTTCACTCCCTGATTAGAGCTAATTATGTTTGAGTGCTTTTGTCATCAGGAATTTGCTTAAAGGGGGTATGTTATTTAGTTTTTTAGTGGTGTACCACAGTATCAATGCCTCCCAAAATTCATTCATATATAAATATATATAAATAAGTATATATATTAAGTATTTATTGTACAGTGTCAATGTGGGTTTCATGCTTATTTTTGTTTGTGCATAGTTATACATAATGCTCCTTTGTTCATAAACATTTTTACTGCTAATCATGGTGTATTCCTTACTTATTCCTCAAACCCACCCAAGAGTGTAACTAGTGGAATTAAATTGACGTACTGCTTTGTTTGAAGTTTTAGCAGCATAAACTCTTAAAGACAATCATTAACTCTTACCTATTATAGTTTCCAGTAAAATGTTAATTACTGACATTTTTTTGTATTCAGTATGCATATATTACATAGATCTAGTCCAATCTTTCAGTATCAAATGAATTTTGTTGTGGTACATTTCTTCAATCAAAATCTTATGTTCATTTGAAGCATATCTTTCTTATGATCTGAGACTGATTCTAAATCTTTATTTCTCTATATTCATTAATGGTAGCTGTTGAAAACAATGATCGAAATGTCATTTCTTTGTTATAATGCTATGTTATTAAAACTGGCTGTTAACTTTCTTTCATTCTGCTGCAAAGATGAACTTATTTGGTAATAGTTTTCTCTGTAGAGTAGCAATAAAATTATCTCAGTAGGAAAAGCTTGATAACTTTGTGATAAAATTTATTATTATTACCATCGGATAACCCCTCTACCTGCCTAGTTGACCAATACTCAACTTTTGTCTAATACTAGGCAAATTTTAAAAAATCCTTTTATCTGTTGGATATTCAGTTAACTTCTTCAGAAATATTAAAGTACAAATGGATTAAGGTCTCATTTTCTGATTTAATTTAAACTTTTAGAGAGATTTCATTTACAAGAAGACTGCAATTATTTTGGAATAATATCTGAATGTGAAGCATTTGTTTTACATACTTAAAATATGATAAAATTATGTTAAATTTTATATTCTTTTACAGTTGAATATATTTTATCTGAATAAAGCATAAGTAAATTGCATTTTTCTAAGCAATATACTGAATAATATTTACTCTGTTGATATGAATGTCAGAAACATCAAAAACTTTTTTAACATGCTTGAATATTTTTAACAGAGGTTTGATGTATAATTTATTAGTAGTCTGCATGGTTATCAGAAATTAATTAAGCTAATCTTTGGCTGAATATTTATAATTGTGGACAATTTGGTACCTCGGAGATTAATTTGGCATAAATACAAATTGAACAAGATGATCCAAACAGAACTTATGATGCCTACTTTCCACATGATTATTTATTTAATACTTATATTGTCTTTAATAGATTTAAAATTACTGCAGATGAGTTGCTCTTTGTTATCCCAAATTTAGCGTTATTAAATATTACAAATACATTCAAATAGAAAACTAAATTGAACATGCGTATTTGTGTGGCAAAAATAACATGTATGTAATAGTCTATACCAATGGAGCCTAACCTTTTTACATGGCGTGCCGCATTTGTAGTTGAGAATGCTTTGAAGGGTCAAATTGGAAGTCACGTGAACTTTGGCGAACAGGATGAGTGTTTGCATTAGAAGTTACCAAGGGATTCTGTGGTCTCATATCAGCGAAAATCAAGTCTAAATAAATTATTAGTGTTAATACTCTACCAGAAAAGGTTTTGAGACGATAATTATACTAAAACATTTGTAATTGTCTATATCACATTTTACCGATAGCCTTTTCATCATAGCTTCGTGGCGGCATAGAGTGCTCTCAAGGGCCACATTTGGCCTGCAGGCAGCAGGTTGAGGACCTCGGATCTATACCAAATCCGAATCCAACAATAGTCATTGCAATGGCAACACTCATAATGAATGATAAAAACTTCAAAAACACAGGTATTTATATAAGACGCACTTTTTTCCAGAAAAATTAACCCCAAATTACCCAGCGTCTTATACGCTGAAGGTAAGATTATTACTGTTCTCAATACTGACACTAACGAAGACACTCATCCCCAAAATGGAATAATTGGCAGTCATTCCTTGCAAAAACAGTAAAATGCACATTAATAGTGAAAATTTTGTTAATATATAGCACAGTAATACATTATGGAATGTGTATTCCGAGGACTTATTTTCATTATTACACTTGAATATATGTCCGCTCACAGTGATTACAATTTCGGCACGTTTGCGATGTTTTAGTTCCTACGTTATTAGTTATAAGCTTCAGGCGATTTAATACGCAAAAAATTTACGTAAACTGAGTAACAGCATGTCATTTCGGTCCACCTCCCACAGAATGGAGAAAATGGAAAAACTGAAGCTGATGGGATAAGAGAAACATAGTCTACGTAAGATTGGTCTTAAATGGCCACAACTAGAGGAAGTGATGAATGGTAGAACAGAGGAAGTATGGTATTGCTATATCGATCATAATCATTATGTATGAGGCAAAAAGAGTTGCAGAAGAAAAAGGGCTAGTTAAGTGTACGTATCGTTATTACACATGCATTCCATTTATTATTTATCCCATTATATTAAAATATCATCTTGAACTTAAGTTTAAGTAATTACTATCGGTAAAGGGTACCTATACGTCCGACATGTGTGGTGCTCTCTGATGCCTTTAATTAATACGACTGCCGAGTTCATGCAGAGCATATTTAGCTATACAAGTCTTGAAGCAATTATTTATGTTTTAGATCATCCCTATTTATTTTACGTATAAAGTTTATTTAAAATGTTATATTTAACTGTTATCACACCGTAATCTTTTCTGTAAATGTTGCTGGATACGGACTTAATCATGGCTGGAAATGATACACGACGTGGCCCTTCGTAAATGCCTTGGTGAATCAAAATACTTTTTTTCCTGAAAAATCTTCTAAAAAACTGGGGTGTCTTATATGCTGCAAAATACGGTATTTCTTTCACAGCCTTTCTATATATAACAATGCAACCTTCCTCTACTTCTTTAACACCACTTTCATTCATGTTAAGGAAATGATTATGACCCAATTGTTTTTTTAATGAATCTAACAACATACATCTCTTTTGTTTCAAGTTGGTGATTTTTAAATTAGTGTAATTTTTGGAATAGTAAATATATCTTATTCAATTGATAGTAGCTCAATAACTTTGGCCAAAACTAACAAAGGTGAAATACTCCTTTAGCCAAAACAACTTGTTTTGGCTAAAGGAGTATTTCATCTTTGATATCTTATTCAGTTTACTTTTTTCAATTTTAACTTATGATGGTATAGAGGAAAAATAAATTTATTGAAGATTCTTGTGAAAATTACGTTATTGTAAACCTGCATGAAATGATGTACATATGAGACAAAAAGATCATCTCACAATGAAGAAATCTGACAAAATTTGAATGTGAATTACATAGTAGAGAAAACAGAGTTTTAATATTGAAATGTTAACAATATTTAGATTCGATTTCCACTTGTATGGTACCTCAGAATCTGATTTAAACTGTAATCCTGCCTGCCAAAGAATCTGCAACTTCCAATGCGGCCTAGAAATGGATTTGCAACCACCAATGTGGCCCCTCATGTGAAAAAGGTTGGACACTACTGAATTGGACTATTATGATCCACAGACAGACAAACAGGATACATGAGCGATTCTTATAGGAAAAAACTCCTCAAAGGGGGCATCAAAATAATTTCTCTTAGGGGCGGGAAATTATCAAATCTGCCACTGCAATAATTAGATATCTCAGTATTCTATTCAAAAAGAAAGTCTGAACTTTGCAATTTTAACAAACTCCACTTGGGAAGGCTAGACTTTGTGGAAAGATTTCATAATAGAAATAAATAATTATTGTACTTTCCACGAAACACAAATTTAATTGACCAGTTTCGCCTGTTACAGCGTCATCAGTAAAAAGATCCTCAAAGAATGTTCTTTGAGAATCTATTTTTGGTGAATTATCACTGAAGATGACTGCTTTGTAGCCGAAATGCAATCTGGTTTTTTTATAACCTTGTGACTATTGGAGATACCTGAGACAAGTATTTTTTAAATGCTTGATCTTGCAGTGGCAACACTCATAATAAGTCATAAAAACTGCAAAAACACCAATATTTATGTGAAATTCGAAGAAATACAATCGAAAAGATTCTACAATAAAAATTAGGATCTCCATTCCTTTCCTCTGAGAATCGTACAAATTCTGCTCCAATATTACAACACTAAGATATTTTAATTGCAAAAGAAAATTACCATCCGTTGGAATTCAGATTTCTCATATAAATCAAATGGAAAGGATAGTTCCTGGAATCCTCTGCTGCATTGGCAGAAAATGTATTTAAAAGCTATTGTTGATTTGAACACAAGAACCTTTATAAATGCATACAATTTTATAAGAGGCTATATTTCTCAAATTAAATTACTATAGCCAAAGGAATTTGTCTCTATATATTAGGAATTGGAATTTTTTATAATACATTTTAAGTTTTGCAGATTCTTATCCCCACCAAAAATTTATCTGCTATGATAATTTCACCATTAGTAATTGAGTCTTGAAGACAAAAATTATTTACTTTAAGCAGTGGTGGGCAACCTACAGCCTGTGGGCCACACCCAGCCCACGAAACTAATGAGATAATAATTCATTAAATTTCTTATTAAAAGTTTCATTATTTTATTATAAAATACAAGTAAGAAATCTTTGCTGCATAAGCCTCAATGACAAAAAATTATTTCGACAACATTACAGGACTTAGGCCCCTTCCCAAATAACTGGTGTAAGGTAGTTCCTACAATAGGGATGAAACATTTAAAACATTTGTTGACCAAGCGAAAGGACAAGATAACATACGAATTTGCTGTTTCTTCTGAGAAAGCTGAAGGCCAACACCACAGGATGGCTTGTTTACTACTTTGTAACCCCAACTCACATTACCGTTATCGGAGAGTTAAGAGGTTAGGACCCATCTGTGATTCACCTTGCCCCCAACCTTATATTTCTTTAGTCCTACCATCAGTCACCTGACACATTGTCTCAGCTTCTTCCATCATTTCTCCATTCATTGGGTTGCCAATACTTATCATGTCATTGCATTTTATTTAATAAATGAAATTTTATTTTCCTGCCATTGATGTAATGCAGGAATTAATTTTGAATGAGCATTCTTTTTTAACTGAAAATCTTTCACTAACAAAGTAAATTATTTGTTGATGGTGTAGCAAAATTGCATAGTACAATGCAGTTGATACAATAGGATTGTGGCAAAAAGTGACTTTCGAGTAATCATTATGTAATATAACAGCTCAGGTTGCAAGTTTTGCAGAAGTGGTTAAGTAATTAAAGTTGTGGAACTGCATTCAATAGAAGTTCATTTTAACTAAGAAGTCATGTTGTACAAATTCTCTTAAAAATGTGTATCTTATAGATAACAAACACTAACAAATTACATCCAAGTTCCTAAAAAATAATATAAATAATAATGTTTGTGTTATACATGAGACTAGGGTATTTATTTCAGAATAAGGTATCCCCATTTCTTACCAAGACCACAAAAGCACCACCAAGAAAAAGACAACAAAATCATATAAAAAACAAATTTTAATTTACCTTTAAGACTTAAAAGTGACCAGATACAAAAGTCTTACAAAGGTGAACACTCCCTGTAAACACATACTTGCACAATACATACAAAAAATTTTGGACTCAATTGTGTCTGCATCTGAAATGTCTCTTAAAACATGAGGCCACTATTGATGAAAGACACTAAGCAAAGTCAATAGAGAGCAGATCGTGAAACAACTTTCACAATATTAGTTGCGCATAAAGAAAAAACTAATACACATTAACAAGCGCCTCATTAAATACATTTCACACTATGCAAATCAGCCACACATCTGAGTTGAATGGGCATATAAGATAACTTTTTTACGAGCATTTAAAAATGCCAAGTATAAAAGTTGCAAACACATAAATAAGATAAAAACCCACTGTTAGAAAACCGCTACCTGCCATGCTTTCCCTGACCACCAAACAATGCAGTAAAATATTACCCAGGAAAATAATACCAGCGTTACATAACGACAACATTCAGTCAAACTCGTAAATCTTCTACACTTATCTAAATCACAATCCAATCACACATTAAACGCATGCTTAAAAAACATCTTTATAGCAAATTCAGTGGAGACAACTTCATACTTTGTTTCTCAACTCCACTACAGGAAATGCACTTTTTGCCATCCTCATGCAAACTTAATCTTCGTCATCTTCATCTTCTTCATCCTCCTTGTCTTCATCATCTTTGTCATCATCAGCTTTGTCATCATCTTCTTCCTTTTCATCCTCTAACTCTTTGTCTTCTGTCCCTTCATCATCCTTCTCATCTTCCTCTGCTGAAGATTCGGCCCTTTTCTCGACCTTTCTGGGACGCCCACGGCCAGCAGTACCTCTCTACATACACAAAATATAATGCGATAGACTTTATAATCTGGACAAATAGAAATATCACCTTAATGTAATCAATTATTAAGCAAACTTCCATGCAGTCATTCCAAAACTATATAATAAAAGCATAAATACAAACATTTCATTTCTAGTTTTATTATAAAGCATATTCATCATGAGCTGGGTAAAGCAAAGTTTTGCCGCATAAGTCCACAACATATGGTCCTTTGGTTACACGTTTACGTGTCTTCAAAAGTGTAAATTTCCTGAAGAAATATTTCTCTCCTACAAGGATTTAGACTGAATTGAAGTAAAAATTTTCAAAACATCCATTATAACAATATTCAAGCCAGTGGACAAAATGGACAGGAATGACTTAAGTTTCCTCACTTCCAATGCTGTATAAATAGCCCAATTCTTATATTTTGAATTTTCAATTCTTACCATAAGGTATTAAAGAAATTTAAATGGAATTATAAATAAACCATTTCTTACCCATTCTTTACTATAAATGCAAAGCCCTCCTTGTAACAAAAACTGAAATGCAGAACTGAAGTAATTACCAGTTAGGGACCTCCATTTTACAATAATACCACACAACCTTCTGTACGAGTTACACTAACATTATCAGCCGTGTAATTTCAATAAGTGCTAATGTCTCGCAATTGAAAATCTTGTCTTATTAATGGGCAATCATCCAAATCACTGCATGCTAAAATCGATTTAAAAAATAGGTAGCTAAATCTGGCTCCATAAAAAATGTTTCATCAACAAGCAAGATGCCAATCCAAAACTGAAGAAAGTGATGTAGCATGGCTAGTGCCATGTTATTAGAGGGTAGTTCTGTAAGATAATTGAAATAGTGAAGTGAAATAAGACAGAAGCATTGAGTGATGCCGAGAATTTAACAGCAGAAGATACAGCAGGGTTGAGAACTTTGCAAAAAATGCCATCAGCATATGCATCTCGAGTAATCTGACAAGATATTTTTTCTTATTTTCCAAGCACATACATAAGTTCATAGTTAAATGAGTATGAAACTCAAATTTGCAACCAAACAACTTCTACGCCATCTCCAGATTAAGCTCCTCGGAGACAACTAAAATATTCAAGAGGAAATTCCATTAGTAGTATAAATATGGAAAGAATTTTATTTTATTCTTGAAAGATCTCACCTTCACAGGAGTTTTCTTCTTACTCTTCGGTGGCCGACCCCTTCCCCTCTTTGCTGGCATTACATCAGAATCACCTCCTGAATTTACCTTCTCTTCGACTTTCTCTTTAGTCGGTGCAGCCCTTGCTCGCTTCTTTGGCGCAGTGTCTCCCTTAAATTTCAGATAAAATAATGACATTTCTAGGCAAAATTTCAACAAAATTAGCAATACTCATAGCCATACACTATTAGGATAATGTGAAATTTTATTTGGATAAAATATAACTCGAGAGATTCCAAAAACAATCATTTAAGTTTCTAAATCTAGGTTTGCATTTATTTTTGGACAATTAAATGCCTTCCATAAATATTTTAAGTTTTTGTACCTTGAAATGGGCAACATGCTTGAGATATCGCGGAAATTTCCACATTTTACGATTTAAATAAAATAATTTCGTCATATCTAAATTAAGGGTATGCTTGGAATAAAAAAATTCTTAATGAATGGAGAAAAGTGATGAATAATAAACGCCAAAAATACTAACCTTTTAAGTCATCATCATATGCAAATCTTTACATTTTTTCAGCAGCACCATATAAATGTGATAATATTATATATGGTTGCTATTATGAAAGTTCTGAAAAAGATACCTTAGGTTCTACGGCTGCAGCCGCCTTCTTTGGGGGTCGTCCTCTGCCTCTTTTCTCCGAAGCAACACCTTTTTCATCGGCCATTATATTGCTAATACCGGCACAAATAATCGGTGGATAATCCTAGAAAAACAAAATTCTTCGTAATGGAAATATTTTCAAGATAGGATTCTGCAGTACATAAAAAGGTTTGTATATATGGAGAATTATTTCGTAGAAATGGAATTAATACCACACGGGGAAAGGAACTTAATTAAAATAACAAAAATCAAAGTATAGCATTTTAAGGCCAACATTATTTTTACCGTCCAAGTCTACAATATCACTTTTCTCGGCATTAAATGATCAAATTATAAAAAATCAGTATTTTTTTCAATGCCATAATCAAATATAACAGTAGTAGTGAAAAATTAGCCGATCGTTAACGTTTTACTTAGTGCAAACCAACTTACTTTAAACACTTGTTCCTATTCCGCGCCCGCCATTTTCAAATTACCTGGCCGGACACAAATGATGAAGCCCTTCATACCCGATTTTTTTCCCCTTTTCCCACAGAAATATTCTTAACAGAGTTATTTTTTACAAATAAAGTAACGTTATATAAGTAACTTTACCCTCAATACTTTCTATATTATCTCCTAATATATTATTAACTCAATATTTAGTATAACCAAGTTGACGTCTACGACACAGTTCGATCCGCCGGGACGCCATAGCTCTTGGAATTATGCGAAAAATAATCACCAGTAAATAGGAGTGATACTTATTTAATTGTAGCAAGCTCGACACACGAATTAATCTATTTTATTATTAGCATGATACCTAGATATATAAAAATAATTATAAATCAATACATTTGTACCCAATACAACCCATGAGATACATACCTTAGCAGGAGACAATGGCAGCCGGTAAGAACGTTGCGCGCCACTCCCGCCGAATTGACATACGTTGATACGTCACATCGGTGCACTAACCAATCGAAATCAGGTACGACCATAAACCTATGCAGTTTTCGATATTAAGTGTACCTTTGTACAATGTATTACGTATCGAAACAACACAACGTTTCAAAGAATGTAATTTCGCAATTGCAAGTACTACTACAATTTAAAGTTTTATGCATTAAATTGTTTATCCTCCTCATCTTCGAAGAAAACTAATTGAACATAATTTCACTTAGGTATTCCGATCGGTTTGTACCCAATGGGGTGGTTCCTCAATTACTAGGTAAGGTAGAGAAATGTTAAAAACTTGATGCAAAAAATGTTTATTGTAGAACTACCTGTGAGCAAATCTTCGTTTCTCTAATTATAATCTCTTAGAAGTTTCTGTCAGTGCTTTTAAATTATTTAATAAATCGGAATATTAGCATAAATTATTTGCATTATTTCAATAACTGTTGCTGTTTTGTCAAGTATTTTGTAATTCCAAGCGACCGAAGTTTCAACTTTTAATATTAATAAGCAATAGGGAAAATGCTGGTTATTTTTATTTCAGAAAATTTCATCCAATATTTTCATATTCGAAAATGAGGCGCAATTCAATACAATGAGGAAAGAACGGATGAAAATGGAAGTACCTATTTTCTTGGTGGGTTTGGTTGTAGTCGATTTTGTGGAGCGAATACAATGTTCTGAATGCCCATTTCCACCTCGATGAAAGACATCACAAAAACATGGTATGCATTGTCTTAAAAAACAATTATTTTCATTCTAATATTTAAATATAGACTTACTGATTTATGAACCACACCTGTTTCAACCGATATGGTACATAAGTCGATGACAAAATCTATTTCATCAATTTTTCTACTTAGTAAAACAATAAGGTAATCGGGAATAAACAATTCGTAAGAAATTACTTATATAATCTACTTAATTTTTATTGTTTTATAATGCTCTATTACATTCGAAATTTTTCTTTCAGAATACTACAATGCATTACACCAGTTTACATAATCTAATCAATAGAGCAGGCAATTGACATTTACTTCATCCTTGTACACTTACACAAAACATGTTAAAAATAATGACGTAATAATTCCGTTATGACACAAAAATTCGAGGAAATCCACACAAAAAGGTAAAAATACTTCCATACAATCTTAACTCTAACCTTGATAATGCACTAAAAATGAAGTCCTCAAAATTAAGGGCTGCACAAGGATTTAAAAAACGAGATTCTCAGGAGCAATTCAACAGCCTCTCTGAAGAAAATTACATTTGTACTTGGATTGTGGCCACTATTGGTTCAATGGACTTGATTTTTAAAAATCCCACAACAATACAGCCATTAGAAAATTTCTAAGCTCAATTCATGCAACTTTTCCATTTTACACACCAGAAACAATGTTATTTACATTTACACCTTCACGTATAAAGAGTAGGAATAGGTAGGAAATATGGATTCCCAGGTTACTTTGTACTCTCAATTTTATACTTCCCAGTAAGGAATGATTAAAAATAACCAATATCATACTACTTAGATTTGCATTCTCTATAGATAATGAACCAACAATTGATGCTCTTCGTGTTTTTGAACTAATATCAAGAAAATTGGAAATCCATCTTGTTCATGTGTATTGAGCTACACAAACATGAGTTTTTAGTTTCTTGCACTGATAACATGGTTCTGCTCGATCACTGTTGTCTGTATAGCCCTTCCACAATCCAAAGCCAATATTTTTCACACAATCACTTGCTGCAGACCGTCAGGATCCCCTAATTATCTTCAAATACAAGGGCAACACCTTGCTTACTTGCTCTCTTCATCATCATCCTCTTCTTCATCTCCACCCGAGGATTCAGCGGCCTTCTCTACCTTCTCCTCCTTCTTTGGCCTTCCTCGCCCTCTGCCAGCAGCAGAAGTCGCCTACAGTATTAAAGCAAATTTAATATCATTTTTTAAATAAGTATTGGTGAAATAAATGCTACAAGTTTTCTTAAAAACAAAAAATAATAATAGTTGATGGTCCAAAACGCGAAATGAGGCTAAGTAACTAATAACAGTAGCAAAACAAAATTATATTATAAAAACAGTTAATTAAAATGGTCAAAATTTTAAAGAATAAACATACCTTGGCCTTTGCCTTTCCTTTTTTGCCGGAACCCTTCGGTCGGCCGCGTCCCCTTTTGGCGGGAGTGGCAGCTTCCAATGCAACAGCATTCTTCTTGTCCTCCGCCGGCTTTCCACGTTTTTCCGCCTTCTTGGGTGCGGCCTCCTGAAGGGAGAAACATTTCATTAATAACCATCTTATTCGCAAAACAACACCAAATTAGCAATTCTTTATTTACGAGATAATGTAAACTCGGGAGAATAGGAACATCAAGTAACCTTGGTTTCCACGACCTTTGAAGGACGGCCCCTCTTCTTCTCAGATACAGCAACATTATCATCTGCCATTTTTTATGTTTATCTGTAATAAATAATTTTTATGATAAAATTCTACTTGAGAAATTATTCAATTTAAGGATCGTCAAAAAATCTCCTTCACGGAATACTGAACGCGGTTCAGGCTCGTTTAGATACTCATTAAACTCGTTTAATAATTTACTACCCTATGTTAAAATGCGATAAATACCAAACTGGATTTGCTTTTCACGAACAAAGAAAATATTACCAAGTACAAATTTAATAAGCCGACGACTTCACACCTTGCCCTTATTGAAAAACTACATCAACGAATTAACTACACATTTCTTCATTATTCTACGCAGTTTAAATAGTAATATTAAAGAAATA
This sequence comes from Tanypteryx hageni, assembly GCA_028673005.1. Taxonomy (NCBI): domain Eukaryota; kingdom Metazoa; phylum Arthropoda; class Insecta; order Odonata; family Petaluridae; genus Tanypteryx; species Tanypteryx hageni. The sequence goes on along the minus strand of CM054115.1, from coordinate 144,472,149 downwards.
GTGGATAAGATTGTTTACACAGGCTGATATTTAACTATTCTACGGTCGAGGAAGACTCGACGCATTCACGAGAATTTTCGGAAGTATTTGGTATGCCAAGCAATTTTTCTATGTAAACTATATCAGTGACTAAATGGAAGAATTGATAAACAAACTAACAAACATGTCATAACCTTTCACAGCGTCAACTAATTTTGCGCGCCCGCCATTTTCAAATCCTTAGGTTCACGCCTAACCAAAACGCTCAACAATATTTTTTTCTATTATTAGATTACTGAATATAGCCCCTTCAAATAAATATTATATAAAATTATTATTTTTTAACGGTTATAGGCTGAAATATTAAGTAATTTTAGGAAAATTTAGAGCACGAACAGTTAAATATAGATTTGGAAACTTCTCTCGCTGCCTTCGATGGAACCGGTGAGACGCCATGTATGCGTTCTTCTTGCTCCCGCCACTAAGAAGTGAAATTTCTATTTATATCAAAACCTATACTATTAAGTACATACAAGCGTATAAAAAATACACATCGATACCATATAAATGATATGAAATTATCTCTACCAAATAAAATATATAACTACCATTAAAATATAAGGAATAAGGCTCAGCAGATTACTCACAGATCCTTACGATAGTCCGGACGTTACGCGTCTGTAGTAACAGCGCGTGGCGGTAGAGAGCGTCGGTTATCCTCTTCCTAATTCAAACTTTGAAAGAGCCGGTAACCAATGGCAGGCAGCGTTCGAGGGATCATTCTGACGAGTTTTATGGGGGGAGGAATTTATCATATACATAATTATAGCGTATGTTTGTCAAAAAAATTTATAATATCACTTAGAAAAATTGGGTTTTCCGTTCTTAGTAACCAAAATAAAATTTACACTTGGATTTTATGTAAAATCATATCATAAATAAAATAATTGTAAAAAATATTATTTTTCCTTTGCGTAGATATACTTAGTTTTACCTACAAATTATTCTACCGCGCCCTACTGCCTTCAGTGATATAAGTTAATTTTAAAATTAATCTGTGAAAATTCTGAAGAATGCCCAGTAAATTTACATCTTAAAAAAACTCACCCCAAAACATTAATGAAAATATAAATCTGTAGGAAACAATCTAATTTTTGGAAACTCTTATTTCAAGTACATACAATGAGATGCATAACTGAGTTATACTATTCATTTTCATCGCAGTAGCGTCATAGCCTCCGTGGCGCAATCGGCTAGCGCGTTCGGCTGTTAACCGAAAGGTTGGTGGTTCGAGCCCACCCGGGGGCGGAATTTTTTTGACGATTTTGCTGTTTTAATTTTTAAGGATTGCAAAATAATAATTTTAATATCGGTTGAAGATTCTACTTATTGCCATCTTTTACGCGGTTTAATGTTTGCTTATTGAAATAATGTAGGTGCGAATTAAATACTTAGCTTATAATACCTACTTGAAAGAAATATAACTAATGGTACCCGCAAAAACACTTTTGAGAAGTCAGTCAGGAATCTGTATGTTTAGCAGTAATATTTCTCCTTATAAGATTAGATAGCTGACATTTTGAATTTCATATTTGTTTTTATAATTTACTAGTAGTTGGCGCTTGCATTCTGCAAGCATATCATCTCATCATAAAAAACATTCATGTTTCATCATTACAAATATTTTTTTAATTCTAAATATTTCACCTCCGAAGCGATTTTCGTTTTTTCCTTATGTAAAAATAATAGATTAAAACAATCCCAAAACTTTGCAATTTTAAGAATTTTGTACATCCTCCATTATGGGGTACTAATGCTACACATTTATGCCAAATTTTAAAGTTGTAGTACTTCTAGAAGTGAAATAATATTTTTCCAATTGTTTAAATTTTAAACATTTTTAACGGCTGCCGCAATATGTTAATGGAGAGATTCAAATTTTTATTTGTGCAAATGCACTACTCTGTACATAACTTGAAAATTTCAGCTTCCTAGCTCATCCTGTAATGTCTATAAGGTTATCTATTTTTTTTAATTTCAAGAATTTTTAACTGCCAAACAAATTAAAATATCAAAATTTCTATAACCCCTATTTCGTTTTTTTATGAATTCTACATACAAAAAAAATTCAAGTCCGTGGCACATGCGGAAAATACATAAACCTTGAAAAATTGTTTAAACAATTGCGAATTTTTAGCGGCCGCATTGTTGCACTTTTTCATGATTTTCGTTTTTTTCTAGTCGGTTTCGCAGAAAATCCTACCTAAGAAAAAAATTTCGAATCTCCAGCTCATCTGGAAGTGCCTAAACATTAGTATCCTCCTATGTGTTATATATATATTATGATATGTTACTAGTAGTTGGTGCTTGCATACTGCAAGCATTTCATATCGCCTTGAACAAACCTTCATGCCTAAACATTAGTATCCTCCTATATGTATGTTATATCCTCCTCCTCCTCCTCTGTAAGAAACGTCTATATATAATGATATGTGCGATTTTAATTTCTTCTCACTTACGAAATAGGTAACATTCCAGTATTGAAATAAAGAAAGATTTTTTTCTTTTGGTCAATCGTTAAAGATGCCCAGTCCACACGCAGTTTACAGAATATTGATAATCTTCTATTATTAACGTTGCAATCTATTAAGTTTGACGTTGCTACAACTTTAATTTCGATTCTTCATAAAAATCCGAATAACGCAATTCTTTCGTCTATTGGAAGGCTTCATCATCATCATCATCATAGGTAGTCTGTCCGTAGACAGGTCCGTGATTATTCATGGTTAAACCTGGTTCTCCATATACTCCTATTTTCCGCTGTCCTCTTCATATCTTGATAACTCTCTTTCCCTTTCAAATCGTCTATTAGCTGATACCTTTTCCTACCTCTTTCCCTTTTCCCATCTAGTTTTCCTTCTAACACATCTTTAATCATACTCTCTCTCCTCATGTAATGTCCAACCCAGTTAGCCTTCCTCTTTCTGATAGTCTGTATAATCATTCGCTTCTCTCCTATTCTTTGTAGCACTTCATCGTTTTTCATCCTATCTGTCCATTTTATCTTCAACATTCTCCTCCAAGTCCACATTTCAAAGCTTTCCAAGTATTTGATGTCATTTTTCCTTAGCGTCCATGTTTCTGCCCCATACAATGCTATACTCCATACGTAGCATTTTATCAACTTCTTGCGGATATCTTCCCTTATATTCCCTGTAAGTAGTTGTTTCTTTCTCCTGAAAGCCGCTTTTGCTTTTCCTATTCTAGTTTTGATCTCATCCGTACATTTTGCCTCTCGTGTTATGATACTTCCAAGGTATTTATATTCTGAAACTTGTTCTAATGGCTTTCCCCCAATAGTTATGTTCAGATTCTCTTCTTTACCCGATATTCGAATGACCTTGGATTTTTCTGTATTTATTTCCATACCGTATTTTCTACCTGTTATCACTAGTCTATTTATCATTTTTTGTAGTTCCTCTTCCTTTCTTGCTAGAAGTACTTGATCATGTGCGTATTTTACTGTTCTTATAATCCTTCCTCCAATTTTGAAATCCCCTGTGCCATCTAAAGCTTCTTGCATTAGACTTTCTCCATATATATTGAATAGGGTTGGCGATAGGCAGCAGCCTTGTCTTACTCCTCTACCGATATTTATTCCGCAGGTGTCCACATTCTCAAACCTGACCTTTACAACTTGATTCTCATATAGATTCCTAATCAGTCTCCTATCTTTCCAGTCTACACCTATATCCTTTAATATCTTCATCAACTTTACCCAATTTACTCTATCAAAGGCCTTCTGCCAGTCTACGAAACATGCGCAGATATCTTGACTGTATTCTATTACCCTTTCTGATATGATTCTAACTACTCCTATAGCATCTCTAGTTCCTCGTCCTTTTCTGAAACCGAATTGATCTTCCCCTATTATTTCTTCTGCCTTTTTCTCCAGCCTTTTATTAAGAATCCTCGTGATGATCTTCGATGTGTGTGACAGAAGGCTTATAGTTCTGTAATCTTTACACTGCATTGCCTTTGGCTTCTTCTTTAGAGGGATCATTGTTACTTCTAGGAAATCCTGAGGCCACTCTCCCGTATCGTAAATCTTATTAATTAATTTCGTGATCGCTTTTAGCCCTTCTGATCCTATGACTTTAAGTATCTCAGCCGGTATTCCATCGCTGCCCGTGGCTTTCCCCTTCTTTAGTTCCACTATCGCTTTTTCTACTTCGCTCTCCATAATACTTGGTCCTAAGTTGTCTTCTTCAATGTTTTCCTCATTTTCCAGTTCTATTTTTGCCGCTCCTGCCTGTTTGCCGTATAATTCCTTAATGTATTCTTCCCATACCTGTGCTACATCCTTTGTTTCTGAGACTATCTTCCCATCCGTATTCATAATTCCTTTACCACAAATTCCATTAGACTTCTTATCTTCTAATTCCAGTGCCCTAGCGTACATCATATCGTACCGTCCTAACTTCTCCATTTGTTCTATTTCATCACATTTTCCTTTTATCCAATTTTCTCTAGCTTTATCTGTTACCCTTCTCAACTCATTGTTTATACGCCTATAGTTGGCTCTACCTTCTTCACTGTTAACGTTTTTCCATTTTCGTCTCTCATCCATTTTCTCCAGCAATTCCTTCGTGATCCATGGTTTTCTGATTTTCTTCTCTTGTTTTCCAATCTCTTTATCCAAGGTATCCTTGATACTGGTTTTAATTTCATCCCATTCTATATCAATGGTCTTCGGTTTGTTTTCCTACTTTCTTAGGTTATCTTCCAACTTCATGCTGACTACATCCTGCCTTTCTTTCAGTTTTTCTAGGTCCCAGGTCTGTCTTTCTCTTCTCGTTTTTCTTATTTGTTTGAGCTTTGTACTCACGTCAACTATTAGAAGGCTGTGATCTGAATCAATGTCCGCTCCTTGAAATGCCTTGGCGTTCTTTATGCTGTTCCTGAATCTTTGTTTTACAAGGATGTAATCTATTTGGCATCTCATTCTATCTCCTGGGCTTTTCCATGTGTATAACCTTCGTTTATGGTTTTTGAACCATGTATTAGTCACTACAAGGTCATTATTGATGCAGAATTCTACGAGTTTCTCCCCTCCTCGATTTCTCTTCCCAAGTCCGTATTGCCCGACAACATTTTCTTCCTGTCCTTCTCCGACTATGCTGTTCCAATCTCCCATTATTATGCAGTTTACCTTTCCTCTTCCGTCTTCTTCGTAAATTTCATTAATTTGCTCATAGATCTCATCTATTTCTTCATCGTCATGAGCTGACGTTGGCATATATACCTGGATTATCAGCATGTCCACTGGGACTGCTTTTTTGGAAGGCTTAATAGACACTAATTGAATTGGAGGCAACAATGCGGGTCGCCTTGACAACAATCGGAAAGAATACGAAAAAGCCATAACATTTCAAAAAGTAACACATATTTCTGAGAAATTCTTCCGTGTAACATTTAACATCGCAAAAATAAGATATTTCATAGTCTTTATAGCTGCCGAATAATACAAAAACGAAGAAAAAGGTTCATATTTACGTATTTTAATGAATGAAGGGAAAAAAACCTTGCACCTTGAAAAATGGAAACTCCTGTGGAAAAATATATGTCTCCTGAAGTCGAACCTGGGACACTTATGCAAACGAAAATATTTTTCTCGAGGTCTCCTAGTTGGCAGAAACAAAATGGCGTTTACAGCATTTCTCTATGGCAAAATGTTCAAGATATAAAAGGGGAGACGGACAGACAGGACGGACAGACGGCCGGGCAGACATTGGGTAATTATATATAATGCAAATGATTACCGTGCTACACTCATCCCCGTATTAATCAAATGGAGAAAATAAACGCTCATGTAATCAAACCGATGACTTCAATGTGAACGATGTGCAGCTTAATATTTCATAGTAATGCTGCCGTGTAATATCTGAAAGTTCGATCGAAGAAGAATGGAAAGTATTTGAGTTATAAGCTTTTTTTCTTATTCTCGCAGTTGATCGACCTTCTATCTTACAGCGTGGCCGGATTTCTAAGCTGATTATTTGAACAAACTAGCGTAATAGCCTGCCAAATAATACGGGTATACGTGGATTAAGTATTACATTTAAGGCACTTCTTATTCTTCCTCCTTTTCTCTCTTCCTCTCTCCCAACCTCTTCCTCCCACTCTCCCCCCTCTCCTTTTCTGAAAAAATAAACATCCTAGACTCAATCTCGCCCTAACACGATCAATATTACTGTCAGTATTTTCATTACTGATAGTATTGCCCTCACACGTTCAGTATCTTCTGTCAGTATGAGTTGCGCTCTCCTCAGACAAGAATATACTTATAGTGTAGTAAAAATGGATAATAAACAAACAGCTTGTGTTGCTATTATTTTAGCTTTAACACTGAAAAAGCGAGTTAAAAGGAAGCGATGGGTTAAAGAATGGATAGCCAAACGCAATCAATATACTCATTTAAATCTTTTAAAGCAAATCAGATTGACCGACATGAAGGATTTCAAGAATTATTTCCGAATGGATGAAGATGTTTACCAGTCACTTTTGAAGAAGGTGGGTCCTTTTATTAGGAAGACAAGCACAAACATGAGAGAGTGTATTTCGGAAAACGAAAGACTAGCCGTCACCCTTCGATATCTAGCGACTAGAAGAACCTTCGAAGATCTGAAATTTTCTGCTATAATTTCACCAACAACAATTAGTGAAATTGTAATGTAAACTTGAAAAGCTATAATACATGCACTAAGGACATATAAAGACCATATTCAGGTAAGCAAAATATTTAATTAATTCAAATATACTGTGCATACATATTACTGTAGAACAATGTTTGATATTTTAATATGCATTACAAAAGCTTTAAATATGTTCCAAGTCATCTGCACGATAATCGATAAAATAATTGTGTAATGTCTGCGCAGTTGATGTTCATGTGTGTCCAATTTGGTGAAATGATGACACAGATGAACTAGATGGCCCCAATTTGGAGATGACGGTGTTGATACACAACTGCCGGGTTCATTAATTTTCACTGAATCTCTGTTTAGACTTCCTAGTTGAACTTCGAATAAAACATCGTTAATTGCCTTTTCGGCAAACAGTTTTTGATCTGGTGCCAAAGTTTTCAACTTTGCGGCTTAAACCTTTGCTATATCTAGATCGTCATCCTGTTTTGAGAGGTAGCCACAGGCAAGGAAGAGTAATTCTTTTTGACTTGAATTTCCAGTTGATTTTTTTTCTTGGCCAATGGTGTAACAAAAACCGGAGGTTCATCTTTACTTCGCTCTCCTAAGTGAACATAACCAACGTCGTCGTTTATCTGTAAATAAATAAATAATAAATGAACAAAATTATTTCGTGTGTAGTTTTATTTCATATTTAAAAGTTAATTTAGATTGTTTAAAATAGTGCTCCAGTTTTGTTTGGTTTCTTTTACAGTTTCCGACAACTGTTCGACAATGGCAGGATGTTGCGAATGATTTTGGATCGAAATGGAACTTTTGGAACTGCATTGGTGCCATTGATGGAAAGCATGTCAGCATAAAGAAGCCACCAAATTCCGGTTCCATGTACTACAATTACAAGGGGTCGTTCAGCATAGTATTGATGGTGGTAGTAAACGCAAATTATGATTTCATCATGATCGACGTTGGAGCAAATGGACGTGTATCAGACGGAGGAGTTATTTACTATACTAAATTTTGGGAAATGTTACAGAATAGTACGTTAAACATTCCACCTCCGTCTTGTTTGTCGAATACTCATGAAGAATATCCGTTTGTATTTGTTGCTGACGAAGCTTTTTCAATGATTACAAATCTCATACAGTCAACAAGACTTAACAAACAACCGCCGTATTTTCAACTACCATTTATCGCGCGCACGACGTGTTGTAGAAAACGCTTTTGGAATTCTTGCTAGTAGGTTTGCAGTATTTCAAAAGCCAATAAATCTCAGTCCGGAAAAGGCAACAATTATAACTTTAGCATGCTGCTATTTATATAACTTTCTATTCCAAACAAGCTCTCATGTTTACTGCTCTAAAAGTGTGTTACTAGAAGAAAATCTGGAGACTGGTGAAATTATTCAAGGTAGCAAGAGAACAGAAAATTTACTAATGCCATTGAAAAAAACACCAGTTCGTACTGCTTGTAGGGATGCGAAAACATTGAGGGACAAATATTGCCCATATTTTTGTAACGAAGGCCAAGTTCCATGGCAAACAAAGTCGATAGGCATGGACTAAATCTAAAATGGGACTGACTATTGGTTTCGTGGGCCTATATGATGTATTTAATTGTATTTTGTTTGTATGTAGTAGGTAATAAAGTTGAAAATAAAGAAACTTTACTTACTATATCTAGGTCTTTATTCATTGATGATCGTCCCTTCACAGGTTTTTCCAGGTCTCTGAGAAAAACAAGCTCATCGAATATCCAAGACCAGGGGTCGGCAACCTACGGCCCGCGGGCCACGTGTGGCCCTAAAGAACGCTTTATGCAGCCCGCAAAGCTGTAATGAAAAAGTGATCAGGAAAATTTCTCATGAGCAATTTTATATTTTTTGAGTAAAATTATTGTCTCAAAGCCTTTTCGGATGAAGTTTTAACGCTAGTGAATTATGTAGACTTGATTTCGTTCATATGAAATCACAGAATCTCTAGAAAACTTCTGATTTATTCGCTCATCCGACCCGCCGAGGCTTTCTTGACTCCCAATGCGGCCCTCCGAAGCATTCACAACAGCAAATGTGGCCCGCCGTGCAGAAAAGGTTGCCGACCTCTGTCCAAGACTATGTCACGTATATACCCCCCGCCCCTGCACCACTTCACTTGGAATCCTGAATTTTTTTCAATTCTTTGGGGAAATTGCTTCTCAGGGTGTTTATTTTCTTTTTCACATCTTCCACAGTAGCATCGGGCTTTATGACCTTAAACATTTCTAGTAGCTTCCCGTAAGCAACAGTATGCTTATCCTTGTGTGAATACTCCTTGCTGCGGATATCCCATAGTTCAGGTAACCCGCGATAAACAGAAATGAAGTTTTTCAAATTTTCACGCTCGCACTGACGAACACCTTCCATGATTTCGAAAGTGATACTGACCCAATACTGACAGTATGCGCCTCACACGGTCAGTGCTGCCATCGGTATCCCCCACCACTCGCAAATACTGACGCTCGATATCCGATTTACTCATCAGTCTTTAGTATGAATTTTTCCTACTGTCAGTTCATCAGTATGAACCTCACACGGTCAGTAATACTGTCGGTATTAAAAATACTGACAGTAATATTGATCGTGTGAGGCCTGCATAATAAAGACCATTATCTATCTACCTCTCCCCCTCTCCCTTCTGTCTCCCTCCCTCTATCTCTTCCTTACTATCTCTCTCTTTCATTATCCCCCTCTCTCCTTCTCTGGAAAAATATACTTCCTATTGTGCGTTTCACGTTATCCGAGCACTACGTGTTCTTACGGGAGAATCGCTATCCCATGTTATTTCCCTATACATACTGCTAATTCTCGGCGTTGCCAATTCGTATAAAGTCCAGATTTTCGTCGTTTTTAGCATAATTACTCATTTAAACACCTAACGAAGGGTGGGAAATTAACAAAATGAGTAAGAAAATAAACTAAATACTTTTTTAAACCGAAAAATCGCCATTTTTGCATGGTTAAACAATAGTTCCCTCGTTTTCATCAAAACTTCCGAGTTTCTTCCGCCGCATTCATATTTGAGCGGCCAAATCTCGTAGTCTATTCGTTGAAATCACACGAACATTTTCTGTAGCTTTCGAAAGTGTTCCATAAGCCACACGTACCATTAAAAGGAACATGTAGTGCAATTCATTGTTGTTAAAAATTAAATAATACCGAACGAGGCTCTCACATTCTGCATCAGTGCACAAAATTTTCACTCTCTTGCTAACTCACGTACTATTCGGAATAGTTTGGTAATATACTCGTATTAAATGGTTATAAAAGATTAAAGTTATTTTTGAAAGTAGAATGAACTCAATATCTTCATTGGTTGTCGAGATATGGGATTTTACATTTGAGTGCGAGAAACTTCTGCCGCCTCGTCGGAACTTTTACGCGTGCCACCAACCCCCCGAGGTAGGCGGTTTCGCAGTCTGGAGGAGGTAATGTGGCTATCAACAAGAAACGATCTGCTGATGGCATCCATCGCCTCTTACAGATTTGGGGCATGGTTGTTCACATGAGAGTTGACTATATTGAAGGCATGTGACGTTTGTTTTCATTGAAATAAAATTTGTGTTGATATATGTACCACACATTTTGCCACTACTTTTCATTCAACCCTCATATAATAAGATGGAATTATGATCGGAAACGCATTTCATCCGAAAGATTGTTTTGTACTCGCTTAAATATCAAAATATCTTCTGAAACATTATATTAACTTACACTCAATTGATTGGGAAAACCTATGTTTCGAATCTAGAGGTAAAGAACGCGAATCCTGTGAGGCATTAATCGAAACATTCTGCGAGCACTCTCTCCTTCAATTAGTCAGAACGCCAACGCGATCGGGAAACATATTAGATTCATTAGCAACTAACGTCCCAGAAAGAATAAACTAAGTCACCATTGAAGATGGGATAATTGATCATCTGGCCGTATATGCAGAGTGTAAGTTGAAAATCGATAGGCACCCGAAGCCTCAAAGAAAGTTTTATATATTTGCTAAGGCAAACTTTTCAAGCTTCAGGTCGCGCCTACGAGAAATACTACCTGGCTTCCGTGATATGACCGAACGATCAGGTGCTGAGTCGTCATGGAAACTATTCAAGGATATAATGCTAGAGGGCATCGATAAGTACATTCAAATTAAATTGAAGGTCGACAATAAAGAGCCACGTTGGTACAATAAGCAAGTTAGGAGTGCGCTTAGGTGTCAGAGAATAAGCCACGCGAAAATAAAAAATATGCCGTCTACATCATCCGATGAATCGAGAGCAACTAAAGTTAAGACGTATAAGGAATCCCGCGCTAAAGCGAGAAATACTATGCGCGAGGCTTTTACTAACTTCCGGAATAAGGTATTAAATAATTATTTGAAGGAGGACCCTAAAGCGTTTTGGTCCTATGTAAGAGAGGTCCAAGGTAGAGGCCCTACCATACCTTCCCTGCGTAATGTCTCGGGTGCCGTTATTCATGATAGCGTAGAGAAAGCCAACCTGTTAAACAGTCATTTTGTAAAAGCATTTACAGCCATTGCGTACATTATGCACCCGCAATAAGGGGGGACCTGACGGACGATATAGTATTTTCTGAGGTGGGAATAGCAAAGCAATTAAGCTCCATCAGATATAACAAAGCCACTGGCCCCGAAGAAATTCCTGCTCGCGTTTTAGAAGAATTACCTTAAGAAATAGCACCTTTTCTTCGGATAATCTTCACGAAGTCCATTTCTCGCGCAGGGGTCCCTAGCGACTGGAGGTTAGCACACGTTACCCCGATTCATAAGGGCGGCGACAAGGAGAACCCAGAAAATTACAGGCCGATTTCTTTAACTTCGATATCATGTAAGATTCTCGTAAGCAACATAATGCGATTTCTTGATAGTAATTTATTGTTAGATGATTGTCAACAGGGCTTCAGGAAAGGTAGGTCATGTGATACTCAGCTCGGTCTTTCTGTTAATTGTATACTGAGAAGCGGAGAAAAGAATACGCAGGTCGATACCATCCTCTTACATCCTCTTAGATTTTAGGAAAGCCTTTGATAAGGTACCTCACAGGAAGTTAATAACGAAATTAGAAACCTTAGGCGTTAATTCTTAAATCGTTAGTTGGATCCGTGAATTTTTAAATCATAGGAAGCAGAAGGTTGTTATAGATGGGAAATCTTCGAACTTAGTGGAGGTTGTCTATGGCGTTCAATCCGGAAGACCACCAGTATCTCCAAAATGACCTAGAAGTTATTTCTGCATTCTGTAAGGAATGGCAGTTAGAGATCAACCAAAAGAAAAGCTGCGTCATCAACTTCTGGAGAACCAAGAGTATCTCGTTGGATAATAATTATTCGTTGGACGGAGTAGAGATTCCAGTTTCAGACTCGATTAAATATCTCGGAGTCACGATCCATCGTGTTCTCTCGTGGGACACCCACATTCGCCGATTGATAGGTGCCGCTAACAAAAAGCTGGCCTTTATAGGGAGAATAGTTCGAAATAGCTCCGAAAAAGTGAAAGAATTATGTTATTTGTCCTTGGTTCGACCGCAGGTCGAATATGTTTCAGCTGTGTGGGATCCCTACGAAAAGGGACTCACTAACGAGATAGAAAAAGTTCAGCGCAGGGCAGCTAGATTTGTAAAGAGGAATTACGATAGTAAACAAAGCGTAACATCATTAATAGAAAGTCTGAAATGGACATCGTTAGAGGAACGTAGGCTGCAGGCTAGAATTAAACTACTGGAAAAATTTATGTCGGAGGGACTAGCGAATGAGGTAGTAGGACTTATCAGTAGCCCGACGTATCTCGGAAGGCAGGACAGTGTGGATAAGATTCGCGAGATCGACTGTAGAACGGAGCGATATAGAGGATCGTTTTTCCCTAGGACTATAAGAGACCATAATAGGAAAAGATAACGTAGGAAAACTATGGACCCTTGGTGCACAGCACCCCCTGCCATTCACCAAAAAGGTGACTTGCAGGGTATAATGTAGATGTAGATCATTCATTATTAAACACACACACAAACATATATAAACGCAGACCAAAATAATTGCTGATAAAATGATTGCACGCATTCCTTTCTTGCACTAATTAAACTATTAACTGCAAAATTTTATTCTTAGGCTGGTTTCCAAAGGAAACATAGCATTATGAAATGGTCCTGTCTGTGTGTATGTGTGTCCCCTACTAACAACTTTTGCACCAATGGACCGATATTCATGAAACTTGGTATGAGGCTCGTGCTGCCATGGCCCGCCTCCGGGCTATATTTTATTTGACGAAGATGTATTTTATAATAGCTTTCGAGTTCAACTACCTCGGACATTTTTCATTTTATTTTATGTGTTTACACTTTTAACCAAAATACATATAAAACTTCGCATTTGAGAGATATGTTTGTTGGCGAAACTGGGCAGGTGTCATCAACGATGCTTTTTCATCGTTATTTGTATGGTCAGATAAGTTTTAATTTGTAAAAATTCTCACGAGACTAATTATGTTGAGCTTTTGATAAATTCTGTGAAAAACTATATTTGAATAAAGCCGATCTTTATACCTTCCGAAACACTGGAAATAGATGAATATCCTTCATCATTGCTCAGCAAATTCATTTTAATAAATTGTAGCTCATAAAATAAAAATATTTAATGATACTTGTTTAGTGAATAGACCAAGTAAGAGAAATTTTAGCTGCCGCATCATTCTTAAAAACCACCGCTGCAAGTAGACGGATGTTCATTGTAATGTGGAGTTTCGGACTTTTAGATGAAAATAAAATGTAGTTGGCAGCCTAATTTGTCGCGACATGTGCAAGCGGAGATGTACAAGGGATGTTTGAATTTTTCTAGAAATGTTGTCGGTAAACATCCCTTACACTATTGTCCTCATACTGTGTGACCTTGTATTAGCAATTCTAGTTTTCATACCTATAAAATATTATTGAATTATGACTATTCAGCTTTGAAATTTATTCTCAACATTCAGGCTTATTATTCTAACCATAGAAGATGCAGTGAAGTCTCAGAGCAATCATGCCATATACCAGTGGTCGGCAAACCTTTTTTGATGGTAGATCAATTAATGGTTTTTGGAAAATGTAATGGGACGATTAAAAAATTTTAATGAAAAGAAAAATCAAAGCTGGATGTTTATATTCACTCTTTTTATAGATTGAATTACTCTTTTATTTTCAAAACATAAACCCATCGCCCCAATTGCCCCTCCCCCTTCTTGATTCCGCTTCTGCCGACGACCGTACATTTTGAAAATCTCTATCCCCATCAGAACCTATCTTTCCCTTGCCATACAGACTTAATATTCGGTGTAGAAACAAGGAATATTGCGCGGAATGAATTTAAGAATGCTCAAGTTTAGAGAATTGGGTCGTCCAAGGGGAGGGTGACCGCCCCCATCGCCTCTCCCCCCTTAGATCCGCCACTGCCTTCTGATTATGTTTACTTTTGTGGGTAGCCCAAATCCTGATGGCGGGTGACTCATTGACCCGCGGGTCATAGGTTGCCGACTACTGCCTTATACTGTTCGGATTAAGACTACTACTTCTGAAGTGGGAAGTGCTTACAAATCCACTTTCTTCTCCAGACCTTGCCCCAAGTGTCTTCCATCTCTTCCATCATGAAAAAAATCTCTCGTAAACCTCCCTGTAAAGCTGTCGTAAAACAATGAATAAAAGATATTCCAGAAGAATTCTTCAATAACATCCTGTATCTCGTGCTGGAAGAAGTGCATTGGGCTTGGAGGCAATTACATTGAATAGCTGCAGACTGATTTTGGTAATTCATATACGTTTTTATTTCTTGTGAGCATATTCCTAGAACTTTTCAAACACCCCTTTGAAAATCGATTAATACATCTTCTTCTATATATTTATATAGAGACGTATACGCGAGCAAATTTCAAGAACATAATTATATTCTCAAACGAACTAAATGATCGTACTCGCAGTGGATTTCTTCCGCTCTTTAATAAAATTAATACACAAATGGTAACGTATGGATGGGTTCGGAGTCAATTTGCACTGTCAATTTAGACGGGCATCGCGCTGAATGAGGCGTGAGAGGTTAATTTAACGCCCGATTAAGAATAACTGCATATGGTGGACTGTTTAAATATTATCAAATCGACTCATTTCTCCTCATTTTCATCAGCCGAAAAATCAAAATAGTCTGAATCCTGTTAAAGCGCCATGATTATTATAACTGTCGCTAAACCGAAGTCATTATTAACTCTTCGTTAAGAGCAGGAACAAGTTGAGTTCATTTTTGATTGATATTTGGAGTATTTTCGTTTTTTCTTCCCAATTCCCTGACTACGCTGTAATTACTGAATTCTGAAATTTTCTTTAACATACATGAACCATTTTTTTACTTCAGAGTATTAAATTTTTCCATTATGAATGGCACGTGTTATTGATGTGAACTTGACATTAATTTCACTCGAGCAACTGCGAAGCTTTTTCGTCTAATAGTTATAACATTTATAGAAAAAAATCTTATGTGGCCACCACATGACTTTCTCCATATATGTAATATTTCTAAAAATTCCAAATAGGTTACATAATAATAAATATTTTAAGAAACTGGAGAAAATTTTACACTTTACAAAGAACAGAAATAAACTCACACCTTTGCCTTCAGATATTGGATATAGCCACAAAGTTAAAGCATCCACAAAAAAGCTATCACATACACACACAGAGACATCATCGAGAAAATGGTCAAAACGTGTTCAGGGGTCCTCAAAATATATATTTTCGTTGAAATCTCGGAGTCGTTTTCTTTCTTGAATACAATACTTTCCGCTATACTACGTATATGGAGAAAGTAAAAATCACAAGGTTTTTTGTTTTATTTTTCTCCTGTTGGCAAGAAATTACACATTATATCTGATGGTCGAAAAGTACGTGATTTGCTGGTAGGAAGAATTTATAAGGTAAACCTTGCGTTTCTTTATGATATTTTAAATATTCAACTGGCATTAAGATTAGGGTCATTTGAGTGAGACAGCGCTTCAATTTACAACGAGACATAAGCCATAATCACCTCTGTGAAGCTTAAAATTAGAGGTACAATACATTTATTGTTCAACATAGTAGCGAATCATGTAGTAGCCCAACCCAGCACTTAACGATATCACAATGCCGCCCACAGTCTTAAAACACGCTGCACTTCGCCCCTTCTTTGCCAACATTCTGCGGGTCCCTCTGGTGGCTCTGTGTCAGGAGCATTGAAGCCAAAATATCCCCAATAGACTAATATATAAGACAAATGGCAATAACTTCTATAAACATGTGTTTGACTTCCGTATATATCAAATATTTACGAGTGCCCTGCAAGCCGCCAGAAGCGTGATCCTTAAAACGATTAATTTATTCTCGAAATTATTTCGAGTCTGGAGTTAATGTTCAGATATCAGGGTTCAGGGCGATTTATTGTGTTCTAATCATACTGGATGGGGCAATTCGGGATTATTATCTACATCTACAAGTTACCCTGCAATTCACCTAGTTGGTGGGTGGCAGGGGGTGCAATGCACCAAATCCTACCTAAAGATTTTCTAACGCAATTTCAAATTTCCTATTGTGATCTCGTATTGTCCTCGGAAAGAACGAGCCTAGATAACGCTCCGTCCTACAATCGATCTCACGTATTTTATCGTCTCGATCATTTCTACTAATCTGTTGAATCATATCAAAAGTTGCCGATTGATAGGTGCCGCTAACAAAAAGCTGGCCTTTATAGGGAGAATAGTTCGAAATAGCTCCGAAAAAGTGAAAGAATTATGTTATTTGTCCTTGGTTCGACCGCAGGTCGAATATGCTTCAGCTGTGTGGGATCCCTACGAAAAGGGACTCACTAACGAGATAGAAAAGGTTCAGCGCAGGGCAGCTAGATTTGTAAAGAGGAATTATGATAGTAAACAAAGCGTAACATCATTAATATAAAATCTGAAATGGACATCATTAGAGGAACGTAGGCTGCAGGCTAGATTTAAACTACTGGAAAAATTTATGTCGGAGGGACTAGCGAATGAGGTAGTAGGACTTATCAGAAGCCCGACGTATCTCGGAAGGCAGGACAGTGAGGATAAGATTCGCGAGATCGACTGTAGAACGGAGCGATATAGAGGATCGTTTTTCCCTAGGACTATAAGAGACCATAATAGGAAAAGGTAACGTAGGAAAACTATGGACCCTTGGTGCACTGCACCCCCTGCCATCCACCAAAAAGGTGACTTGCAGGGTATAATGTAGATGTAGATAAGTGAACAAGAATATCCAAACGGAACTTATGATGCCTACTTTCCATTTCATCATTTATTTAAAACTTATATATGTTGGCTGTAATAGCTTTAAAATCACCGCAGATATTTTGCCCTTTGTGTTCCAAAATTTCATAATTTAGCGTTATAAATTATTACAAACACATTTGAACGGAATATTAAAATGATCTCACGTATTTTTGCGACAAAAATAACGCGCGTATGTATTAAAGTGCGTTTACACTATACGATCACGAGTGAACGAACACGAGGGAGTTCGATCGTTCGCTCGTGCTCGTGGAAGGAGCGTTTACACTAAGCGAGCATTACTGCGAACGAATTTCCTCCCTTGATGATTCGCTGGTTCCCGCCATGCTAGCGAACATCGGCGAGAACGAACGAACTCGTTCGTTCGCTCTCAATCACCGTTCACGTTACAGCGAATCCATTCGTTCGCTTGTGTTCGTTCGCTCGTGCTCGCATAGTGTAAACGCACCTTTAGAATATACCAAATCGGAGTCCAACAATAGTTGTTGCTATGGCAACACTCTCGTAACGAGTGATAAAAGCTGCAAAAACGCTAGTATTTACGCAAAATTCGAAGAAATACGATGGATAAGCAAAATTCTACGATAGAAGTTAGAATCTCCATTCTTTTCCTCAGAGAATAGTACAAATCCCGCACCGATATTACAATTCTAAGATATTTTAATGTGCAAGAGAAAATTGCCCTGCACGATGGTTTTCAGATTTTCCATGCAAATCAAATAGTTCCTAGAATCGAACCCAGGACTTTTAATATTCGCTACAAAAACTATCCTCGAGAGTTCGGCTCCAAAAGCAGGAGATTTCCACCAAGAGTCATGAAAATCGTTCTATTGGTGCATAAGTTAATAGGGGGCGGGCAGACAGACAGACGGACTGACAGACACAACGACAGAACTATAAGCCTATTTCCATTCTAGAGAGTAGGCTAAAAATCAGCTACGGAAAGAATAGTATCAATTTTTGTGGATTATTATCTCGATATATACGGATAAGTTGCACTTCGCTATTTTGGTCTTGTATCCGTTACGAGAATGAGTCGGAAATTGCGAGAGGAATTTACGAAGAAGAAAGGAAATCATGATTAAGGGAAAATTTGTCATTCAAGTAGAAGGCTATCATTCCAGCCATTCTCGCTTTTGGTGATCGCAGGTAGTAATACAACCACCTACGTGTTTAAATAACCATTTCAATAAAATTTCTACAACAGCGTCGGCGGAACGCATGGCAACTCCGCATCTGAGCGAAAATTACTCGGATAAGAGCGATAACGATGTCGTTGATCTCGAATGGTTATTTACATGAACCATCTCTTTAATGGAATTTTCGTCGATGACGTCTTTTCCTTAAGTTGGCTACTTAAGTCGCGGACCTATGCACATTCCTCCAGAAATGAAAACTGGGAACAACACTCCCACCGTCTTCCATCCTTCCGTACTTAAGCAGCAGATCACCGAACGGCGCCGAATTTGCGCGCCATCGCGAACTAAACAGTTAAGGTCGTTCAACTAAAGCGGTAAACATTTATAGTGAACTGCAACTGGCAATCCGACAACCCCGCTTGAAAATCGATCATTCGGGAAATGATCGGAACAAGTTGGAAATGATTCTTCGGAAAATTTTGGCAACAACTAAGAACTACGGAATGTGCAATGCAGTGCAGCGAAAAAAAATCCCCAACCCACCGACAGAGATTTCGAAGGAGAGGCGATGATTCACACGGAATAGCACTAACCGTTCGCCCATGGCGGGAAACATTTTTCGGGTGTTCCATAGCGCAGCGCAGAGCAAGCAGCCTCCTCGGCATGCCACAGCCAGCCTCTCTATCGCTTCTTTCCCCTCCCCCGCTCTCCCCCTCCCTCCCCGCCCCTTTCATTCCCTCCCCCCTTCCTTTCATTCCCTCCCCCTCCCTGCTTCGTCATCCTTCCCCTTCCACGTTGCGACCCCTTCAAAGTTCGTTGATGCCACCCTGTTTAGAAGAGCACGGAGAAGGCCTGAATTTCAACCGCTTCGAAAAACATGGACAGCGCAGACGCAGTAACTTCTCCACGCGTCCAGGCGTGGAAAGACCTACTCACGCCGTGTGTGAGCTGTACTTCGCGTTCATGGAACATCGGAAGCCCTTTCGAAGTACGCATGGCGTCTTTCCCTTCGTTGTGTCTAGGTCATTTCTTGCCCTTGAATAAACGCATGAATTGTACCGTAAAATCTTCTAAGAACGAACTTGCGGCGTATGCATCGATTGTTGAATTGAATGTTGTGTTCGAGGGCCGTTTATTTATATAAGTAAAGTTTCTTGAACATTTTTCACATAGTAAACGTAATTTCGAATTTTGGGGATGGATGGGAACCTTGAGTTACTAAAATAATGGAGAAAGCTTTAATATACGTATTTCTAAAAGTGAAAATTTTCAGTGCAGCCAACCATGAGGATTCGGCACAAATATTTTCGTCATGATGAAATTATCGCTATAACGGTATTCGTTGTAGCATTTATTTTGACGAGGCGAGCGTACTCCTGCCTACGAGAATCGATGCTAAAATTCTGTGGCGAATGAATGGAAATCCCTACATCCCCCACCGTTGTTATAGTCCGGGACAAATAACGCTTGGCCCACCGCTTACAGGGACGAAAGCCTTGTCCCAGCTTTCTCTCCCCCTTTCCCTTTTGAGGATGGGAGGAAAGGGCGGCAAAGGCCCATATGCCTATTCCCATTCATCTGCCGTCCGTGGTCAAGGTGGGCAGCTAGCGAGAACAAGGAGGGAGGGGGCAAATAAATAATAACAACAAAGCGTCGCAGAAATGGCGGAGCTCCGATTGGCCGTTAAGGATGAACTATCCCTTCCACCGGATAATCCATTCGGGCGGACTAAGGCGCGGGTCGCCTGAAATAAAATATGACGGTTTCCCATCAGCGAAATGTTGAAGTGAACAACCTGAATACACCGTTACGATGTGAGATAGAGAAGGGACCTCCAGCGGCGTACGGCAGGAGGGCTCCTTAGACCCGTGTGGACCCGTGGTCGGACCCAAATTCCAGGAACGATGAAATCCCGCCGAGCCTAGGCTTCCTGCGAGGTCGTAAAACTGCGAATCGCAGCTGAAATGTTTGTTTCGAAAAATCCCCTCGCACACGGCTTTCTCTTTCTACACTTCTAATTCGTCGTTCCAAAAATGCCTGACCCGAAGGCTAATTTACACGTTTATCGCCGTACGTACGTGCGGCGGAAGGGACGAGTGACGGGAACTCGTGGGAAGTATGAATGATGTTCTTTTCAAAAAGTAACGTACATATGATTTTAATAAGGTTTGAAGAGACTTCTGAGCACAGTAACAAGAAACAAATACAGAAAGAGCAGATTCAGAATGCATTAAAAATCGCAAAAGCAAAACTTTTATTAGAATTCTCTTGAAAATTGTGTACTTTGTCGGTGGTGCAGCCAGGGGGTAGCAACCAGGCATTTTTTGCCCTCTCCCCAAGATCGGAGATAATCTTAACGAAAACCATAGAGTATGCGAACTTCAGATGGGAATAAGGTGTCCAAATTAGAATCAGTACCTTTATTAATTAGCTTTTATTATTACACGAAGGCTCTTGCTGATAAATCAATAAATAAGTGCTCAGATAATAATTATGTGTCGAAGTATACTTCCCCTCCATCCCCCTCCAATCTAAATTTCTGGCTGCGCCACTGTACCTTGCAGAGTGATTTTATAAGTTTAAGAAAGTAAAATTTTGCCGCGCTAGAAGAATAAATTATCCGTACTTGATTTGGAATTTTAATCAGCGGTAATTATGATGTTTGTAAAAAATGAGAGGAATAGTTTCAGACGAATCCGAAAATAAAAAAATATTTGGTGTAGCCATTGTTGAGCATTAAATAAAATGACGATTTCAAAAACCTTGGTGGACCCATATTTTTGGGTTAGGTAAAAGAGCGACTGTTTGAGTCGTGACGTGTACTCACTTTGCATTTGAATTTTTTTTCACAAATATATAGCATTATCATTGGCGTCATTTTTATCTCATTATCGGTTATTCGATTATGAAAACAAATATACAGGATTTACTTGATAAGCAAAACTTCCTTACGATAGAAAACTTGTTTTGTCGTATCTATTCACATCAAATGCATTTTTATTTTTGCTGCGCAAAACAAAGAGAAATTATAACTGAAATTCAGCGAGATTCCACCGGGCAACCTTGAAGATTTATGTTGTGAAACACAAGGAAAAATAGCTTTGCGATTTTCATTTAAGCACATGAAACTTTATTTAAATTAAAAATATGCAGCCAGGAAGTTAAACAATTCAATTTCTAGAGTTTAATTTGGAAAATGTTCCTCCAAGTTATAATTACAAATTTTTATACGTGAATGGAGCATATTATAAGGTACTCGTTGAGTTGTATATAAATCGTCATAGTAATCCCAAATTATGTATAAGATTAATCTGTTCTAATATTAATTTTGGCGCATGAAAATGTATATAAGATAAAATAAACTGATGTGGGCAACACATGATTCTCTCCATGTTTATATGGCAAATTACATGTTGTTAGCTCTGGGATCGTTGTCAATATTTACTTCCGGTTGACAATTAAGAAAAGAAAAAGGATCGTTACTAAGACGTAACTAAGCGTCAATTGTTAACAATTTTCTTCGGTAGGTGGCGTGGTGGTGGCAGCTAAAAATATAAGATATCTCTTAAACAATGCATTATATGGAAAAATGTATCAAACAAAGGTTGTAGAAAATAAAATTTTCTACAACTTTTATTCTGGTACATTTTTACATTTATCAGATATTAAAGCAAATATTTTAAAATAACGGAAAAGTGACAAAAGTAAACACCCACTTTCGATTGACCGATTTTTACCAAAAACTAATAAGATCTTCTAACTTTTATAAAAATGTTAAATATAAAATTTTGCGTTGACCTGGTCAATAGTTTTTGAGTTAGAGCGCCCACAAAAATCTATCACATACAGACCGACAGACAGACACACAGACATCATCGCGAAACTAGTCAGAACGTGTTCAGGGAACCTTAAAACATGTATTACCTTTGAAATCTCGAGTTCGATCTTTTTCGTGCTAACAATTCTTTCTCATATGGAGAAAGTAATTTAAAAAACTGATGAGATAAATTTTGTTTTGCTATTTGCAACTCGGGGGAAAATTCTGAAATGTTCTCTTTTCTTACATTAATTTGCACTAACGTTTGAAGGATTCAAATCTCAATTCTCATGCAGCAGAAGTCATTTTTCCGAGACTCTTAGATGGATTATAAAGATCACACACACAGAAAACTATAATCATACCAGCGTAATTGCCCGTCAAATATGACGGGTATGTGCAGATTATCTATTAAAATTAAGATACTCCCTTTCTCTCTTCCTCCCTCCCATTCTCTTCCCTCCCTCTCCCCATATTCTCTCTCTCCCTCCTATTTTCCCTCTCTCTTCCTTCTTCCCATTCTCCATCCCCCTCTCCCTCCTATTCTTCACCCTCACTTCTTCCCATCCTCCCTCTTTCTCCCTCACATTCTCCTTCTCATTCTCCCCTCAAAAATGTAGCTATCTCTCTCAGCGTGATATACGTAGATACACATCTTAAACACAAGAAGAATATTTATTTGTTAAACATTATGCAGGACAACTTTAGCTAGCCAAAATTATTTCACCTCTCTGGAACCTACTATAACGTGAATTATATATTCTTTAATTTGCAGTTCACATAAAATATTGTTTCATTAAATTAAAATTTATAAATTTTATACGAAGGAAGTGCAATATATCCTCCTCATAATAGCGCCACAAACGGACATTTATTTCTTAAATTACCATGTCAACCCTTAATAAACAAATTTTGATTAACTCATTATAAAGAATTTCTGCCAAATTTCAATTCACATCCTTGATCGAATTATTCACGTTTTAATAGCTTGACACTCAGACCAACGGACACACTAGTGGTTCCGCCCCTACGCGCTGCGCGCGTCAACCCCGTGCCTCACTCCGCGAGGTGAATTCGTCTGCTGCCCGTGTGCAACCCTGAACCTGCTTATTTCGGCACATATTTAAGGTAGAATTATATTTAGCCCTATTTGCGGGCTTCTTTTTCCCTTCCTCCCATTCCCCTTCCTCTCTCTCCCTTCCTCCCATTCCCCTCCATCTCTCCCTATCTCTCCCTCTGTCTACCTCCCTCTCTACTTCCCTATGTCCCTACCTCCCATCAAACCTCCCGCTTTTCCAAACTTTCGCTTCCCCTCATTATCTCTCTCCCCCTTTCCCTCTCTTTTTCTTCTCTCTCTCCCCCTTCCTTCTCTCGTTCACTCTTTCTTTTCCCCACACTTCCGTCTTCCTCCGCTTTACCAATAGGGTCCAATATAATTTTATGAGTACGGCAGCAATGCTGGTTGTTCTTGGAAACTAAATATTCCATTCACGAAGAACTTAAAATTTTCGTCTTCAAAACAATTTTCTGGGTCATTTCGAATCGTATTTGAAAATCTACGGTAGGAAATAAATTTGCGTTCTTTTGCACGTACTTTTTTCCTCTCTTCAAGAATGAAAATCTTTAAATACTATGGCAACGATCTCAATGCTTTTAAAAAGATCGGATATTATACGTTAAGCCTCGTATAGACTGGCGAGAAAAATCGCGCGAGTTACAGTCGGACAGTGGAATCGGTAATGTAAACACTGCCGCGAGACAAAGCGAGATCTCACCAGACATTACCACGTTCTAGTGTAACCACAAGTGAACTTTATTGCGACAGTTCTCACATTAATTCGAAACTGATCCGATATTTTTGCGAGTGGAACTGCGAGTGCGTCGTTATTATGGCAGGGAATAAGATGTGGTCAAGTGAGAAAACCGCGCTTCTGATCACATTATCCGAACAAAATTCGTTATTATGGGGCGTGCGATCAAAAGAATATTGGAATAGAGTTTTAAAAAACAAGGGGCATTGAATTCAACTGTCACGGAATTGCATACAACAAATGTCATAATCATTTAGCGTTTCTATCAAAGCTTCTTCATCTTCGAATCGATCTTCAACTTCAGAATCAGAATTAAGACAGTCGCTGCCGTGAGACGGCACACATGATTATGACACCTAATACTTATGTTAAGTAATTGAAATAAACAGTGGATAAGTGCAAGGCCGTAGATACAGTTTAGTAAAGGGGGGGGGATTTAACGGAAAATAATTTCAAAGTTTTAATATTTTAATACATTTTTAAAGCCAATTTGGATATAATATCATCTACATTTAAAGGCACACTGCGATGCACACTCCTCAATGCCAAACCCATTAAACGTTCATCTCCCATTGAATTCCTAAGCCAGGTTTTAAGGCATCTTAAAGAAGAAAAACATCTTTCAAAGGTTGCTGTAGAGCAGGGCAAGGTGACAAGAATCTTTAATAGTCTTTTTATACTAGGAAAAAGGATATCATCGCAAACTTTGAACGCCTCTAACGCTGTTTTTGGCAAATCATCTTCTGACAGCAAATTCCATTTACACTGCCATATTTCAAATTCTACTATAAGTTGTCCAAAATCTTCACCATAAATTTTACAAGTCTGTTGGAAAATTTCTGCGTTTTCATTTTTACATTTAGTAGGAAGCAGTAGCTGCAGTTTAGCCATTAGTTTATTATGTGACGCTTTCTTTCAGAATCTAGCATACACACTAAATCAACTTGCTTTCCACTTATAACATTTAGAAAATTATCTGCATGCATACTAGCCTCAATATGATATTTTGTTTTCTCATGTTTTCCAAAATATTCTTTCGCATTCTTACAGTTTAGATAGGTTGTTGTTACTAATACTCCTAATGCTTGATCTCCTCTGCCTCCAACTTGACGAGCAAACAATTTACACATTTTACAGAATGCTCCACCTGCTCTTATGTCTCCCGCATAAACGAATGATAAACATTCTGATATAAAAGAATGTGCTCTTCAATTCAATTTATTTTAGCATTCCTGTGGCTCCAAAAACGTAAATCCCACTTAATAAATTATAAAAGTATTCCTACTATTCAACGAATTGATGGAAATGTGCGACTTTGGGCGATTTGAATGCGCTCTGATTGTGATTTTGCGGAGCTATCAACTGACAACCCATCTACACTGATGAAGTATGTTTTGAGCAGTTTATTTCACTCCCTTCACCCTATGAGTTGCCCTTAAATGTTCCCCTCTCCAATGGTCAAACATTGTGACCTTTCTAGGTCACTAAGTAGCGCCTCATGTGCCTAAGCATAAATCCGCCCGTCTGAGTTGCAGTTAAAAACTTAACATTTTGTGTTTTCCTCAGTCATTATTTCTTTCGGTTCTTAAGAAAGGAGAATCCGTAAGGGGGGGGGGGGGTTTGAACCCCTCAAACCCTCCCCATATATACGGCCCTGGATAAGTAGTGCCTAAAAGGTATACCACTTTTTAAAAACGCGCCTGGAGCTCTACCGCAGCTGGAGTTGTGGAAACGAAACGCTCATTGTCTGCTATACTATCTCAGTAGAAAAATAACTGCAAAGAACGTATCTTGTAGGAAAATTTATTCTCTAAAAGTTTGTGTACGTACGATTTCGCCGTAGATTTGACCGTTTCCGAGTTATTCGCGAAAGGCCCGTCGCGGGTCGTGCTCCGGCGGCCATTTTGGCGCCATAGCGGCCGACGCGTACATGACAGATATGTCAACTTTTGTTATGTTAGTTAGGTTACTCTAACGGACAAATGTGCCAAATTTCAAAACATTATGAATTATTTCTCCTAACCATGAAAAAAGTGTCTGATTTGACCGGTCGTTCCTCAAACAACGCTCATTTTCTGCTATACTATCGCAGTAGCAAAACAATGCAAAGGACTGATCTTGTAGGGAATTTTATTCTCTACAAGGTTATTTATGTATACTTTTGCCGTATATTTGGCCGTTTCCGAGTAATTTGCGAAAAACCAGTCGCGGGTCGTGTTCCGGCGGCAATTTTGGCGACAAAACAGTCGACGCGTACACGTCAGGCATGTCAACTTTTGATATGTTAGTTAGATTGCCCTAACGGACAAATGTGCCAAATTTCAAAACTTTATTAACTACTTCCCCTAAAATGTCTAATTTGACTGGTATATTACCAATGGTATTCTGAACAGATACATCGAATGATACGAATCACCTACGACATAAATAAAGGCGTGCTTATGAAATTTTAACCTGCTAAAATCTATGTGAGGCAAAAATAAAAGCGAAAATTTTATTTTTAGTAAAATTCTACCTACTAACCGCTGGCCAAGAAGCGTAGTGTAAATACCAAACGTTCACTAGGAGTAATTGAAGCACGTAAATGTGTATTTTGCTTCTGTGTATTTGGTCCCACTAGTAGAAAAAATTCTTCAAGAACAACCGCTGACATCCGTAAAAAGTTCCTAAATTGCTGTCCATCTTCCATCCTTAATTCAGTTGGCAAATTTTTGTACGCTCCGAATTCCTCTCTTTTCAAAATCCAATCTCGCACCCAACATTTATTTTTATCTTCTTTTTTCAACATACTTCGCAATAACTAAGAAAGCAGCAGCACCACGAACTTGTCTTCTTGCAGGCATGTTTGTGAAGGAGGGATAGCTAGTGTAAACGCATAGGCGATAAATTGCGCGAGTCGGAGAGTTGAGAACTAGCGTGACAGTAAATCGCGGCGATATTTGTCGACAATGTAAACACTTGAGAGCCCCTCGCGCGAGATCTATCGCAAGTAACTTGCCAGTCTAAACTCGCCTTTACGATTGCAGTGATTTAATGCTTTTAATGGAAATTAATGCCGTCATAACGAATTACAGCTGAACTTCCATTACTCCAATCTCAAAGAAAAGTTATAATTATTCGAGTAATAGAAAATTAAAATTATGGAAATATATTTTTAAATATTTGTACATATACAGTGGAACTTCTATAACTCGAATCTCAAAAGAAAGCAAAAGTTATTCGAGTTATAGAAAATTCGAGTTACTGAAATATATTTTTTCATTTTTCTTTAATTAACATTAAGGTTATTCCCATAAGCATATAACTCTAATTTTCAATATCATGCATATTATGAAAACATCATCACCAATATTTTCTTCCGATAATATGTAAGATATTACTGAATCTAAAACACTAATTGCATCACACACTGTGATTGAGGGTATCATAGATAATTGCAATTCTCACGTACTACTGAAAGCACAAACATGACGGTTAAATTTGGGTTATCAACTGTAGGAAGGAACGAATAGGTTTGTTTTCCTCCAGGGCTATAAGGGATCACAATAGGAGAAGCAACTCTGATAGCAGTGACGGTAAAACGTGAAATGTATTTCAATGTTGTGTTTAGTTAGTTTGTCAAGAAATTTTAACTCGTTTCAATTGTTAAATATAATGGCGTCATACCTATTTCTCGATATTTTTATCCAAATACTCGCTTAAGGCATGGATAATGATGCCATAATCTTAAAAAAAAATCGTAATTTTTCCATAAATTTAATATATGGGGTATTGTCTTAATGATGATTATTCTTATTGCTCATGCAGTGCGTTTTAAGTTATAAAACTTGAAATACGAAACCTTGGACACGAGCCAATTGCCAGAGAATTTGGAAATTACGGATAGTTGCCTTAATTTCACGGAAAGTTATTAATATACTGCTATTACAGATGGATTTTATTATTTAATACATATAGGCTCCACGTGACCGAAGTACTGTTGCCCTGGAGATCGCGTTAGTTTATTTACGAGTTTAGATCTTGGTGTATGGTGATTTTTTAAGCGCTTGCAGTATGCAGGCACCGTCTACTCATATAAACATAGTCATATATTTCACATTAAGGCTAAAAAGAAAAAGATAAAACAAATAAAAATAAAATTTTTAAGTCAATAACTTTTGTAGTGCACAAAAAGGTTAAAAATAAAAATATAATAATTTTGTTATCAATAACTTATATAAAACGCACTGAATGAAAAAAATTAATTATTAAATTAATAGAGATGTTGAATATATAAAAGTTATGTTGCATTCTTTAAGACATCTGAACTAATTATTATAATTGCAACATAACTTTTATATATTCAGTATTGATTCAATAATTTAAATTATTTTTTTCATTAAGTGCGTTTTAATAACAAAATTATTATATTTATATTTTTACCCTTTTTGTGCGCTTTATAAAAGTTATCGACTTAAAAAAATTATTTTTAATTTGTTTAATTTTTGTGATTCTTTTAAACCTCTCATTCTCTTCCTATTTCCCAAACCGTACTCAAGTCCTCCATTCTTCTACCTAACTCCCGCAACCTATAGCCCAATCCTTCACTCCATAATTTTTTTACATGCTCGGTTTGTTTATTAAAACATCTAGCACGCTCCTCAGATTTTCATACCGTTTCTGTTTCAATAATGTGGGATTTAAATCATTATAGTATTTCAGCTCTTTAGGTATTTATTTTCGTAAATGACACAGCGAATTTTGAAAATCATTCCCCTCTCCTTTCTCTCCTTCTCGTATTAAAATCCTTCAAAGCACGCTTAAACCTACAAGGATTGGAATAACAGTAGGATTTCGAGGTTTAACAATGTAATTGGTAGGCAAGACAGCATCCCGTTAAAATGGCAAGATTTCTCCAAAATATGGGTATTAGGTAAACGTTTAACATGAGGGATTTCGAATTGTATGCGGAAAAAGATGAACAGAATAAGAAAACAATTTTTTTCTTTAAAACGGTCCAGATCTAAAGGTCGTGGGTTAATTTTTTATAATTTTAATCTCAAATAGAAGAGAAGTTTGCACGTCAAAAAGTCGATTTTTACGTGTTATCTTATGGGGAATGCAAATCATCCCCTGAAGTCGAATCCTGGACGTTTTTCATAAATTTTCATAGATTGCAGCATTTTTATATCTGATATGAGTATATTATCTTTGCCAAATTTCAAGTTTATATCTACTTATTAAATGAGTGAAATTTGGGTTTTTCGTGGCAGACAAAGATATTAAGCGTTTTATATTGTTAGATGGGCGTAAATCTACATAAGAAAAAGAATGACATTATCGGAGTGAGGTTTTATTGGCGATCATTTTAGTAAAAATGAAGATTTACTAATGATAAATTTATTTATTCGTAAAATATTAATTCTTTGAATTTATAATCGAAATATGTTTTGCGCTTAATAAGTCCCTGGGAAACAAAATTTCTTTCTCCAGTTTTTATTTTTGCGGGTGGCAAGACAATACGGTCAAAGATAACAAATTCCTATTTCTGAGAAAAAAATCATAAGACCTTTTACAGATCGATGAAAGTGCCATTGGTATATCAGCATTTTCCAACTATTTCATTGTGGGGAGTACCAAGCCTATTTCTAGAATATTAACCGAGCACCGCTACACTATCGCCGAAAAGGAATAAACAGAAAAAAGTGGAAGCTTCATTTGCGGACGCTATATGAAGAAGCGGCTTTATTTATTGAAGTATGTATATACTTAAAATTCTTTATAAATTCAGAAATATTTTTATATGACTTAAAATAATTTATTCAATATTTTATTTAAAATCTTAAACTTTCTATCTGTAAGCGTTTGCTCAGAATCTTAATTTGAAAATTTTGAAGGCATCCCCTGCCACCCACCGATTTCTCCACAAAATCTTCTTTGGCAGCGTAATAAATGGAATCATAGATCACATACACCATGCAAATCTCAGTCTTATATCTCTTAACGTTTACTTGCATTTTAATTTAATTGATTGCTCTGACGGACAGACAACGATAACATAAGGGCGTTTATAAAATAAAACGCGCTGAAAAGAACAAACCAACCTCTAATGCCTTTATTGCTTTATTAAAGCATACAACAAAACGAATTAAATTACTGACGCTAGGAAACGTGATTTTAAGTATTGTAAAAGAGCGCAATCAGACAACCCAAGAGCAGGGCGGTGCTCGCGAGCACCAGGTCTGTAAACCCCTCGTAGGGAGTTACAGTAAAAATGTCTGTTTCCGAGAATTTATTTTGCTTCGCTGGAACGCCATCAGACCAAATAATCCAAATGCCTTTACATTATTGCCCTGAAAGCCGCAGATGGCGTATTACCAATTTGTGCCACTTCAATGTCTTATAAAATATCACCTAATTTTCTTTCGTAAATATAGAACCATTTATACCGCACTTGTTTTTTAAAAATTAAGTATGAAGAATCCCCATAATGTTTGTTCGATTGCCACAGTTCTAAATGGATCTTATTGTTAGAGTAAGCGAAAGATGTTTATAGTACTTTTAGGACAATTAATGGAATTGAGAATATCAATAAAAAGTTACTGCGATATGCCTATCACTTATGATAGATTACCTATTTAAATAGTGACAACGAAGTTTAGCCTAAGATAGCATTTTTCATTTGTTTGGTAATTGTTAGCTCATTTCTTACAAATAACTCTGATACTCTTATTCAGTGGTTCTTAACCTTTTTAGCTCCCCGCACCCCTTGGTCTTTCAGAATATGCTTTCGCACCCCCGAAAAAATATCTTTGATTTACGCAAATGTTTCTTTCGAAGACATGAACATATAATCGTCCCATTTATAATGACTTGCGTTTATTCAAAGGCTGTGACAAATTAAATGACATTTCTCCAAAATGTTTTGTTGTATATTTTATTTTATTTCTATTTAAATTGATTTTTTAAAAATCTCTAGATCAACACCTCGCACCCCCTGGGGGTGCGTGCACCCCAGGTTAAGAACCACTGCTCTTATTCAAGTAATTACTGGTTTCGTAACTCTTCAGATTAATGAAATCGGCACATTCACAATCGTACGCTATGTTACACATTGGCTCCGAAAAACAGCATTGCATTATTATAATTTAAGATACCGGCTAATATCCATTGCTGACAGAGCGCGGTCTTAGAAGACGTCTGTGAAGCGCGTGCTTTTAAATAATAAGTACTTTTAAATGAGAGCACGATATATGTGTTTTATAAATTTAGCAATCAAATTGGAATTTATAGGTAATTCAGTAGGAGTTTTTCCTGTCGAGAATTTTTACCTCGGTTTATGAATAGTGGATGAGGAGGGGTTGTGAACAGATTCAGTTATTCGAGGGTTCATGAAAAGTCAGAGGAACGCTTTCGTAAACTGTTTAGTTTGCCTTTCTTGGAACGCAACTATTGTGATCAATACTTCTCTCTTTAATTCTCGTAAAACATCTCTCTTAAATCCAAATTCTATTTTTGAAGACCGAGCCCCATGAAGTTTCAGCTGGAAATAAAAATCTAATCAAATCATTATTCGTAGAATCGGGGTTGCCAACAAAAAATGGGAGTCAGTCTATTTCATCATCAAATATTTGATTTAGCTTTAGAAAGATATCCATTTATAGAAGATAAACAGTAACATTATATTTCTATTGGAGAAAATTATACAAATACTAACTATTAACCGCTATATTTTATTTTAGGTCATTATATCCACACGCACTAATGAAAATCTGTTCCGCTCGGCAACACTGCTCATAATTGTTACATAGCTCGCACAGAGAAAATCGATATAAAATAAACACAGCAGATATTCATTTTTAAAATAAATTCATAAAATGAGAAAAAATAATTAACCTAAAAATAGAACAAAACAATAATATGATAATTTAATAATGGTAGGGTTTTTGAGATTATTACTTCTTAAGTTGCTGAGCTTGGCAACACTGCTCCCATATGCGCCTCATCGCCTCATCCTGCGGAGAAATCGATGAGGATAGCTGAGCGTCGAGATGCGATGTATTAAAAATATTTTTTAAAGTTGCAGTTGGGATCTGTTAATAATAGAAAAAATGGTTGACCACCATGGGAAGCATTGTTTATATAGTTTACTATAATAATTTTCTTAATGTCTAACGAAATTATAATGGAGCGCTGTGATATTTTAGATATGTTTTATAGCAATGAGATAGTTAAAATATGCGCACCAATGGTGCGTTATAGCAAGTAAGTTCGGCAATAAAGAGTTAGGAGAAGTTTAATAATTATTTAAGTTTGATTGAGAATGATTGTAGTGTTTGTCTGTTTTGCAGATTGCCTTTTAGGATGCTTGTCAGAGAATACGACTGTGACGTATGTTTCACTCCTATGATAATGTCTGATTCTTTTGTAAAATCTGCAAAGGCACGAGACAATGAGTTCAAAACGAGTGAAGGTAAATCATTGTAACGGAAAAAGAACAATGAAACGAGCTAACCATGAAAGTACATATTCTACCGCTAAGGAGACCCTGGTGATTGTCCCCAGTAGTATTTTGCAAGTTACTATAAGGGGGTACAAATTAATATGTTTAATAAACCGGAAGTAACTGAGAGTTGGTGTAATTTTAATATCTCATGTAGCTGTATCATGATACAGTCGTTTGTTTAGAAAAACAAGAATCAACTGATAACGAATCCTCAGTCATTTATTAGAGAAAGTAGTTATGAGAAGGTATATTTGGAATTTCTTACGCCTGTAACAATAAAAATGGAATTGCTGTGACGTCCTAAACCAATTCATTTACTGTAGCATCAAACGCAAAAATTTTCTGTAGAAAGTTGCCATTTTCTCATAATTCAAACATGGAATTGCTACTTTTGATTTGCGTATTTGTTCAAATTCTCATTTCTAGAAATTTATCTCCATTTTAGCCAACGCAAAGTATTTTTATGGGTTGAAACCGATGATTGGTATTGGATTGATTGTTATCTTTAAAATTTATTTCGGTAGCATTCCTATTTAGAATTTAAGTTCGCGTCCCAGTTGGAATATTTATTGCTGAATATTTTTACACAGTTCTGGTAGTAGTTAAGCCCAGTTATCGGACAAACGTTCCATGTAATTATTCTACTTTCCTCATCTGTAAGCATTTAACTATCATTATTATTTTATTGTGATTAATTTTCTTGTATCTGACCATAGCTAAGTTTGAAAGAATAAGTTATTAGCTTTGTCAGCTTAAAATAGCAATTTTTATTTTTATTGGATTGTCTAGGAACCTAAGCCATTTAAAGCCATTTTATTGTTATTTGCGAATGTGATACAATATAATATACGTTTACAAATAGTTTTTTTGTTTTAGGTGACCGTCCTTTAATCGTTCAGTTTGCTGCAAATAATGTGGAAGATTTTGTGAAAGCTGCAGCAATGGTTGCTCCGTAAGTATGCCATTTGTACAATATTTATCAATTGTCCATCAGATATGATGGGTATGTGTGTACTAAGTATTAAATTTAAGGCACTTCTCATTCTTCCTCCTTTTCTCTCTTCCTCTCTCCCATCCTTCTCCCTCCCATTCTCTCCCTCCCATTCTCTCCCCCGCTCACTCCTCTTGAAAAATAGAACTTCCTAGTCTATCTCACCCTAATAAAGACCATTATCTATATATCTCTACCTCCTTCTCTGTATCTCTCCTCTGTCTCCCTCCTCCTCTGTCTCCCTCCTTCTCTGTCTCCCTCCTCCTCTGTCTCCCTCCTTCTCTGTCTCCCTCCTCTCTCCCCCCCTCTCTCTCTGGGGGTGCCAGTGGTGTAGTGGTTAGGATGCTACTCGCCTGCTGCTGGAAAGGGCAGCGGGCATAAATCCTGCAAAAGTAGGATTTTTCAAGGTCGCCTGGCCCTCTGTTTGTCCTTTTGAAGGGACATTAAGCCATTGGCCACCTTGGTGTTCTTTCTCAAGAGTAGGCTAATGCCGGCACCAGATTTCCCTCCTCTTTTGTGAGTGTGTTTGGTATGGAAGGAGTTATAGCTATAATAATCCAAGAGGTTGATTAGCCAAAGATATACTCTCTTCCTTTATCTCTCTCTTCCTCAGTATTTCTCTCTCCCTCTCTGGAATAATAGACTTACTAGTCTCAATCTCGCCCTAAGGAACATTATCTATATAGCTCTCCTTCCCTCTCTTCTCTCTCACTCCCTCTCTCTCGTCTTCTTTTTCCTCCTCTCCTTTTTCTTCCTCTCTCTCTCCTATTAAAGCATTCAAAGGACGCTTTCCTTACGTATATAGTATAAGGATTGAGAAGACAATAAAATCTCGAGGTTTAATAATGACACGATCGGCAAGGCAACATATTCATTAAAAAGCTTAAATTTTTCCAATAAATATGATTTAAATATAGAACTTGAGTGATTTTGTATTGTAGGCAAAATGTGACGATAAGAATAAGAAACGTTATTTATTTTTCTTTAAAACGGTACAGGTCCGAAGATCGTAGGTCAATTATTTCTAATTTTAATTTGTAAAAGAGTAAGAGCCTGTGAGTCAAAAATAGCTTTTTAGGTGTTATCTTATAGGAAACCAAAATTATCTACTGGAGTCGAACCCAGATCTTTTTTGCAGATTTTTTCTCATAAACTGCTTTGACTTGAAGAATCAAACATTCCTACCAAATTTCAATCTTCTGCCTAATTGGTAAGTTTGTTAAAAATTGCATTACACTCAGTCATAAATAGTTGATATTATTCGAGCATGACCGGATTTCTTCGTTCATTATTTAAAGAGGTGTAGGCTTCTTTGTCTTTCAGTTAAGCGTAGTTATATTGTAAGCTATCTCATCAGCATGGAAAAAAATTGTGCTCATTCCTTTGGGAATTTTTGAAGTTCTTTAAAAACCATTTTCAACTTGCAGAAGCACTTTATTCACTGCAGCAATGTTTTGACTTAAAATCTTAACAATTTATGATTTGTCATGCATAATATGGGTTGAATAAAGATTCACATCAAGTAGGCTAAGGAATTTATTGCTGCAAGAAATATGAATTTTAATAACATAATAACAATAAATAAATGCCAGATTGATAATTTACATACTCCATAAAAGGTTTGTGAAAACCATATGTGTATTTCAACTACAAAGCAGCTGTTATTAGTGGAGATTCATTTATAGTAGAATCTAGTAGGCTATTTTAAAGAATCTGCTATCAATGAATCATTACTGGTGATTGTTACTTTGTAGCTTAAGTGCATATCTGTTTTTCCACATAATTTTGTGGCTGTTGGAGCTATCTGAACTTTTAATTTAAATTCAGCCATAAGGCAAGCTTCATAATCCTTTATTTTAATTTAACAATGTTATGAGTTGTTTTTTTTTATTATTCAAGTGACAATATATCATTAATATAACATAATGTCACGTAATTTTTATACAGTTATTACTGCTCCATTTTGCTATCCAGTTGTTAATTTGGGAGTCTAAAATAGGTTGCTAATTTGATGAATACAGTAAAATATAAATAAATATTTTATATTGTTTGATTTTTAATTTTATTTTCTCTATTTAATATTGTTCAATTCTAACACTGCTGTATTTAAACAAATTCCTAATCCTCCAAAGGCATAAAATTGTAGATTTTTGGAGAATTTTGATTTATCAGTTTGATCTTAGCCATCAAATGAGCTTGATAATTCTGTGAACTTACTGCATTTGATATTTAAGAAATAATTCCATCTTCCCAAAGTTGTGATATTTGATTGGTGCAGTTTTCTGAATTCTCAGAAATTCTTAAAAGTGGAAATGTCTCAGCTGTAAGGCTGCTGTATTTGGGAGGTTTTGCTGTAATTTAATATTATATAATTGCATGATTAATATCTTTGGCTGTATTACTTACATTTTAGATATTCCGATGGAGTTGACTTAAATTGTGGATGTCCCCAAAGATGGGCCCTCAAGGAAGGTTATGGGTCATCTCTTCTCACCAAACCAGAATTGATTAGGGATATTGTGCTCCGTGTTCGTAACATGCTACCATCTCCATTTTCTGTTTCTGTTAAAATACGGCTACTTGATGATATCAGGTAATCACTCTAGTTTATTGTTGTTTTAATCCTTATTTACTCCGTAGTGAAAATTACAATGACAACAAAGAAGTAAGACAAATTTCAGCAAAAAGTATTTTTGGATTTCAGAGAAACCATACAAAAATGTGAATTTAAAAAAAATGAGCAATGTTTAAAAAAAATATAAATGTATATGTTAGCTGTGGACAGTATCCGAGTGATAAGCAGCACAGGGAGTTAATAACACATATTGCATAAGTACTGTATTTTTCGGCATATAAGACGCACATTTTTTTCCATGTTTCCATGTTTTTGTATAAGACAGGCTGATTTTGGGGGTCATTTTTTTTAAAGTGAGTCCTATGTGCTAAGAAATATGGTATTTATGTTTTTAAAGTTTATCGAAAATGTTGTATTTAACTGTTGTCACGCCATAATATTTTCTGTAGATGTTGCCAGATATGGACTTAATCACTGCTAAAAATGGTACATGATGTGGCTCTTCTTAAATGCCTTGGTCTACCAAAATACTTTTTTTCTTAAAAAGTCTTCTAAAAACCCGGGATGCGTCTTTTACCCTGGTGTGTCTTATATGCCAAAAAAGTATGGTAATTAGGCAAGGATTACTCATAGAGTTTAAGGAATCTTGTCATGCATTCATCCTCATTAATGCATCAACTGACAAGTCAACAGTACAACAGCTAGTTGCTAGTTATTTATATGTGATATATAAAATACAAGAAAGTGAAAGAAGTTTTCCTCTCAATAATACTGTATTTACCCGAATCCAAGATGACCCCGAATCTAAGACTGTCAAAACAGAAAAAAAAGATTTTATGACCTCATTTTTCACTGAACGTATTTGGTGTATTTTCAAACACACTTTTGATTCCCAAGCCATGCATGAAAGAAGAAAAATTATAATCTTAAACACTTTGGCATACCCCTTCAAAACTCTTGATTTACCCCTTGTGGTACACCTATGCTACTATGGTCAAAAGTCTCTGAAAAAAATCATGGTTGATTAAATTTGTGTTTAGTGGAAATTACAATAATTGTCTTTCTTTATATTATGGAATCTATCCACAAAATCGAGCCTTTCCAAGTGGAGTTTGTTATAAGTTTGTTGATATTTTCCATTTCCTTCTTGATTTTTTACTTTTCAGACAAGTTTCTTTAACATTTCAAAGAGAAAATTCATTTCTGTCAAGTTGAGGTGCATATTAGTAAAGCCCAGAATGAGCTGAAATGTATGGAATCCTGCCCAGGTCATATATGAAGTTCATTCATGTACTGGAAAGTACAAAGACATCCATATTTCAAGCATAAATGCCCAAGGCTTTGACTCAGATAAGAAGAGAATGATCAGCGATGGAATGAAATATCTCCAGAGAAGGTTTTTGGAACAAGAAAGTGAACTTGTTCAAGCTACAACTTTGTCTGACCTCAAGAGCTTGAAGAATTTGGGAAAACTATACCTGATTGAATTTCTTGCTAAATATGTGCAACATCATCTTTCACATGATGAAGAAATTCCATGGGATAAGATAATCAAGTCAGTAACGGAAGAATGGTATGAGTTAATGATTTTGAGAAAAGGCATAAAGATAGAAGAATTACTCGAAAATTTGCTTTCACAAACTGAAATATTTTCAGCCCTCAGCCATTTAACTCCTATTGTAGCCATCTTACTTCCATGACTTCTTGTGAATGTGGGTTAACCAAATAAACCTGCTAAAAAAAGTAACTACAGGACATTCTTGGAGGTTTCAGTCTTAAATGACCTGATGATGACTCATCTGAATGGACTAATATATAATAGCTAGCCATTTTTAGTAGTTTAAAAAAATCCACTTATGCATTCAGTTTATTGGTCTGTCTGGTGTGCTATCTCCTAAGTAAAAACAGTGCGAGACTTCATTTTTTCATCAATCGATTTAGAATTCTGTCTTATTGTGCATGTTTTCTTGCGATGGTCCATCTGTCTGTCTACTGTGCTAACTCCTAAATGGCAGCAGCAAGAGACTTTTTTTGCTAATCAATTCAGTATTCTGTCTCATTGTGCATATTTGCTTGGTTTGCCCGTCTGTCTGTTTAATTTTTTAAAACTGTCATTTGCTGTCTATTTCAGTGGATCTTTCCTTTTTTAAATTTAAAATTTCTGCCCTGGCGACCAAAATAGTTGCTTGGCTACCGACCTTTTCTTTGTCTTCATCACCACTGTGCCAAAAAACATCATGATGACATCAGTTATCTATTGTGTGATTTGTTAACAGAACATGATCCATTTAAACTTATGTGCAGTCAATTATTATTTTTTTAAATATATGTTTTCCATGTTCATAGGGACATAAACATCCAAAATGAGTTAAAATCTTCCTAACATCTTTCTAGACAAATTCAGAATGGCCCCCTTAATGTGTATGAGTTATGTAGAGTTTAATTAGAACATTTTTGTGACAAAAATTTTTTGTGTTGTAGTTTAATCTCTTATAGTTAAATTTAGAAACTACCAGAATAAGCACTTAAATATCAATAATTAAAAAATTAAGTACTTGTCTTAGGTATTTCCAATGAGATACTTCAGTTATCTCCAATAGGTATCATCTTCAATGAGATTCCTAAGACAAGTACAGTAGGTACCACCTAATGTGATCACATTGGTCCCATGGAAATTGATAACATTAAGCAGTTGATAACAATAAATGGAAAGTTTAGAAAGTGATATGAGATAATAATAAACAATAGTTAATCATGAAATCAAAAATTATTTGTTGACAATTTTACTCCAATATTATGTATTTAATGCAAATAAAAATGGACACTGTTGAAACAACTCATTTATGCTATATAAGTGGCACTAATTAAAACATCATTATTACAACTACGTTTTTTGTGAAATATTACACAAATGCAAGCAATTAAAAAGTCAATTTTTAAATAAATATCCAATTTATTCCTTGAAATCTTTCATAACTAGATTTTCAATATCTTGCTCTAACTTGTAGAATACTTTGTAGTCATTACTGTTTCCCTCCCCCCTTGAGTTCTAATGCACTCCGTAATATTTTAAGAGATTTTCTAATTTCTACAGCACTTATGATTGTTTGGTGGTCTTTGGTATCACTGCTATCAGAACTCGCCCCATAATTAACTGCTAGGGTGTAGGATTTGATATCATTTCCTAACTGGAAGACCACCTGTTGTGGGAAGATATTCATCAATTTCCACCCATGCTTCAAAATTTGAAGTGTTAACCATGATGTTTCTATTAATGGCACAGTTCTGCTATTATCATGTTTGTCGATATTTTCCATGACACTTGCTTGACTAAATCTGGCTTTACAAAAACAGTCCTGGGTCATTGTCTCAGATATCAAGTCCCAAGCACTAGCCATTCGCGTCTAACAAGTTCATTTTTTAACTATATCTTTAGTGCGGGCATCACTTCAAAAATTATTTTACATTGCACTGCACTTCTGTATAGTGTTTTAAAAACTTTAATTATTTCTTGATTCAAGGGCTGTACTATTACAGTTGTATTTGCAGGAAAAACTACAAGTTTAATACTTTGTAACTGCAAATTTGGCTGAGCTGTGCAATTATCCAATGTAGGTGCTATTTTTTGTTTGGCTTGCAAAACTTTTCTGTTCCATTCTTTCAAAAAGGCAATAAAGATTTGTGATGTCATCCATGCATTTGTGTTATTTTTGTAGTCGGCATACAGATTTTTAATCCCTCTAAAGACGTGTAGACATTTATTTTTCCCAATAGCAAGTAACCATTTTTTTAAATGTACCTCTCAAATTGCAAGTAAGAAGCACAGTCACTCTTTCTTTCTGTTTCTTTCCTACTGTTGAAAGACTATTTTTGAATAACAAAGTATGCTCTGGGAATGCACTAAAAGAAACAACAGTTTCTCTGGTGTTAAATATAGATTCAGGACTAAATTCTTCCAATACATTTGGTAAGATATTCTCCACCCAATTTTCTACTGACTTTGTATCCAAGTCCAGTTTTTTTCGATGCAGTTTTTTAAATTAGATGTTGTGCCTCTCCTTCCATCTACTGAGCCAGCCTTTCATTGGCGTGAAGTCATCTTCATCAAGTTCTGCAATTTCTTTTGCCTTTTTACACAATACTTGCACTGATCAGAGTGCTCTTCAATCTTGCACTTATAAACCACCTCAGGAGGGCTTCTTCCACAAATTCACTTTTACCACCCCTTTTTCTGCCCATGTTTTCATTCTTACTCATACCTAATTCATAGATCTTACTGTTTTTCATGAGTTTGCACAAAAGAGGCTGTGAAACACCAATTTTTAAACAGCTTTTCTCTGACTATACTAGGGCAAGGCATCGTAAGCACTTAAAATCATCTTCTTTTCACTCAAACTTAAATCTTTACATTTCTGTGACATACCAATTTGAGAAATAGGGGCCCTGCACTCGGTAGGTGCGTATCACAAACTGTTGCATGGGCTCGTCACTAAGGATAGTGATACAAAGGGATCACAACTGTTCTCAACATTTGCTTGGCAGCAACTCTTTATTTATCTTTCACAAACAATGTAGCGGACTTGTATTTGCTGGCGACAATGTTACAAGATGACACAGTAAGATGAGGGCACAGGATCCCTATGCTACACTGCTATGCCATGCTATGCGCATTATTCTGACTCAGATGACCATGCCTTGAAATACTTATGTGGGATAAACAAGACTGTGTAGATTTTTTCCCAATAATTCAAAAACCATGGCCTATCACCAAATTGATGACAAGGTCAGGATTGCAGGTGGTAAACATCCCTCTTCCTTGGCCCTACATGTTGTTGCCAAAAAAATTGAAAAGAATGGGCATAGGTCATAGAAGTCAACTCTTTTTAATGGACTAGACAATTGCAAGGAGTTAAAACATCATCGTAATTACCTCAGCTTGTCTTTTATGATTATAATTATTTTTGATAAAGTGAGATAAAATAAAGTTTTGATAATATTAAAATGGTGGATGTGATCACATTAGGCGGTGAAAATTGCATGTCATACTCTGCATTTGGTTTTGGAATTTCACTTTTGATTGCAATAAGCGGCTAATAACAATAACCAGTAATCACATTAAGCAGCACCTACTATATTTAGTTTTTAAATTTTTGATACTTAAACGCTTATTCTGTAAATTTTTTTTCAGCCATTAGATGAGCTTGATAATTCTGTAGTAAACATTTAGAAACATTTGTTACAGTTAAAAGACTTGCATTCTGTTAAAGATCTGCTTGTATAAAAACAAATTTTATTCTTATTATATTTTCAGTCAAACTGTATCATTATGCCAGTCCCTTGAAGCAGCTGGAGTGACTTTCATTACTGTTCATGCCAGAACTCCAGTTCAAAGACGGCAGCCTCCAAATTATGAGGTAAATGAAATTTAAAGTAAAACCAATAAGTTCATGGAAATAAGTTTTTGTGCGATAGAATTGAAAATATTGATATTCAAGAGAAGTGATAAAGAATGATTGCGTTTTCTTGACCCCTTTATATACACAAGCTAAATACCTCAATCTGTAAATGCCTAATTTAAAAGCCACATTCTGATTGGATTTAAATTAATAAAAATAATAATTTCTGCTAAACTGTCAATCAGAAAATGCTTTAAAGGGGAAGTACCTCAAATCTGGCAACCTTGGGACCTAGCATTTGTTGAATTTTTGAAAATTTTGTATTGTTGAAACCTAATACATATGTATTAAGATAAATTGAGAACTCCTTCAGCCATAAAATTCACTTATATTCACGTACATAAATTTAACCAATAATTTTACAAACAAACACAAGACACCTCCATGGGAAACCCTCTATCACCTTTCATTGCCAACTTATTTATGTCATCCTTTGAAAATAAATGCGAAGAAAAATTTAATTATTTCCCAAAAATTTGGTACAGATATGTAGACGACATTTTTGCAATTTTTGATTTAAATAAACTGAAACTAGAAGAATTTATCAATCAACTTAATAATATATGTCCATCCATAAAATTTACCCATGAATTAGCACAAAATAATACATTACCATTCTTGGACTTACTAATCGTTAAAAACAAACACCAAATTTAGTTCGACATTTATAGAAAAGCTACACATACTGACAATTTCATTCCTAACAACTCCTTCCATCTGATGAGCCAAAAAATAGCTGTTTTTCACCATTTAGTACATAGACTTTCAAATGTCCCA
The DNA here is from genome assembly GCA_028673005.1 of Tanypteryx hageni. Taxonomy (NCBI): domain Eukaryota; kingdom Metazoa; phylum Arthropoda; class Insecta; order Odonata; family Petaluridae; genus Tanypteryx; species Tanypteryx hageni. Next base: position 144,430,069 of record CM054115.1, on the reverse strand, counting down.
CTAAATAAACACAGGTATGTCAAGGAATTAACACATATAAAATAAATAGCCAGGAAACTTGGGTATAGTAATCATTTAATTAATAAACTTGTCTGAAAACATAAATTCAAAAAAACATTGAACAACACCACCACTCATAGCATTGAAAATATAAAAGAGAACAAATATATAACGCTACCGTATTTTCCATTGTTAAACAAAGGCTTAGAGAAGATTTTCAAACAAAGAAATATTCTACAGTTTACACTAACCCATACAATTTAAAAAAATTATTAGGCAACACGAAAGACAAAACAGAAGATTTAGACAGATTGGGGATTTACAACATACAATGTTCACATTGTCATAAACAATATATAGGCCAAACAAAAAGGAAAATAGTCACAAGGTTTAAAGAACATCTAGCACATAATAAATACAACCGCTTTGAAAAATCCAGTGTAGCCAACCACATATTCGAGACAGGACACAGCATCAACTTAATGACATTAAATTAATTACTTCGGCAAATACCTCACTCAATGCTTGAGAAAATCTACATATTTATAAAAACAGGAAAACAATTATGAACACTGACATTGATTTTAATAAAACTCTATACAAACTGACAGAACAACACAACACCGTCGCTGATTAATTATCGTATCTCTTTTGTTTTTCGACTTCCTCAGCACTTGGTCTCTTGTCTGTCCTCCCAGTTGACTTTGGTCACTGCCGTAACAACAGACCCCCTGAAGGTGCCCACTTAGTGGGCGAAATGCAGTGGGTAACTTTAAGTGAATTTTATGGCTGAAGGATTTCTAAATTTATCTTAATTCAACTAGCCATAAGTGTTCATCAGAGCGTTCAACCAACATATTACATATGTACATAACTTTAAATGAAGACTCATAAAAGATGATTCATTAACACATTAGTAATGAATGCCAATTAAAGAAATTGTAATCTAATATCAAAATAATTCTCGAGTCATCACATAGCCGCTTAGACTTGCCTTAGACGTGCCTTTATCGCAAAATGATTCCAAAACTAGTCTAATGTTATTTGCAAAGTTACCCATGCACATTTGTTTGCATGTTATTGGGCAAGAAAACTTTTTACACCCTTTAAAGCATGAAGATGTGCACTTTTATCAATCACCATTAATTTGAATTTGTTCGTGCTTGCTACCCTTGGGCACTCAAGGTCCATCAGCCTCTCCTTTGACTCCTTCACTCCAAACCATCTTCAAGTGCGTTATGAGGAAAACATTGCCAAATTAGCCTTGTTTTGTTGACATTATAGGTTTGCTCGGCAGCAAGGTTTTTATCTACAATGAACTTGGGAAATTCATCAATAAATTTTTCAGCAGTATCCAAACCAGCACCAAGTTTTCACCAGAAACCGCTAATTTTTGTATACCATGACAAAGTTTGGATTGATATAGCCACTCTTGAGAATAATCACAGGCTTTAATAATTTTTAAGTCATCACGAAACATTTTTGTCCTGAAACCATTTAAAAAAATACTCTATCAACGTCATTTACCCATGTAGTGTGTAGTGCAGGGGCGTGCAACCTACGGTCCGCAGGCTGCATCTGGCCCACGAGAGCATTTTATGCAGCCCACGAAGCTTGAATGAAGAAGTGGTCGGTGATATTAAATGCAGATAATTTTGTGTTTCAATTACAATTGTTGCCATATAACCTTGCCTGGTGAAGTTTTAATGCTAAAAGTGATAGAAACATTATTTTCATTTTAAACATTATATATGATCTCTTGAGTAAAATATCCATGTAAAACCTCATTGGGCCTGCCGAGGCCCTCACATCTTCTAATATGGCCAAAGCACTCACATCTATGAATACAGCCCTCCACGTAAAAAGGTTGCACACCCCTGGTGTAGTGTTTTATGGCTTCTCATAGCTTTAGGTGCATCGCTGTCTACATAAAATTTTAATAATTCTTTTTTTTTGCATCTTAAATCGTAGACATTAGAACTACCTATGTCATGTCCTTCACTGAAGTGCCTTATTCAAACTTATGTAGTAATTTGACTTTTTTCACTTGTGAATTTTATGTTTACGTTTCATAACATTACTTTGGGGGAGTTTTATGCTATTTTGTAGCAATTTCAAGGTTAATTTGAACAAACATACCAATAACATTACTGAAAAAACATGTAATCTCTATGAATGTAAACATTTCACTGAATATTGCCATAAGTGTGCATAGCCTGAAGTTTATGAGGCAGGCATAACAATGGCAGTTGATTGAGTACCGGAGTGATGGGGTAATTGCTGGATTATTGAAATTTTTTCAAATCTAAAATTTTCAAAAAGTGCCAGATTTTTTAAATTTCCAGATATATAATTGGATGTAGGAGGTTGTACTGTATTAATAAATTACATCATGTAATGATTTTTACTGAAAGATATTTTTTCACTATATAATAGTGACCAAAATACCTTGTATATAACATTGATAAATTCCCTTGCCTCCCCTTCCTTCCATTTTCACTTCCTGATCCTCTTGAAAATGGTAAATCAGGGGTGGAGAACCTTTTATCATTGGAAGGCCAAATGTTACTTAAAGGAGACCGCATCAGGCCGCACATCGCGATGCACGTTGCATACATTCACATTTATCAAAATTGAAATGTTATAAAGAGGTAAACACAATTTAATGGCTTTTTAACTTAACAAATACAGATTTCAATTCTTCATATTTACTAATATTTTTAAAAACTTTGAAGGCTTTAACACAATATAATGACAGTAGATTTGGCACAAAGATTCTGTTGATGCAAAATACATATCTTTTGTTTGTTCTTTCTGTAACTTACATGCTAAAATCATATACAAGTTTGAGTATTTTTAGACAAGTATGCAAAAGGCCGCATGCGGCCTGAAGGCTGCCAGTTCCCCACCCCTGTGGTAAATACTACACTTCCTGCATTCCCACTTAAGTTGGACAAAGAAAAACCTTCTTTAGACAGCAGCTATTGTATGGAGAAGTGGGCCGGACACAGCTCAACCATAAACTTTTCGACGCAATCAGCCATAAGATTAATTTTTTTATTCCTAGTTTGCCTGTTTTCAAACTACTTCAAAGGAAGGACATCCTAACTTTACTTAAAGTGCACTGGACATTTTGGAGTGACTCATTTTATACAAGAGTGCAAGAATATCATTGTGTCAACTGTGATACATACGTTACACTTTACGGCATTTATTATTATTATAAATGATGTGTTACAGATAGGCCAATGGTCAGGTGGTAATGGTCATTACAGCAAAAAATTTCAAAATTTAAATATTACAGGAATTACAAATACGTAATGTGTCCTCAATTATTGTCGTTAATTTGTTCCTGAAAATCACTACATTGAATGAAACAATGTTAAATGAATCAATATTTCCCGTAAGAACTCATGTTATACAATATAATCGGTCAAAAACCTCAGATCCAAAACCTCTTGAAACACAAAAAGACATTATATACTATATTTTATGGGGCTATATGGTGATGGTATGATATGAATGGTACCAGAAAATAAAACCGATAAAATAATCAATAAAACCACCCATTAACATAGAAATGTTATAAAATAAACAAATAGTATGACATAACTACATTTTAAGTTGCCCAAAATTGGAAAAGGCTACATTTCACAATAGTACCTCTAGTTACAAGAAAAAGGAACTGTAATACCAAAATACCAAAATGCAGTCATATGAACGTTAGAGAATGATGTTTTTACTAGAAAATTTACGAAAAGCCATGAAAACTTCTATGAATGCAAGTTCATGAGTTGACATAGCTAAGTTTTTAAGCCAAAACATTGTTGCATTGGAAATAGTGTGTGTGTGTTTTTGGCTAATCAACCTCTTGGATTATTATAGCACATTGGAAATAGTTGAAATAAATTGAAAATGGGTTTTAAAGGACTTCAAAAATTCCCCAAGGATTGAATCGAATCGAATTATTCTCATTCTTAACCCAAATATTTTTGAATGGCGTTAAAACGAAAAAACGTTAATCAAAGCGACTTTAAACCAAGGAGACACTGTGCAGTAGAACCCCGATTGTACATGTGGGATTGACCATGCAGTGGACATCCACCGATTTAACAGATCAAACAAACAAAAGCTTTTTCAGCAAAATAGAGGAAGTGCCAAGATTTTGTCAAAAAATGTAATGTAAATGATTTACCAACCATTTTTACCTGAAATGTAGTTTTCCCTTTTATGTTAGAGAGATTCTTATAAACCAAGGACCATTTTTATTCATAGCATTATTATGTTATTTTGTGGGTGAGTGAATGTTTTATTAACATTTAGATCTTACTGTTCCATCTTTTATCTGTGCACACACAACAATTAACATAATTACTCGTGTACCACGCACACCTTTTTCCCAAAATGTCGGTAAGAAAAAGAGGATTTCTGAACAGGTTATGTAAATTGCAAGGGTCAGTAGTAAATCCACTGAAACACGCATCTGCATTTAAACTCGCAGAAGATGAAGAATTCTAAAAAGTATTTGTGTGGACCTTGTTTCAGTGAAGGGAAATCTGTGAAGAGGCAGACTTTTTTTAAAATCCCAGATGTCAACTTATTCTGGTGTGAATTTATTTTTTCCCTCCAAACTGGCCCAAAAATAGGGGTGGGCATGGTACATGAGGGAGTGTGGTACATGGGTAAATATGTTATTTGTTGGACAGAAAGAATGGTTACTGCCAAAAACAAAATTTAATTTTTTGTTCATTTATTACACCTTGATTACAGCTTCTGGTTTAATTGATAACTTTTTATTTCAAGCATGCGGCCTGTTTTCTGCATAACTAAAGTTGTTCAGTATTTTACAGATACAGTTCAAAATTGAATTATCTACCTGTTCCTCTTGGTTGTGTGCTTCAACTAAATCTTGATAAAAGCCAATCGTCTGAGAATCACATGAATAGCCTTCCCTAAACTCATGATGGCACTTGTTTAACAAATTCATTTTTCTTTCAATGACTCCTTATATAATCAGCTATCATTTTCTTTAATATCTTACATACATACACACTTGTCAAGCTATTTGGTCTATAATTTTCTACTGATTTATTTCCACCTTTATGTATTGGCGCGATGGTTGCTGGTTTCCATTCATTAGGGATTTTGTTATTATTTAAGGTTACTAAAAAAAATTTGGCACAAATATGGTACTATTCTGGTCCTCCAAATTTTATAACTTTTTTTCTAATATGATTGGGCCTGCAAGATTTATTATTTTGAAGCTTTAAAATTCTTTTTTAGATATTTTGCTTACTCATATTGAATGGTAAAAATATTTTACCTTCTGCACTCTTTTCCTAATTATGTTCCTCATTATTGTTTAGGTGGATCATATCAGAATTTATATACATACTTGCAAAAAATTTACTTAGCTCATTAGCTGTGTATGCATTTTCGATTAAAGCGAGTTTGTCATCTTTCAAAATAGATTCTATCTCCTCAGTACCTTTCTTCCACTTCCAAATATTCTTGTAAAAACTACAAGGATTCAACAGTAGAAAGAGTAAAGGAAAGGTGTTTTCATGATAGGCAGAAATTCTCTTATCCTATTAGAGGTCTGTTCATCAAGAGGGAAGAATGGACAGGATTGAGTGGGTTGCAATACATGAGTTGCAAGCTGCTTATGCACTGAAAAGGGACTCGTTCTGCCAATTTTCTAATGATGTGCAAAATATCTTTTCTGAGATTCATTCATCTATTAGAGATCTTTGTAAATATTTGTGTGGTTTCTTTTTTTTTATTATTATGGGGCAATGACAGGCCAGTATTTGTTGACATGTTGTATTTTAGATTTTTTGAGTTTGCAAATACTTGATCTAGATCAAAATACCTTTCCATACAAAAAATTACCTCATAAAATAAAGGAATGTTTTCTATTAGTATTTTAATTGAATCGCATTATTATTTTTAAGAGATATGCGGGTTTCCTCAAATGCATAGAAAAATTTTAACGGCCAAAATAAAATGTTTGGCCTTGTGAGGGATTGAATTCTATCCATTTGGGTTTAAGGATAAGACAGCAGAGTTGCATTAAACAAAATTTCTTATATGTATCTGTAATATCAATTGGTCGCATTAATATCTATTTACAAGTGGGAAATAATTTCCGATAGTTTGTCTAATAGAAACGGTGCTACATTAGTTGGTGGCAGACAGGAGTGGATATAGTAGGAGGAAATGAGAAAGATTCTGAGCACAAGGCTCATTACATGGCATCAGAGGAGCGGGAAGAACTTGGCAATAGCTGGGTATGAAATTCAATATGCAGTAAAACCTCCCTAAGTTGACCACCTATGGTTTCATATGATTTTGAAGTGAAGGACCATACATTCAAGTTAGAATTTTCCTATTTTTTGTTTTCTTTTTTCATTAAAAATTTCAAGCCATACAGTGAAAATCTTAGTTTCACGCTTTTTTATCAGCATACCAATCAACATCCATTGTTGCCATGCTCATGTTTTTTAAAATACCATGGTCTGTTAGCAGTATTTATTATTAGAGATTTTTCTTTTTGAGCAAAACTTTGTCCACCAGAGTATTGTCTTTGTTTAACTTTCTTAAAACCAAAACACTGCGAACCTTTCCAAACTAATAATTTATTTAGTGATGCACAACTCCTGTTTCATTGATGTTATAAATGTCTCTTGGATCATATTTTGCAATTACATGTGTTAACATGAAATCCACTCCATCACATCACTATCATCCACTGTTGCACTTTCTCCACCTATAGATTTCAAAACAATGTTATTGCGACAGCAAAATTTTTTGAGCCACCCATTGCTGGAAGTAAAATTTTTTATATTTCAATTTTTTGCAAAGCACTGCAATTTTTCCTCTAATGTATGATCACTAATAGGTAATCCTCTTACTCAGGCACCATCGAACCAAGAATGGGTTAACTCGTTGATTTCCTTATAAGGTTGATGAGAACAATTTTGTTTGCATTACTGAACCCCTTTTGCTTTGTCTTTTAATATCTTTCAAATTTGTTTTTCCCATTGTTGTATTTTCCTGCTAGTCTTCTTTGAGGCAAATATTTTTCAGAATCTTCTATAACTTTCATTTGTGCTTCTAAATTCAAAATTTTCATTTTTTGCTATTGTATCTGTGCACTTCAAAGAGCTACTATAAACTTAAAATTAAAGCGAAAAGCTTGGGAAAAAACCAATGGTTGCCAGATTAAGGCTTTAACGGTCCGAGTCAGGTTAGAGAATGGTCATCTCAAGGAAGATAATTTTAATAGAAAAGATACATATCTTTTGAAATCATTCCATCTGCTTTTAGTCACCTCATGAGGTGATTGGGGCAGAGGATTGTCATCTTAGAGAGAATAATTTGCCTAGAAAAGGTATATATCTTTTGAAATCGTTCTGCGAAATTATGGTTGTTGGAGGGGTTGTCAGGTGGTGGTTGTTTTGGAAAGGATAATTTACCTAAAAAAGATATCTTTTGAAACCGTTCCATGAAATTGTGGTTGCTTCTAGAGGTTTTACTGTATTTTAATGTCAATGGACACTATGTAGTTATTTTTGAGGTGTATTATGTAAGATTGTTTATGAAACCAAGCTGGATTAATGATTATTAATTAATTGTGATTATCAAAATCCTTGAAGCCATTCTTGAGTTAATTGACATTTTTAGAAGGTTGACAAAAATCTAGTAATTTCCATTGTGGTGCATTATGGTTTATATCAACAAGGTTCATATTTTCAGTGATACTCTAGATCAGATTTCTCAAACAGTGCTCAGAGAGATATCTCCAGGGGCTCCGCCAAGCGCTCGCAGTAAAAAAAAATGCCAGCCTCGCTCAGAAATGTCCTTGACGAGGCCGTAAAAATCATAAATTTTGTTAAATCTCAACACCTGAAAACACGGCTTTTTAATATTTTGTGCAACGAGATAGGGAGCATTCATAAATTCTTACTGCTCCATATGGAAGTGCGATGGCTGTCTCGAGGGAAAGCACTTCTGCGACTGTTTGAGCTGCGGGCTGATCTGGCCGCTTTCTTCATAAAACACCGGTTATACTTGGAAGAACGACTGACAGACAAGCTATGGTTGTTCCGGCTTGGATACCTAGTGAACATTTCCACAAAAATAAACGAAATGAATCTGTCACTTCAAGGAAAACAGGCAAGTGTTCACAGCCAATGACATAATTTGAGCTTTTAAGTGGAAATTAGAATTTTGGGCCACTTGCATCCGCCACTGTGAACTTGACAGATTCCCAATACTTAAGGACTTCTTTGATGAGACTGATGGCGACATTAAAGAATGTGGTATGTTGTATGACGAAATTCGTCAACATCTGGAAGATATGCATAACTCGGTCAAGCAGTATTTCCCAGATGAGCAAGACGAGAAGTTGAAAAATGATTTATGGGTTAAAAATCCATTCAAATTTCGGGCAAGGCCAGAAGAATTCACTATAACAGACTACGAAATGTTCATTGACATGATTTTGGATTCCTCAATAAAACTAACCTGTGAAAAACTACCACTAACGGAATTTTGGTGCAGTATCAGAGAAGAATATATACAGTTATCGAAGAAAGCTGTTAAAATACTCCTTCCTTTCACCACTACTTCTCTGTACGAGACTGGATTTTCTTTATATGCTTCAACCAAAACTAAATACTGCAACAGACTGGATGCAGAAGCATACATGCGAATCCAACTTTCTTCTATTAAGCCAGACATTAAAGAACTTTCTAAGAATAGATAGCAAGCCCACTCTTCACACTAAAAATAATGATTGTTTTTAATTTAGGACAAAATGCAGTAATTTTTCTTATAAAAAATGTTGTTTTAATGTCTGAATAAAAAGTATTGTACAAGTAAATGATTTGACTTATTATTTATGAATATAACCACATGAGTTAATAAATATATTCACAAAATTTCTCAAAATTTTGAGGTCTAATGCGGCCAACATCGATAGGTACAGCACACACAAATAGTGGATCGTTGGGGCTCCGCATAAACTTTTAAGCATGTAAAGGGCTCCGGAGCCCAAAAAGTTTGAGAACCGCTGCTCTATATTATTATCAGATTTATTCAGATTCGTTTAAACTGTTTAGACACTAGATATGCATAGGTGACTGACTCAAGACAGTGACTGACTAAAGGCAGATAGAATTGGAAAAACCACTTAAATGTGTTATTCAGATTTATTTAAACTGTTTAGGCCAGTGGTGGGAAGTCTTTTCTATGTGATGAGCCACATTGCAACTTGTCAATGCCATGGCAGGCCTGATAAGACTTGAAATCGGACGTTAACTAGAGATTCTGAAGTACCATATCTGTGAAAATCAAGTCTGAATAGATTTTTAGGGTTAACATTTCAATATCAAGTATTTTGTTGTTGTAATGTGAATATTTACGTTATGGATTTGTGTTAAATCTCTTTTTAACCATAGCTTTGAGGGCTGCATAAAATGCTCTCAAGGACCACATGCTGCCCATGGGCCCTAGGTTGCTCATCACTGGTTTAGACCCTAGATGTGCACACATGCCTTAAATGTGCATATCTGGTTGGGAAATTCCTCTTTTTTACACCCCTTATTTCTGTGGACTGAAAAATGGAACAATAAAAATTGGCATTATGTTTTGGGTTGGGTTTGGAATTCTTTTTATTATGGTTTGTGTTTGGTGCAACTCCTACCAAAAATATCAGATTTTTGTTGGTTCAGGCTTTGAATTCAACTCTTGTTCAGTGCTCTGCTTTGTGTATTAGAAAGTAAAAAAAACTCAGCAGTAAAAGGGTTAAAATTTGATTCTATGGGTATATGCATACCTGCCAATCTGGTCTGCTAGTGTACTGAAAAATATTCATATTAGTTGAGTTAGACATCAAGTATGGTTTATTAAAGGAAAAGGTACATGTGGAGAGGGCAGAATAAGTCTTAAATTTAATAATTTGTCAATGCAGATTTACATTTAACCGATTAGGGACAGAGCATCGATATATATGTGCTAGGGTATCATCCTCTTCTGCCCTCTAGTGTTATGGCATGGTATTTGCTTCTTTTATATTTTTTTTGCCAGCAGCTTACAGATAGTTTGGAGTTCTGTTCTGCGAAGTTACATTTTTTTTCCATCAATGGTTTCTGTTTTACATTTTTTTGAACTTTACCCTATTTATATTTGACAATGGCGCCCAAAAGAAAACAGGGTGAGGATCTCGGTTAGGATTTATTTCTTCACAAATGGATTCAAGTGGTGGGGAAAAGCAGATGGAACATCGGGATGTTTCTACTTAGAAATGTGTACAGAGAATGGGACAATTAAAAATAATAATATGGGTTTGGGTGGAAATGTCGTGATGTTTCTTGCAAAGCCTCTCTTTGGGTCAGATTCTACCATAATTTGCAATAGATTTTTTTACATTGCCAAATCTATTTACTGAACTCTCCAAGAAAGGCCTGAGAGCCATAGGGACTGCAAAAACTAACCGCACAGACTGTCCCGAAGAATTGGCAGCAAGCACAAATGGCTTGAAAGAAAGAAACAAAGGGGACTGCAAGTGGCACACCTCCGACCCACTTACGAATCTTCTTTTTGTCAGCGGGCTATGACTTACCTATATACCAAAAGCAGTGTGTAAAAACAATGCTGAAGGATGTGTTGTAGATGGAAGTGTATTGTCCCAAGATTGTAAGGGTATACAATGAATTCATGGGAGGATTGGATAGAAACGACCAGCTATGTAGCTACTACAGCTTGGATATTTCTTTAAAAAAGTGGTGGCATCGACTGATCTTTGGCTTACTAACTAGGATGATATTACATTCTTACATCTATTACAAACAAGCTACTTATAAGTCAGTTTTGCCTCTAAAAAATATTATTTGGGTATACTCAGAGACCTCATTGACGACCACAGCAGCAGAAAGTGCAAGGACACTGGACAAATGTTTCTACAATGCATAATTGTAGAGAGTGCCATTATCCCGATTAAGTGGGAATAAATAAGAAAAATATAGTAGTGCAACAAGAATGTGTGGTATGTAAGGGAGAAGGAATAAGGAAGAGGACAATTTTTGTGTGTTCCATTTGCAGAAAAGGTTGTGCATTGACTCTTGCTTCAAATAATACCACACAAATCACCAGTAATGAACGAACCAGATGCCTGCTAAGTTTTTAAATATTTACTATGGACCCTCATCATAATACAGGAAAAAATTAGAAAGCATCAATGTTAAAGTTTTTTCCAAACGTACTTTTCTCAAAAAGGTAAAAAATTGGCCATTTTCTGCCATTTAATTCAGTCCCTAATCGGTTAAAGAAGGCTCATTGAAAGAGAGTCACTTGCATATTATTAATCTGACTTTGTTGAACTTCTAGCCACAAAAAATGCTGAATTTCACAATTATTTGCTGTATGAAACATCCCTTTCCATCCTGTAATGTTGTCCTCACTCTAAGCATTGTAGCCAGAGCAGGTGGAAGTCTTGTGGCCCCTGGGGCAAAATAATTTTAAGTGTATTTTTAAAGCAAGTTTATTTTATTGAAAAACATTTTATTATTTAAATAAAAAAAAGAAAAGTGTAATTTGTAAATTATTTAAATTAACACATTGAGGACTGGGCCTGAAAGTCTGTTTTCGTAACACAGGAAACAAAAAAGTAATCTTAGCACCATCTATGGATGAATAGTCAAATATTTTGATACAGTTCTCTTTATCAATGATTCAAACGCTATGTAAGCATAAATTTTTAAAGATAAATATTTTATCAACAACCGCTCAAGAACAATTAAACGGACTAGTGACAATTTTGATTGAGATGTACAGGTAACTCTCGTTCAACAAACGTTCATTGAACGAATGTTCACTTTAACAAATGAATTGAATTTTATAGCTTTACTTTTTGCTGAAACTTCTGTTCACTTCAATGAACTAAATAACATGTACCCAACTCAAATCGAAGAAACTTGGATGTTTACGATAGCATTTGGGGTCACAAAGACCATCTTGTTTACCCGTGTTTCCACTTTATCGTGGATTTTTCTTATCGCCTGGATTTCTTGAGAGGATTAATATGACGTCACTGAACGTGCTGTTTGTTACTCAATATATATTTACAAATATCCACTTAAACTCGAAGGACCTCCAGTGTACCGATAAGGAGGAAGTGCACTATGCAGTGTTTCCCACAGCATCTGGAGTTTTAACGGGGAAGTCAATGGAAAAATAACGATCACTCAACGAATTTCCGTTTTACGAATGCTTTTCAGGAACGCATGTTGCTCATTGAACGAAAGTTGCTTGTTGAACGAAAGTTGCCTTTAGTTTTAAAATCAGATACATAAAATTAATTGCCACATTTGCAGAGTGGAAAGCTAGATAATTTTTTAAGTTAATTTGTAAAATGAATAGTAAAAAACATTTTTTTTTAACACTTTTGATGTTTTTTTGCACTTTTCAAAGTTTTGGCACCCTGGGCAAAATGCTCCATTTGCTCCCCCCTTAACACGGCGCTGATTGTAGCTAACCATTTATTCAGTCTTATTTTAGCTACGTTGCCTTAAACTTCTCTCTTTTTCATTGTTGTTGTATATAGTAAAACGTTCTTAATACATCACTGATTAATACAACATGTTCAATTTTATGCAGCACACTATGGAAACATAGTTGTCAGAACTTGTCATAATTAATATACAAAAAATTAAGTAATGACGTACTATTTCTGTTAATTTGGGACAATCATCTATTTAAAGTTAAATACACTAAAGCAAATGGTGAACTAATTATGATATTTTATTTGCAGTTTGTTTTTATAACAGACCTTGGTATTGTAAACATTATTATTACAAGCTGTGTAAATTTAAGCCCCTTGAAGTTCATATTGACAAGGTGCAGCATATTTTCTCTATCTCTTGTTACACTCACATTCTGTATCACATGTTCCAATGCATCCTCATTTCTTTATCACTAATATCTTCTATTTTTTGCATCATATCAAATGTAAACCGATTGCTTAAAGAAACTAACAATTCTTGCTGATGTTCAAATTGAAATTCTCAATTGTTTTTTATGTCTCTTGGTTTTTAATATGCATAAATTTAGTAATCTTGGTGGTTCTGATTGTGTGTTATTCAACATTACAGGCTGTACAGCTCTTATGCTCATCTTTAAAGCTCCCAGTTGTTGCAAATGGTGACATTCATACTTTGTCAGTTGCAAAGGAAATAGTGGCATCAACAGGATGCAGAGGTAGGTAATTATTCGAAAAATTCTTTGCTATTATTCTTCTGTTTAGTTATGTAGCTGCATTCAATTTTGATGGAATTCATGCTGTGAATTAATATTGTTACTAAGTCTATTTCAGAAAATTATTGATTAGCCAAGTAAATTATAATTTCAGAACTTGTAAAAATTAATTTTAAATTAAATTTGTTTATGTTATGAACATTATTTATTAATTAAACTCATTGTTTAATTTGCTAAGCAAGGGCAGTTATGAAGTACAGTCAATCTATAATAATTATATCAAATTTTCTGATGAAACATGTTTGCATATGTTAGAACAAGATGGAAAAGTATACTCCATAAATGGAATACACCGAGATTTCAAAGGTGTTCTTAATGGGAAATACATATGAAATGGTATTGAAATATTGGGCGATTCTCGAATTTTTATCTCTGAAACTATAACTCATAAATATGCTGTCTTACAGACTTCTTTGTGGTAAATGAGGTCCTCTATCCGAATAAATTTTTTTATCTATACCTTACAGATCATATAAGAGCTAGGGAGAGAAAAGTAAGGTATTTATTTCATTGTTGCTTGACGTATGCCACTTAACGAGATACGAGTATAAGTTTATTAAAGTAATTATGTAAAGTGGAAGTTCTAATTGACGGATTCAGTTAAAAATCACAATTGGACGAAAAATTTAATAATAATATCTCACACTTAATTAAAATCCATCCAGCGGTTTAAGAGATGAAATTTACGATGGACGGACGAGACATGCCCATAAGGCATTCTGCTACTACCACTTCGCTGGTAAAGAATGCCTAAAAATCATCAGCTGAGGGAACTTCATTCAGTCCTTAATCCATGCACTGAGCAGTCATAAAATTACACAATTGAAGGTGTTGGTGAAAGTTCTGTGTAGGCAGGCATATGCTGGACATGAAAAATTATGGAAAAGCATGAGAAAAATTTTGCCGTGACCATGAGTCGAACCTGGGTCTTCCACTTGCCAGGTGGATATTTTACCACTGAACTACCAAGGCACTCTAATTCTCCTGTTCCAGAATTAGGTGCTTCTCATGTGTTGAGGTTTGTCTAGCCATGCATTTATCAACTTCTCCCAAACAGATGTTGTCCACAGTGACATAGCTAGGTTCTTCTTCTCCCGGAGGCAAGTCACAGAGATGCGCCCCCCTCCCTTTGATAATAAAAGAGGGTTGCGAGGCACGGTGATACAATACAAAGTAAGTAAATAGTAATAGATCCTTCACCGTAAAATAAGGAAAGAGAAACTCATGTACGCGCTGCAGGTCTCCGGTAAAATCGTCGTGGGACCTAATTCTTAATGAAGAAACACACACACACACTCCAAGGAGGCACTCACACAGTAGACTAACCAAATATATATAACTAGACACCGATGTTTCGACAGCTACGCTGTCATCTTCAGTAGTGTGGGTGGTATGAGGAAAGAGGGGGTATAAATGTCTAGAGTGACTGTTGGGAAAGGGGGGGTGGAAAGGTGATAGGTGAGAAAAAACTGTTTAACTGAGTAACTGAAAAAGGGGGGAGTGTGGGATGATACCTAGGTCGTTGTTCATGACCGTGTTTTTGTTTTTATGTATGTATATGCTTTCGTATGCATCGAGTTTACTGTACTGATTGATTGATTTTAGCAGGGATAGGTTTTCTGAGGTGATGGGATGGTGAGTGTCAAAAATATGAGTTGCAATGCTTGATCTATTTAATCTGTTGTTTTTGTAATGTGCTAGGTGTTCTTTAAACCGGGTTTCCAGTTTGCGTCTGGATTGCCCTATGTAAATTTTGTCGCATGAACTGCAAGTGACTTGATATATACCTGATTTGTGGTGGTTGGGAATTTTATCCTTCGGGTTGGACAATAGGTTAGATAATGTATTTTCGTTTACAAAAAACTGGGTGGAGATCTAATTTTGAAAGTGTGCGTTGGAAATTCTGTGTTAGTTTCGGTGCGTATGGGAGTTTCATGTATTTTTCCATTGTGTTTTGTTTTTGGCTCATGAGGGTGGTGCATGATTTAATGTGAACATTGTATTTGTGTGTTTTTAAAATTTTTTGATGATTAGTGGGTCGAATCCGTTATGTAATGCGCAATTCTTAATTAATGTAAGCTCCATGTCCAAGTTTGTTTTCGGAAGAGGTGTGTTTAAGAGTCTGTGAATCATCGAGTGGAAAGGAGCTAATTTGTGGGAGATATGGTGGTGAGAGCCCATATGGATGTATGTGTCGGTGTGTGTAGGTTTTCTGTAAATGTTGAAATGTAGTTTGTTACATTTTCTTGTGACTAGTTGATCCAGGAAGGGTAATGATTTTCCCTTTCGTGTGTGAATTTTATGGTGTCGAATTGTTGGTTGAGATATTGTCCCTTTGGTCCCTGTACAATTTCCAGACAAATGTAATGTGGGAAATGTGATAGAAACCCAAGCATACTATACTAGCATTTTAGTTCGGCATATATTATTATTGTTTATAAACAGGAATGTTAATTTTTGGTCCATGAGTTTTTGCCCCTTCAGCCCTGCCCTCCTCTGTTCCCCCTTTACTTCACCTCTGGTCTTTCATGAGGGACACCCAACTGCAGCTTTTCCAGAATTCTTCATTTTCAGCATATGGTTGCCTGCATAGAATTTTCACCAACACTTTCATTTGTGTTGATCTGACTGTCGCACCTTTGTGATGTAAATGGGTTTTCTTTGAGCATTCCTCAAGGTGGCTGTTTGGGTGAAGTTGATGCGTGCTTGGCTAGCCTTACCTCAGAAGTTCAGTGGTAGAATATCTGCTTGGTAACTGGAAGAACAAGGTTTGATTCCCAGTCAAGCCAAAATTTTTCTCCTGCTTTTCTAGTATTCTTCATCAAATTTTATGGAAAAGTTTTTATGTGGCATTTTGGTAATTTGTTTTAGGAATGATCTGTCATTATTAATTATTAACATATTCAGTGTACTTTTGAATTCACCTTGTAAGAACAAAGAACAGGATCTGGCACGTTTCATCGCCGCTGTTTCATCGCTGCCAGTTCATCGCAGCCAGTTCATCGCTGGCATTTCGCAAAGACGATTTAGTGTTGGCTGTTTCTGCACAGGCTGTTTCATCATAAGTAGATAAATTATTATTCTATTTCTTTATATTTATTTATATATTTATACG
Source organism: Tanypteryx hageni (assembly GCA_028673005.1). NCBI lineage: Eukaryota > Metazoa > Arthropoda > Insecta > Odonata > Petaluridae > Tanypteryx > Tanypteryx hageni. Next base: position 144,413,637 of record CM054115.1, on the reverse strand, counting down.
TGTAGTTACATTTAGATGCGCTATTAGAAATAAATACTTTTGTTGCTTTTGATGAAATTATTTGAATAATGTATTAATAGATAGTTTCTGTTGTGAAGATTGAAGCCCTGGGTTCGATTCCAGGAACTATCCTCCCATTTGGTTTACATGGGAAATCTGAAAACCATCGTGCAGGGTAATTTTCTCTTTCACATTAAAATATCTCAGAATTGTAATATCGGGGCAGGATTTGTACTATTCTCTGAGAAAAGGAATGAAGATTCTAATTTTTATCATAGAATTTTTCATATCGATCGAATTTCTTCGAATTTTGCATAAATAGTTTTTGCAGTTTTTATCACATTACGAGAGTGTTGCCATAGCAACAACTATTGTTGGACTCGGATCCGGTATAGTCTAATACAGTGGTTCTCAAACACAGGGTCGCAAGCAGTCTTTGCTATGCCAACTGATTATTTCCTCATTCTCTCAATCCTTCAGTTTTAATTTATAGTTTATAAGTCTATGTTTTATGTTTGATTGAGAGTTGGAATCTTCAAAATAAAGTTAATTTTACTATATTTAAATTTAATATAAGAAATATAATTTTAAAATAAAAAAATAATATGGCGACTTCGAAATTTTGTCACCTTTTCGCACTCTTTCCGGATGATACCAAGGCGACCTGCATTGTTGCTCCTGATTAATTATCGTCATTAAAGCCTTCAAATAGACAAAAGAATTGCATTATTTGCTTCAGACTTTTTATGAAGCATCAAAATTGTAGTTGTAGCAACATCAAACTTAATAGATTGCGGTGTTAATAATTGCAGATAATTATTATTCAGTCAACTGTGTGGACTAAAAGAAAAAATCTTTCATTTCAATACTGGAATATTACCTTTTTTGTAAATAAAATCGTTATATTCTACATATTTAATGTTTATTAATGCAAATAGGCCTACACATGTTTGAAATTTGTTCATAAGGAGAATATGGGTTATTATTAATAAATGAAAAATAACACATTGTGAAGTACAAAAAATTTGTGTTGGTAATAATTCATGAGTAAAAAACGAAATAAATGGTTGAATTAATTGTAGGTATATGAAAAAATTGCATATAATATTCCAATAAAAAGAAAATTTTTTAAAGCATTAATAATATAAAACTTTGAAAATAATTGCTGAATATCATTATTTTCTCTAAGATAACATTTAAACAATCAGATTTTTTACTAACTTAGCAAAATGTTTGTAATTGAAATACACCAATGCAGATATTTTATGTCCAACAATAACAGTTGTTTGTAAATGCTCATCATACTTATAGAGAACTGATGAAATGCAACAATGCAGATATTTTATCCCCAACAATAACAGATATTTTATCTCCAACAATAACAGATATTCGTAATTAGTATTCGTAGTAGGACCTGTAAGAAGTTAATAGCAATCGTTGTCCGATACTTGAGGAAACATGATTGTTTGTGATTTCATATTTAATGAAGTGTGCAGCAATAATCATTGGAAATAAGATAAGGTGGAATTTTATTATTTTTTCCTTTTGAATATACCATGATATAAGACTAACATTGAGTAACTGTGTGGCATTGTGAGGTTGGTTTTTAGTATGCCCTGTAAGAAGTTAAAAGTAGTTACATTAATTACTTACATTGTACGTAATTCTTTTCTATAATCGAATAATCAAACAAGAACTTACATGAATGTATGCATTGCTCACAAGATATATGATAGGCATAAGATATGCGATATGCTCCATGTGGCTGATGCACTCTTCTGAAAGCAAAACTGCTCTGTGTATGGGCTGTGACATTCTATTCCCCCTCAACGCATCTTCCTTTTCCTTCACCTCTCCTGCATCTCCAACTCTCACCATAAAAGACACAAGCTATACAGGTACGGACGGTAATGGTAAAAGAAAAATGAGCACGGCACATCTTGTGCGATAATCATATTATATATTATTATATTTGTAATATATATTGAATGATTAATACAATAAAATTATTATGAATATGTGATATTATTGGCCAGCTTAATGTACTTTCAGGTTAAATCCGGCCCACCATACCAAATGAGTTTGTCACCCTTGGGTTGAAGTATTAAATGAATAGTTGAAAATGAAGAGTGGATAGTGAACTGTAAGTGCCACAGTACTGTAATAATTTTATAATATTACAAAACTAGTGCCCTTTAAAATGGAGGTGCAAATTTTAAGCAAAAGAGGAAATGAAAAGTTTTACCATAACGGATTTATTTATAATTTTGAGAAGTGTAGTAGGACTGACAATTCTGTGAAATTTTGGCAGTGTGAACAAATGGGACATTGTAAAGGAAGGATTTACATGAAAGCTGGAGAAGTCACCAAGGAAGTTACAGGTCATTCTCACGTGAACGTCGAAGTAGCAAAAGTGGTGACAAAAATAAAATGCCATGTGGAAAAAACTGTGGAAGGTACAGTAACAGTTATTAATAGTTGTTTGACAAATGTGTCACAAGCTGCTCAAGCTTCAGTTCCAAATAATGCAGTCATGAGGAAAATCATTAGATGAAAACAAGCAAATGCAGCACCTCCAGATCCTATAAGTCTTAATCAATTGGTATTGTCTGATACATGTATGTCATATATTCCTCAACCAGAGATAGAAGAAATTTTTTTATTAGGTGATAGTGGAGAAGGGCAAGACAGAATTTTAATTTTTGATAGAGAAAGCTGGCTCCAACATTTATCCACATCTAATACGTGGTACACAGATGGAACGTTCACAATAGCCCCATGGCCATTCTCACAAATTTATATTGTGATGGTAGAAAAGCATGGAGAGGTACATCCCACATTTTATGCTGTTTGACCAAACGAACAGTATGCAACCTATACTTGTATGTTTGAAATGGTAAAAGAACTGCAACTGAATTTAAATCCACGGTCTATCCACTGCGATTTTGAATTGGCAGCCGTTAGTGCCATGAAAGATTGCTTTCTGGAGGTTTGCGTCAAAGGGTGTTTCTTCCATTTTGCCCAGAATATGCAGAAGCATTTAGCTCAAATGGGAGTCATCTATCTCTACAACAATGATGCAGATTTTGCATTAAAAGCAAAAAAGGTTATCGCCTTAGCATTTGTACCGGTTGCTGACTTGGATCAATTATTAAATTGATATGAGGACAGTTATATTGGTGATACATATTACGAACAATTAATTGCTGGATACCGTCCACCAACAAAGCTTAAAAAATATCGTGATGCTGATGAACATATTTTAAGAATTGTATTGGACTATGGAAATAGAGACCCTATGAAGTATTTACATGGTCTATCACATAATTACCAAATGAAACACTAATTTCTTTACTTTTTAATTTGATACTATTTTTTTATTCATTTTATATTGCAATTTTTCTGCAAATGTTCTTATACCTTCTTCTTTTGAAATTTAATTTTATATTTATTATGAATTTTCATGACTATATTAACAAAACTATTGGTTAAATAAATCTCTGTTGTGTATTGTTATTTTAATTTGATGATGCTGGTCACTAATTCAACATATATTATATAACATTGCATGTAAAATAATATGCAATTAAAATCAATAATATTTAAGTGTAAAACAATTTTAATGTAAAAATGAAAAAATATCTATTAATACATAATTCAAATAATTTCACCTAAAGCAATAAAAGTATTTATTTCTAATAGCACGTATAAATGTAACTGCATGTATAAACGTAACTGTATCTATAAAGAAATAGAATAACAATTTATCAACTTATGATGAAATGGCCTGCGCTGAAACGGCCAACACTGAATCATCCCTGCGATGAAACGCTGGCTATGAACTGGCAGTGAAGAAATGGTGGCGCTGAAGTGTCTCATTCTGGTAAGAACATACAATAAATTTAGAAAGATATGAGATCTCTGTGAAAACAAATGCTCTGGTATTTTTTGTTGTTCCAAAAGAAAATATTTTAACTTATACAGTGACCTCAGAGCTCTGGAAATCTCTAAATAATGTAAAATTAAAGTCTAAATAACGTAAAATTGAAGCTGGATATATGATAATGATATGTATCAGTAAATGTGGAATATAATATTTCATTATCAATCTGAGCACCCATTTAGTTTTTTAATATCTGTTAAGTGCTTTGGTGACTTTTGACCACAGAAGGAAGCGTATCTGAAATATTTAATTAAAATACAATATTATAAATTCTTGGTCCTAGAAAATATATCAAATTTCTTTAAGATTTATGATTAATTTCTATATTTTGTATTTTTTGTTAATGACGATTAATTGCAATATCAGTTTTAGATTTTTTTCAAGCTCACTATTGACTTAAAAAAATTATATTCTAAATAGGTTAAGATTTACCAATATATGCCAGAATACTTAAAAATGTATTATACCTGTCAATGTGTATACATATTCCTACCCTATTTCCTTTCTTTACAAATTATAACCAAAGTCTTTTGTGTACTTCTAAAGCTGGTGCTACCTCATCAGATATATAGTACAACTCTGATTATCCAATGGAACCAATGTGATCAGATTAATCAAAAATCTTGATAATTGGAAAAAAATTGAAAAATGGCATAAGCAGTCTTGGAGGTACTTGTATTTTGAAACTTAATTTTAAAATTCATGAAGTGACCTCCTTTCTCCGAAAAACAGAAACAAAATTAAGAATTAAATCATTATTTTTACCATGTGATATTTCATAAACATGCTAATATTTTTGCTCTGTCTGTTCATCTGTACAATCAATTAAATTCAAGTAGCAATTAAATGGTAAGAGATATAATACTGAAATTTGCAGGATGTATGTGGTCTATGTTACCATTTATTATGCTGCCAAAGAAACTTTTGAATAAATCTGAGGGTGTCAGGGAGGGGGCTTCAAAATTTTCAAATTAAGATTTTTAGCAAATGGTTATAGGTAGATAGAAAGTTAAAATTTTTTCACTATTTGTGTGACCTTTAATTCCATCTATATGACTGAAGAAGAATTTTTTTTAATTGGCAAGCGTTAGGGGAGCCCTTTGTTTGGAGAAATTAGAGAGCATCAGGAGAGTCCTTTTTAGTAGTTTAGTATGTTCATATCACAAGCCAATAGTCATTAGATTAGGAACCTAACATGTGTAAGGGTATGAATATACTGTTTTAATTAGGTAATTATTGAATAAATTACTTTGTCTTATAATTATATTTCTAACTTTATAAAGAATTTTAAGTTTACAATTCTAAATAAAACTCAACAAATGAAACACGCTTTTTCATTTTGTGTTAGCCAATGAAGCTCCTGTTTCTTATGTTAGATATTGTTAAAGTACAACACCTTTTTGATCTTTGCGAATAATTGGTTCCGGAAAACTGACGTGAAATACAAATTCGCAAATTGTAAGTCCTATTTTTCCCATAAGACGCCATGTTATTACGAGGCAGTGGTTCCCAGATAACCTAAAAATTCACTTTTTTATTATAAATAATGCAGTTTAACAGAAAATAAAAGAAAACCCAACCACAATTGAAAAACCTACCATTATAAAGTAAAAATAATACTTTTAATTACCTTCAAAACATGTAATAGCAAATGATAACCCAGAATAACAAAGTGATTACACTTCTTTCCGAACTTGTACAATTTACAAAGTGACAGCAGCCAGGCAATATGTCATTTTTTGATGAGGAAAAAATTGTTTGCTGAAAATAAGAAAGAAAATTTACAATTTGATCGAGATAATTGGATCTCTGGATATTCAGAGCTCTACTGTATGTATATAAATAAGTTTGAACTGTGGTTAGTCATAGCAATGCATATAACCAAATTGATAATAACTCAGCTGCATTACCTGATAATGCAGATCTCCTACAATATTTATATTCTGCATATATGGTTCCTTTTTTGGCTTGACCAAGGGAACACCTCTCAAAAAAACAGACAAATAAGTTGCAAGGTTTTTTATAATTAATAAGATTTAGGTTATTAAATACCAAATTTTGGTTACTTTCAACACGGTACTGGCAATCATTTTTAATCTCTTGCAATTCATACATTGTTCCATGTATTGTTTTAAGATATACCGTACATCTTGGCATATAAGATGCACTTTTTTCTAGAAAAATGACCCCCAAAATCAGCCTGCGTCTTATACACCAAAGGTAAGATTATTACTGTTCTCAATACTAACACTAAAGAACACATCCCCAAAATGGAATAATTAGCAGTAATTCGTCAAAAAAACATTAAAATGTACTTCATTAATAATTATTAATGATGTTATTAAAATTTTGTGAATATATACAATAATACCTTATGCAGCATGAATTCCAACTACATATTTTCATTATTGCGTTTTATTACATGTCCTTTTGCAATAATTACAATTTTGGTGCACTTTTGACGTCAGTCATGTTTTTGTTCCTACTAATGCAATTAATGTCATGGAACCTCAATGGTTACAAAAGTGAAAAGATACACCTACACTATTAGTTATATGCTTCAGGTGATTGAATATACAAAAATGCACGGAAATCGAGTAAGTTAATAAAAGTGAAACAGCAGTTATGTAGATGCTATTTTTTCTGCTACCTTTTGTGGATAATCGTAAACATCTGATACAAATTCTATTGCCAAGAACTAGTGCCATTTATCGAAAGATCACGGAGATGCATCCGTAAGTGAGCAGTAGATTTGATACGCGTACTTATCAGTATTGGATATGCAATCAATTTATTAGGAATTAAAATACCACCTTGCACGTAAGTTTAAGTCAGCACTATCGGTAAAGGGTATCTATATGTGGGATGTGAGCGGTGCATTCCAGCAGCCTAATTAATAAATCTGCCGAGTTCATGCTGGGCACATTTAGCTATAAAAGTCTCGAAGCAATTATTTATGTTTTAGATCATCCCTATTTATTTTATTAATTAATTTTATCTAAAACATTATATTTAGCTGTTATCACGTCATAATATTATCTGTAAATGTTGTCAGATATGGACTTAATCACAGCTGGAAATGATACACTACATGGCCTTTTGTACTTGCCTTGGTGAACCAAAATACTTTTTTTCCTAATAAATCTTCTAAAAAACCGGGGTGCATCTTATATGCCGATAAATACAGTATGTTTAAATAACTAACTAGCTAAACAGCATTAGTAGTAAAGTCTTATGCTAGAAATGAAACTCAAAACCATCACTTGCTCTGAATTTAAGTACGAGACATGAGGAATACATCTCTACAAAATTTACTGCACCTTTTGCTTTTCTTGGAAACGGTTTCTGAAGTGCTTCATGTCTGTGTAATAGCTTTTAGCTTACAGGCTTTCTTCTTGGGGTTAAGTCAAGTTGAGGCTATTTTGTGCCCTGGCTTTGAAGGGGCTCTCTGATTGAGTCTGAGAAAGTAAAAAAATCCTTTATCAAAACAAATGTTTGATACTTGCGTTACAATAAAAAGATTAAATAAAATTAAAAGTTCATAAAATATAATGAACCAAGTGACTTAATCTTCTAACGTATTTGGTTCATATTTAATAATTTACTGAATAAAATTTGTGGCTGGCCAGAGTTAAAGTATATTCTCATTATTACAAAGCTCATGGGACTGTTAGTTACATGGTTGGTAATGTCAAGATTGCAATAATAACCAATATATACTTTTTTGGTGGGAATTGAGGTATGCTTTGTATTAACAAGTGAATTGTTTTATCAGTTTTGTATTAACAAGGTTTTACTGTATTTATTATTGCATATATATGATGATTAAGAATCAAATAAATTTGTCACTCCTTTATATTAAAAATATACTAGTCATGTTCTCTTTAATTCAACGGAATTATCAAGCTTGTTTTATAGCTGAAAAAATTCAAGCACCTAAAGAATACTTGTCTCATATCTCAAATAGCCACAACTAGGTTATAACCTTGAATGTTCTCTTTAATTTAACACTTAAGATCATATAAACTGTTCTCCGCTGATGTGTCACAAAGAGCTGGGAGGTTTGTCACTGAAAATTTTAATAACAGCTTGTAAAAAATAAAGTAAATTTTGTTAAGGAGAGTTTTCTCATGTGTCATTTATAACAATAATAAAAACAATATTTTGACACTCTTCATTGTTATGTGCTACACTTCTTTTTTTATCAATGGCTTGTAGTGTGCATTGTGGTGCGCTTGTGAGCATCAACCATCATGTGTGTTGCAATGGAAAAAAGGTTGAGAACCGCTGGTTTACATTACAGTTTCCAAAAAGTTTGTGTTATACACACCATGACAATCTTCTCCATCCTTGTTACCAATGTGAAATGTTATTGCAATATGTATTGTTATAATAAAAATTCTGGTATTGGTCTGAAATACCCGTGCAATTACAACTTCAATAGTTGCTCTCTCTTGCCTTATGACTTTTTTATGCCATAAGTTTTTGGTCTACATCGTGACAAAAACAATTGAAATTTGACCATTGAATTTTGACTCTTATTGATTTATTATTTTTGTAATTTCTAGGTGTAATGAGTGCAAGAGGTATTCTGGAAAACCCTGCACTTTTTGCTGGCTGTCCATGTACCCCAGTTGAGTGTGTTCAGCGATGGTTTTCCCTATGCCTTAATTTGGGCTCATCATTTAATTGTTTCCATCGTCACTTATCTCTGATGACGGGCAGTGCAAGTGTAGGAGTAGGCAACATCAACCCTGGAATCATTAAAAATCCAATGGATAGGCGCTTTCTTAACTGTCTCACAACTTTTCCAGCGGTGATGGACTTCTTTTCAAGAGAAGACATATTTGGGAGCCAATTTCTTGTAGAAAGCCCAACATGAGATCTGGTAAATGTTCACAAATTGTTTTGCATGCCTTATTTAAATATCTGCATCTCAGCATACTCCTAAAATGATCATGATTATAATCTAGTAATGCTGTCATAAACTTGACAGATGAAACCTTTACTTTGTGGAACTCCATCATCATTATACATAGCTGCTTCTTACATACATATATAGGATAGGACAAGATCGGCCTTGGTAGACAGGTGGTTAGAGTATCTGCCAACAGATGCTAAGGTCATTTGTGTTTGTTGTTTGTTGAGTTATAGATTTCACTGTAAATTGGCTCTTTGTGTGCTTATGTGAAATTATTATAAATAGCCGCTTCTTACATATATAGGATCTCTATTAATAAAAGCCTTACTCTGTGCCTAACGCTGACATCATCAATGACACTTTTTAATGCTTTTTTAACAAACTTCTCAATTAGGTGGAAGGTTAAAATTTTGCAGGATTGTTTGATTCAAATATAAAAATTAAATGATTAAAAAAAATACGAAAAAAGACCCGGGTTCGACTCCAGGGAGCAATTTCCATTTCCCGTAAGATAACACGTAAAAAGCGACTTTTTAAAGTGCAGGCTTTTATTCTTTTGGAAATTTAAATTAGAAAAAATTGATGGAGATCTTCAAATTTAAACTGTTTTAGGAAAATTAATGAAGTTTCTTATTATATTCATCTTTTTCTGCCTACCTTTCGAAATCTCTCATATTAAACATTTAAATAGCATATTTTGGGAAAATATCAGCTTTTAAACGGGTTGTTGCCTTGCTGACCACGTCATTGTTAAACTTTGAGAATCAATTGTTGTCTCAACCTGCATACGTGTAATATATACGAGTGTATAGATTGCCTTAAATTATCGTAGGGTTTTTCGTGAAATTGTAATCCTAATGGGACTGGGATTTAGTTTGGATTCTTTTGCTTATACAAACGACTATATAGATGCAGAGTAAGAGAGAGAGGGGGATGTGGGGAGGGAGATCGGAGGGAAGGAATATAGAATGGAAGATACTTAGAGAGTAAGGGAGGTATAGAATTAGAAAAGGATGGGAGGAAAGAGATAAAGAGGGAGACAGAGAAAAAGAGGGAGAGCTATGGTTTGGGAGAGGAGGGAATGAGAGAGGGGAGAGGTGGGAGAAAAGAGTGGCAGAGATAGGGAAGGAAAGAGAGGGAGGGAGAGAGAGACAGTGAGGGGGAGGGAGGGAATATTATTATTTATTTATTATTATTACTTCATTTTTTACAAGGGGCTCATTTCATTTCACTCTGCAATTACGCTAGAAAAATAAACTAATTTTGTGATTATCCATAATAATGAGTTACGGTTACTTGAGATATATGATTTCAGTAGGATTACCAGTCTTACGACGGGTTTTTCAACCATGTAGTAACTGAAACCTGTCATGTGGCTGGAAATACACTAGTATCATCATCATCATCATGCTTCTGTCCGAAGACAGGTTTTAACTGAATCGCTGCCTCCATTTCTCTCTCTCCCTAGAAGCCTCTTTTATACCTCTATAAGTATTATATCCCTGCTTTATATTATCTAATATTCCTATTCTTTTTCTCCCTCTTCCTCTTCTTCCACTAATTTTTCCTTCTAAGACCGTCCTTTGTAAGCACTGTCTTCTCAATATGTGCCCTATCCAATTAGCTTTTCTTTTCTTGATTGTTTTTATTAGCATCCTTTCTTCTCCCACCATTTCTAATACTTCTTCATTTCTCTTCCTCTCTGTCCATTTCACTTTCATCATTCTTCTCCATACCCACATCTCAAAACTTTCTAAATATTTTTCCTCCTTCCTCCTTACCGTCCACGTCTCTGCACCATAAAGAGCTATGCTCCATATGTAGCATTTTGCTAATTTCTTCCTTGTTTCTAAATTTATTTTCTTGCTTGTGAGAAGCTCCTTCTTCTCGTTAAATGCTGCTTTTGCCATTGCAATCCTACTTCTGATGTCCTGTGTACTACTTCCATCCTGCGCTAAAATACTGCCGAGATATTTGAAACTACTTACTTGTTCCAATTTTTGGCCATTTACCATTATATTTAATTCTTTATGTTCCTTTGAAACCACCATGACTTTCGTTTTTTCTGCATTGATCTTCATTCCATATTGTTGGCCAACCTCCACTAGTCTGTCTGTCATCCTCTGAAGGTCCTTCTCGCCTTCTGCTATTAAGCCCTGATCATCTGCGTATGTAATGGTGGTAATACTTTCACCTCCTATCTTAAATCCTTTCTCTTCCATCAACGCTTCTTCTGTTATTGTTTCTGCATAAATATTAAATATCGCTGGTGAAATAGGACAACCCTGCCTTACTCCCCTCCCTATTGAAGTACTTTCTGTTTCTTCTCCTTCAACCCTGACACTAATCTTTTGATCAAAGTAAAGGTTTTTAAGTAGTCTTTTATCTTTCCAATCTATTCCTATTTTTTTTTAAATACCCAGCATTTTATCCCATTTCACTCGGTCAAAAGCTTTCTCCCAATCTACAAAACAAAAATACATACCTTTATTGACTTCTAGCGCTCTTTCTATCATCATCCTCATACATCCTATAGCATCTCTAGTCCCCCTTCCTCTTCTAAAACCAAACTGATTATCTTGCAACTCCTTTTCTATTTTACATTCAATTCTTTTGGTTATTATTCTGGTTAGAACTTTAGCTGTATGAGAAATTAAACATAGTTCTGTAATCCTTACAACATTTTGCATTGTTCTTTTTCTCCAGTGGTACCATCACAACATCTAAAAAATCTTCAGGCCATATGCCAGTATCATATACTTGGTTAAAAAATTTTGTGAGTTGCTTAACTGCTTTAGATCCCAAAACCTTAAGAACGTCCACGGGTATATCATCACTCCCAACAGCCTTCCTTCTTTTCATGTCATCAATTGCTCTTTTAACTTCAGACTTGAGAATACTTGGTCCTAGCTAATCTTTTTCCACATCCTCTTTTTCATTTAATTCAATATTTCTTGGCTTTCCTTCTTTGTCATACAGCACCTCAATGTATTCTTTCCAGACATTCTTTACATTGTCTGGCTCCGAGACTATTTTACCACTTTTGTTCATGATTCCTTACGTCCTATCTTTCTTGCCTTTTTCTTGAATAGTTCCCTTGCTTTGCTATACATGAGGTCTGTTCTACAAATTCTTTCACACTCGACAATCTCCTCGCCTTTCTCATTTATCCACTGTTCTCTGGCTTTATCTGTTTTCCTTCTTAAAGCATTATTTAACTCCTTGTACTTTCTTTGGCCTTCTTCAGTGTTTATGTTCTTCCACTTTCTCCGCTCTTCCATTTTTTGCAGCATGGCTGCTGTGATCCAGGGTTTTTTGTTTCTTTCTCCCGTTACATTTCCTACCTTCTTTTCCATTACATCTTTAATGTTGCTATGGATGTATCTCCACTCCTCATCTACATTCTTCCTATTTTCTTCAGCTCTCTCCCCCAACCTTTCCTCCAGCTCAGTCATGATAGCCTCCTTGTTTTTAAGGAGTTCCTCTAAGCTCCATTTCTTGTTAACTCTTATGTTTCTCTTATCCCTCTTCAGTCTACATTGTGTATTTGCCACCAAAAGGTTGTGGTCAGAATCGATATCTGCCCCTGGTAGTGTTTTCACATTTTTAATGCTATTTCTAAATCTTTCATTGACTAGTATGTAATCTATCTGTTATCGTCTCTGGTCTCCTGGGCTTCTCCATGTGTAAAGTCTCCGCTGGTGATGTTTAAACCATGTATTAGTTACAATCAATCTATTTCTATGGCAGAATTCCACAAGTTTATCCCCTCTTTCATTTCTCTTCCCTAGTCCATATTTTCCCACTATGTTATCTTCCTGTCCCTCTCTGACTACACTGTTCCAATCTCCCATTACTATGGTGGTGATCCTTCCTTTTCCCTCCTCCTCCAATATCTCCATAATCTGTTCATACATTTCATCTACTTCGTCATCGCCAGCATTAGTTGTTGGCATATACACTTGAATTATAAGCATTTCCACTGGCTCCATCTGAAGTTTTACGGCTATTAATGTATCATTAACTGTCACTACTTTGCTAATTCTTTCAGCTATCTCTTTTCTCATTATAATCCCCACTCCCCTTTCCTTTTTCTCCCCTCCCGAGTAAATAATCTTAAATTCGTCTGAATTTATCTCGCCTTCTCCTTCCCACCGAACTTCACTAAGACCTACTATACCTACATTATTCCTTCTCATTTCCCTTTTTAAGTTCTCTAGTTTACCCCCTGAATTCATAGTCCTAACATTCCATGTGCCTATTTTTAATTTCTCACTACTTGCTTTCTTATTAATGTTACATTTCCTCTGTGCATCCCCTAGGGTAGTCCCCACCCGGAGATCCGATTGGGGGACTATTTTACCTCTGGAATATTTTACTCCAGAAAGAGCCATAGAGGTATTTTCAGCTTTTCAGCCTATCATGGGAAATATAATGAGGTAGTTTCCCCTTGCTTTCCTCATCGCAGTTTCACAGAGTGATTACCCATCTGTAGCTGTTCAGATCCACATGATCACCACCTACAGAGGTACTGTGCAAGCTGCTGCCCTTGCACAGGGGGATGTAAAACCCCCAAGACTGCTTCTTAGTCTGACTCTTCCCCTCAGACCTTTCCTGCTTGGATGGTCCTACCAGGAGAATTATCTTCCGCCGGCATAGCTCTTTGGTTCGTAAGAGTACACAAACCCTCCCACCTCTGTAAGGTTATGCAGTCCCTAGAGGGAGGGACACTAGTATAGGATATATCATATAAAACCTAAGGTACTTCAAGAAGTTCTACAGAGCTGACATTTGACATGAATATTGGTCATTGGGTACAACCTCGGGAAAAAATCGAAATTCCAGAAAATGTTATATTTAAGGGGTGTTTTTGACCCCAATGTCCAATTTTAAACACCCTTAAGAAAAGTACTGAAAACGATGCTGAGCTATATAAAATTGCTTTTTTAAATTCTTTACAATTAAGATACAAAGTCGGGACATGCACCATACTGTGGAAGAAAGAATGAAGTTTATTTTTCTTGAAGACAAAATTCAAATCCATGCTGAATTTGCGTAAAAATTTGATTTTAATCATAAAATTATGAAAAGTTTTGAAAAATTGAAAATTGAAAAATATTAATTGCCATAGCAACGATCCCAATGCCTTTCAATGGGAATGTATTTTCCATACTTCAAGAGCATTGATTTATGTTTAGATTGCATTATAATCCATTTGATTTCACCCAACGATGTATACATATGATGACGTGATAATTTTAAATTAATTTTTATCCGAATACATACTAAAATGCACGGATGATGATGCCATAGTCCTAACACAAAAAATATCCTAATTTTTACGTAAATTTTAGTGTAACATATAAGCTATTGTCTTAATGATGATAATAGTTATTGCTGAAATGACGACCTAATCCATGAAACCTGGAATTCGAAAACTTGGATGCAAGCCAGCTGCCAGAGAATTTAAAAATTCCGGATATATGCCTTAATTTTGCAGAAAATGAAAATTATTGTCATATATTATTATGCCATTTATTTTAAACTATGACAAACAGAATAACATCATTATACTAACACATGAAATTTAGTAAAACGTAAAAAGTATTTTAATGTTGTGTTTCGTAGCTTTTCAAGAAATTTTAACTCTTTTCAGTTGTTGAATATAATGGCTTCATACCCATTTCGCAATTTTTTTATCCAAATACGTGCTAAAGGCATGGATGATGATGCCATAATCTTAACACAAAATATCCTAATTTATCCTAACTTTAAAAAACTAAAAAAATAAATTATCCAGTAATAAATCTCAGTACTTTTGGTTTCTTAGTAATAGCAATTAGAGTACGCTTCCCGATTTAATAAAAAAATGGAATCTCACCACCCTGCATACACCTAGAGTGAGATTAATGATTATTGCACTTTAATTTACCACAAGATTGCCAGCTATTTTAACAATTTATGATTTCAAGACAATATAATGTGATCTAGTTTAGTGAAAGCATGGTTGCATGGGCTGATAAACTACTAACTTACCTTGAAAAGTAGCAGAAAAAGAGCAGAAAATAAGCACAGTGATTCACTGTCCACCACTAAATAATATGAGCAATAAATGCTTAAAGCTTCTCCCGTACAGGAACTCCTTATCGAACAGGATCACCTTAATGCAGAAAAACACCTTATCGCTCTAAAAACACATTCTGACACCTAGGATGCACCAGTTAGTGATGCTTGATTACTCAGATAGACCGGAAATAGGATGTACCTACATAAGACATACTCTGATTGGCTTGTTCAAAGCTAGGCTCTAATTGGCCCACTGTATTTTCATTCGTTTTCTGCGCATAAATAAAAACAAACTTGCGGGTGAAATTTTGTTCTAAAGAGGTAAATATTAGTGGAAGGGACCATTTTTCCCTTCGCTATTCGGGAGTTTTTGTAGTGCGGGAGTTCATTCTAAGAAGTATTTACATATGCTTTTAAATAGGGGTTATGCAGGATCAACGTCATTTGTTCGTTATTTGGAGGTGTTCGTTAACCGGGAGTTCATAAGGTAGAGGTTTTACTGTAATTATAAAAATAACATCTCTCTTCCTAGAACCTTTTACAGTTATTTGTGTAAAAACATTTAATTTCTTTACAGTGTATTCTAAAATTTACTGTCCTGAACATCTCTCCCTTTTTAATTTCCACCTTCCAATCACATCTAGCCATTTTTCCTGCTTGCTTAACCACTCATCTGGGTATGCCATATATATATATGGCGAGCTGTTTTCTCGGCTGTTTGCTATGAGTATGCCGTAATATTCTGTCACGCAGCTTCTCCAGCAACTAGCTGCATCCTTTTAGTTTACCGTCTCAGCAGTAAATGGGCTTCACTTCTTTATTTGGAAATGATACGCTTCTCATATCTAGACCCTGGCCTTGCTTTGTGGGCCGCATTTCCATTACCCTAATTTTAAAATTAACACCATGTATGTCATTTATAATATTATTATTTTTTATTTTTTAATCACTTAGTAATTGTGTAAATTTTTATTAATGTCTTTATACCATATTTTAGGAATTTGTGTTCATTAAATATTATTAACAAATTACATTTTTATTGTAATAGTAAATATATATTAACATTTTAATTCAAGTCTTGTGGTAAAAATAGTTTAAGACAAATTTTAAGAATAAACAACTCAAATACTGAATAATTAACATTTTTTAATTGATTTGCGAAAGATAAAAATTAAATTGCAATTTAAACGCCCACCTCTGGTTTCGAAAAATTATATACCCAGATGGGTGTTTAATGTCATTACCCCCAGGCCTCCTGTAATCAAATGTTCCCTCTATTATTGCCTTCCTGCTCTTCTAAATTACTTACCTTCTAATTCAGATGTATACAACTAGCCTTGAAAAGCTTTCAACTCCTCCTTCAGGGACCCATCACAGTTATGTATAACTAGGGAATGTCTCTGACTTTAACACTGACTTGGGGACAAAACTTAGCTATAATGTAGAGAATTAAAAAAAGGCAATATGTGTTTTGCCCATTTTCTGACAGACTCAAATTTCTCGAGTTATGAATTTTTAGCCTTCTTTCCTGAATGGAAATAAGCTTATAGTTTCTACATTGTCTCTGTCTGTCTATACTCCCCTATTAAGTTTTGAACCAATTGACTGATTTTCATGACACTTGGTGGAAATCTCTTGCTACTGGGGCCGAGCTCCCTAGGATAGTTTTTGTTGAGAAGATTGAAAGTCCCAGGTTCGATTCCCTGGAACTATCCTTCCCATTTGATTTACATGGAAAATCTGAAATCCATTGTGTAGGGTAATTTTCTCTTGCACATTAACATATCTTAGAATTGTAATATCGGAGTTGCATTTGTACTATTCTCTGAGGAAAAGAATGGAGACTAATTTTTATCGTAGAATGCTGCTTATCGATCGTATTTCTTCAAATGGCGGTTAGGCCAAATTTGTCAAGATGTAGACACTTCGTCGTGAAACCCTGCATGTGTTGTGTGGAGTTACAATTTAGGTTTGGCAATTCTCAGTTGGGCAATAAAATCTATTTCGCACAAACATGCAAACATCTGGAATTTTTACCCATTTTTCTTCTTTGACACATCTGGTTTACCAGGGCTAATAAATATTTCCCACTACCTCTTGCAGAAACATTATTTTTGAAATGCGCTTTTTCATAGAAAGATTAGTTTTCTCGTGAACTTAGTAGTACGAGCATTGAGAGTTACCTTGTTAGCATTGGGAAATTTCAGTGTAATTTTTCTATTTGTTTTTCTGAAAAATCTTGGATAGATTTCAGTCCCTGTAATAGTGAATATCGTGAAATGGCTTCTACAAGTAAATGGTCAATGATTTCAGATGAACATATTCCCAATATTTTAGAAGAAAGTGATAGAAAATTCAGTGATAATTATGACGATATGTACATAAATGGCTTTTATTGGAATAATTCTATCTGTGGTGATGTACTCTCTGAAGGGATTATGTGCATGTAGTTTTGAGTAGTGGTGGAATTCTCTAATCCGAACCTCTAGTATTATTTGGGTTTGCAAATGTTCTGAGAATTGGAGAAATGTGATTCTACTTGTTTCCAAAATAACATTCTACTTAGATGGCATAAATAATTGGCAAGGCATATAAAAATATACACTCCCAAGCACAATCTCACATACAATCTATTATAGGTCTATTAAAAGTAATTGTTCACAGAAATGTTATTTATTTTTATATCTTTGTCTATATAATTACTTTGTTAATATTGACTTGGATGTATGTTTTTATTTCTGTTAGCAATTATTATAAATATCCTCATTAATATTTATATATTATAAATATATAAAGGCAAAAAACTTTCCCTAAAGTCTGTTTGCATCTTTATATTATCAAAAGTTTTATCTGCCATGAAACATGCTTAACAGCCATTCTCACCTTTGAAATCTTTTAGCACCCCTGTGCAGAAATGAATGGGGATAACCAGGAACATCATAGAAAATGAAAAATTTCCCTCCGCTCACCCGCTAACTTTGGTTTCACTCTATAATTCTACACTTTTCTCGAAACTGGTCATCATAGAGATTGAGCAAATTTGTGAAACAGTAGCAATACAATAGTAGTGTATTAACTACCTCCTCTCTGACATATCTATATTGTATCTTCGATCAATTAGAAGTACAGGTCACAGGAGTATGGATACTGGTCATGAGGTCCTATTGGTGATCAGTTTAGGGTTACAGCAAAAAAAAGATTAGGAACCGCTGTTAGAGATAGTACAATTTTCAATTTTGCTATATTTTGTTGTTTATATTTCATGTGTTGAAATCTTAATTTCATTTATGGTTGTTGTATTTTTCTCTTTCTTTTGCTATTAGTTATGAGACATGGATACTGCATTAAATCAACCATTTTAAGAAACATTCATTTTTGTAATACATAACAGAGAATGTGATTGGTGTAAGAGAGCTATGAAAATGCTTTCATATTTTTTCAAGTTGTTTAAATTTTTTTTTCTCTTATCAGAAAAATATTAATTTTTCAGTATTTTCAAAAAAGCTTTGTGGTGGTTATTGAAAAATTTTGAATTTTGCTTATCCTAGGTAGTTCTAGATAACTCATTTCTTCTGCTCTAATTTTTGGGACGTGTGATTCTTTGTATTGCTTGGTGAATCATTAACACAGGATAGGTCGAGGTTTTAAAAACTGGTATGCCTTATAAGCATTTACAATTTGAAGGATTGAGTTTATTCTATTTTCAGTAATTACTTGAAAGGTGTTTGTGATTGACTGATCCTAAAATATTTTCTATATTGTTGAAAGTTGAAGATAGTATTATCCTCTTGATTTAGCAAGTATAATTCTGTTTGTTTGCTTTTTTCCTTGAACAGTCTTTACTTGTTCCTAATTTTGTGAGTGCATGATTTTAATAGCTTTTATTTTCTTTTCAGAATTAGATATCCATTGGTTACCTGATCTCTTCAAAGGACTTCTATAATTACTGGTAAAAATGAATCAATTGTTAATGATTTTAATGAATTTGAATCTGACTTGGTACAGTTATATAGATAGACTTCAAATTTACCCAGTCATTTTCAACAAAGTTTTTTGTGGAGGGAAGGGTGGAAAGTTTTGGCAATCTTATGGGAAGAAGACAAAAAAATACTATTTTGACTCTGAAAATGATATGTATATTTTTCAGCATTGTTAAAGTTGGAGTGCAATGAATACACTAACAAAGTATGGTTAGTAACATTTAAAAGTAGTTGTACTCTTTATATTGAATGGATGTGATTTTTTATATCAGGGAATATTTTAAGTATGATCTCATTCAATAGGTGCAGAACATTTATGTGATTATTTCAACTGACTTATTTTATAAAATTTTTATTGTACTACTTGACTTTTAGAGTGCTGTACATTTGTACAATTTGAAATTTGTTTTTATTTTTCTATTTAAAAGGATAGTCTGATTTATATGATATGCTGTTCCTGTCTAATTTTCTCCAATTTAACGGGTACTATTTTGTAGGTAAAGGAAGATACTCGGACAGAAAACTAAATTGCATTTAATTAATTTTTTATACTATGTAGAGCACATTGCAGTATTGGGTCAATGAAATTATTACATTTAAATTTTAATATGTGAGCATTGTGCAAGTTTATTTTCCATAGAAATTCTCAGAAATAATTTTCTGCTGTAATATTTGTATGAATAAATATTTATAAATAATTATGCAAGTTTTTGTTAGAAGAGTAGTTATTTTTATCCTGGTATAATTTGGAATAATTGGTTAGGGAGAGAGAGAGAGAGCAAACAAATAATGATGGGAAATCTACATACTGAATTTCTTAATTGAAAATCTGTCAAATTAGATACTAAATAGGGCATAAGGTAAAGAAAATATTACAAATGTTAATACATTAGTTTGCGAGTTTTCAGTATATGTTTTTTCAAACTTCATGCTTAACTCTTCCTGAACAGTAACCGGATATACAGTCAAACTCGTTTATAACGAGCACGGTTGTAACGAGGTCACGGCTATAGTGAGCAAATGCTACCTCCAAGATAAGTTAACGAGCATTTACACACAAATATTTCACGTATATAACGAGCACGCTTCACGGATATATTGAGCAAACTTCGACCACTTCTCACTGTCTCAAACGCGGCGGCGGTCATCCCCTTCAATCCTCATAGTGACCCAAAATATGTAACCTTGTGTTCTCGAGTCCAGCCTCTACACCATATCCCTCGGGGAGGTTAAAGACCGCGGCGTTGTTGTCGAAAAATAATCCCTTCGTCCAAACCAAGAATTCCCAACTTGCAGGTACAGTGGCACTCGTGGTGGTCCTTTGTCCTCTCCTCCCAACCCCCAGCTCTTTGACAGCCAGGAGGTTGTGTTTGGAAGGGGGTAAGGGGCTGAGGGCATGTACAATGGCGCCCACCCCCGTCGCTCAGCCGAATGCACCCAACACCCTTTCCCATGTAAAGATGAGAAATTCCAGGTTTAATCTGTCTCCTCATTAACTCTTCCTGGAATTGGTATGCTCACAGTTTGCAAAGAAAGTTCGTAGCGTTGATCACAAAAATCAGTTGAGATTTTGCCCTTGAACGAGTAACATGTCCGTACATAAAAGGAAGTGTTTGTCTATTTGCGAAAAGGTTGATATTATTCGAGAGATAAAATGTGGTAAAAAAATGTTGGAGTGTGTAAAAAATTTAATTTATCATCGTCTACGGTTTCAACCTTATGGAAAAACAAAGAAGCGATTTTATCGGCACTAGAGAACAACCTAACAACGAACAACAAAATGAGGAAGTGTGACTTGGGTACTGTTGATCAAGCACTTCTGGAGTGGTTTAAGAGGCAGAGAAATGCTGGTTTCCCCATCAAGGTACATGCAGATAAATTCGCAAAACAGTTAGGACACGAGAACTTCACATGCAATAACGGTTGGCTTGATCATTTTAAAAATCTGCATAACATTGTTTATGCGAAAGGCCCTGTCAGCAGATTCAAAAACGGCAAGTGAATGGGTGAAAAGTGTTTGGGAGGAGTGTCGAAAAGGTTACAGAGAAGAAGACATCTACAATGCCGACGAAACTGGACTGTTTTACAACATGATGCCTGATGCAACGTTTAAATTCAAAGGTGACAAATGTGTTGGTGGCAATAGACCTAAGAATCGTTTAACAGTTTTAATGTGCGCAAACATGAATGGGAGTGACAAAAAAAAACTTTTTGTTATTGGTAAGTCACAAAAGCCACGTTGTTTAAAAAATGTCAAGAAGCTTCCCGTTGAATATGCAGCTAATAAAAAGGCATGGATGACTTCCAATATTTTTCAGAAATATGTAAGTCAGTGGAACAATGAGTTACGGAGGAAAAATAGAAACATTCTACTCCTTGTCAATAACTGTCCTGCGCACCCACATATGCAGGAGTTATCCAATGTAAAACTGGTGTTTTTGCCTCCAAATGCGACTTATATTTTGCAGCCAATGGACATGGGGATAATTAAAAGTTTTACATGTCATTTCAAGTGAATTTTTGTTCTACAGTTGATTGAAAGGAGGGAAAGAGGTTTAGATGGCAACGACTCTGTATTGGATGCAATTCATTTGATGACAGATGCATGTTTCACCTACAACGATCATAAACTGTTTTCGTCTTGAAGTACATAGAATCTTCACATAAATACATGACCAAAATGACATATTTGGCCTGGATCAACCAAGCAGGGGTGCCACAATTTCAAAATAAACTTTTTGGTAGTTATGCTTTTGGAAGAAATTGGCTGAACCGAATTCAACCAAATTTGGTACTTAGAATTTTCACATAAATTCATGACCAAAATGACATATTTCGGCCCGATTAACTAAGTAGGGATGCCACAATTGCAAAATAAATCTTTTCTGTAATTATGCTTTTGGAAGGAATTGGCCGAACCGAATTCAAACAAATGTGGTGCATACATAGAATTTTCACATAAATTCATAACCAAAATGACATATTTCGACCCGATTAACTAAGTAGGGATGCCCCAATTGCAAAATAAATCTTTTCTGTAATTATGCTTTTGGAAGGAATTGGCCGAACCGAATTCAAACAAATGTGGTGCATACATAGAATTTTCACATAAATTCATGACCAAAATGACATATTTCGACCTGATTAACTAAGTAGGGGTGCCACAATTGCAAAGTTAAACTTTTCGGTAATTATGAATTTGGAAGGAATTGGCCAAACTGATTTCAACGAAATTTTGTATGAAGGAGTTGCAAAATAAAATAAACAAAAATAAGATTTTTAGGTAGATATACAAAGCAGGGCTGCCAAAAGAAAAGTAATAACAATTTTCTTTTTACAAGTGTTTGTGTTGAACTGCCTGCATCAATTATAACCATATTATAATATTTATTATGCACACACACACACACACACACACACACATATATATATATATATATATATATATATATATATATATATATATATATATATATATATATAACAACTTACGGAAAAGGAAAGGTAAAATGAATATATGGATGTCAACAAGGTGTTGGGATGAGGAAACCCAGTGAGCACTCACCAATCAGACGACTTCAGGTTGGCGAGGCCCCGGGGATATACATACAACTTGGTAAGTGTCCGCTGGGCTTCCCTCAACACCTTGTTGCCACCCTCATCACTATCTTTTCTTGTCCTTTAGTTAATATATATATATATATATATATATATATATATATATATATATATATATATATATATATATATATATATTAACTAAAGGAAAAGAAAAGGTAGTGATGAGGGTGGCAACAAGGTGTTGAGGGAAGCCCAGCGGACACTCACCAAGTTGAGGACCAAGCTGGCAGGCTGCTGGGGGCGTCGAAGAGACACGTAAAACACACGAACACAAAAACACACGCAAGCTTATCGGGCCTAAGCCCTTCTTCAGCGAAAGAGTAACGTAAAGTGACACACTGGGCGGGGAATGACAGGGTGATGTGGGAAGGTTGATGATTGGAGGAGGTGGGGAGTAGGAGGGGTGGATAGCCAATAAAGAGGGAGTGTGATGAGGTAGAGTCCGAATAGTTACAAAGTAACAAGGAAACATTGTAAGGGGGCTAATAGGGTTAGCGGAGGTTGAGGCCAGGCGGAGAGAAAGAGTCGAGAAGATGGATATGTGCTAGTTCCCAGTGTCGGAGAAGGGGGGCAGGAGTGTCATAGGGTAAAGCGCGAATAATCCTAACATTGTAGCAACTATTAAAGGGAACATTGTGGGTATTAGCATGTAATGCAACTGGGAGGGGGCGTCTGAGAGAAACGCTATTCCGGTGACCGTTCATTCGGATGTTTAACGGATTGCTGGTGAGGCCTACGTAAAACGCGGGACAAAGGGTGCAGGTAAGGAGGTAAATGACGTTACGGGTGGTGCAGTTGCTTCTGGAGGTGATGGGGTAGGTGATGTTGGTGGAGGGACTCGAGAAAGAAGATGATGGTAGGTGGATAGGGCAAGTGAGGCAGCGAGGTTTTCCGCAGGGGTGGGAACCTATTGCAAGAAGCGTGGTAGAAGTGGGAAGATCCTTCCTCCACAAGATATTTCCCAAATTTGGGGGCCGGCGGAAGGAGAGGAGCGGAGGATTGGCAAAAAGGTTGATAAAGAGGGACTGATGGGAGGAAGAGGTAAGAATTGGGTGGGCAGCATGAAGGATTGTTTTGAGAGCTTCGTGGATATATATATATATATATATATATATATATATATATATATATATATATAAAGACATAATAGCATATTTGGACTGGATCAACTAAACAGGGGTGCCACAATTACATATTAAACTTTCAGTAACTATGGATTTGGAAGGAATTGGCTCAACGGATGTCAACTAAATTTTATTTATATGGTTTTTACAAAATAACATAATGAAATCAAGATTTTTAAAGCAGAACTTAAGAGCAGGGCTACCACAATTAATAAATAATAAAAATCGTTTGCAACTTAAAACTCTTTCACGTGCGTAGCCGGGCGTCTCAGCTAGTAATAAATAAGAGAACATTTTTCTCTGATATGTTCTCAAGATATAACTCCCTTGTGCTGATTTAGAGTCTTCACTTTGCTCTCACAGTGATTAATTTGTCATTGAAGTATTTTCCAAGAAAATGTTCTATTCAGGGAAAAAAATCATTTGGGAAGGGTTAAAGCTCTTCGCAATTAAACTAGGATTTCTTTTGGAGTATATAGCTGTATGTAAATTGACCTTTAACACATTGAAAGAATCTTACAAAAAAATTAGGATAAACATATCCTAGGTATAATAAAAAAGAACCTTGAATTCAGTGAACAACACCAAAGATGACTGATTAACTTAAAACAAGCTTTAGATTTTATTATTTTGACTGGCAGGGCCATGATGAATATTGTCAGTTTGAATAAATGTTATTGGAGATTGCGGTAGATAACAAGGAATGTTACTGTGTGATGCTATGATAATGCAGGGAAATTTTCCGCATATTTCCAAATATGAATTTCCTGCATTTTTCCTCACCAAGTTAGATACTCATTGAAATGCTTATTTTCATGTTTGATTCGGAACTTAAGTCATATGTGGCGTAAATTCTCTCTGATGAAAGATTTCGAAAACTATTTATTAATTGAATGAGGTAAGTTGATTGATATGGCAAATGTATTCCTAAATATATATTTTCTTGCCATAAAATTTAGTTGTACTTACATGCCACTATATATGTATCGTGTTGTAGTTGATGCTGAAAAAACTAATATTGTTTCTGAAAGGATCCACATGATTGTATCTCATTGTTTCATTGTCACTATTGTTGGGGTATATATGTTACTGTGCTGAATTTTGATGAAATGTCTTTTATATAATGTTAATCTAGGAGGAATAAATTGTAATCTTTATAATGTCAAATTATTTCAAAACAGAGGAAGTTATAGAGATTAAAATTTATTCCATTATGTCTTTCCACAAATGTACATATTATTTAGTTAAGTTTATCTGGGAGACTGAAAAGAGAGTCATGTTTTTCATTAACATTATCGTTTGTCTTCTGTATGCTACTAATTTTCAGAGCAACTGATTTCCATATAAAAGAGGATAAGAAAGTACATTTGCATAATACAGCTAACTCTTCTCTGGCATAATGAAATTGATCAAGTATGTGTGCTAGCTTAAGGACTTGAGCTTAGAATTATAGGAAGTACATATAGTATTTCTCGGCATATAAGACACTTTTTTTTTCAAGAAAAATTACCACCAAAAATCAGTCTGCATCTTATACGACGAAGGTAAGGTTATTACTTTTTTCAATACTGACACTAACGAGCACACTTGTCCCCAAAATGGAATAATTGGCTGTCATTCGTTGCAAAAACAAAATATACATTATTAATAATTAATAGTGAAAATTTTGTTAATATATATAGTAATATCTTATGCAACATGAATTCCTAGGATGTATTTTCATTATTATGCTTTAATACGTGTCCGCTCACAGTGATTACAATTTCAGCGCGTTTATGATGTTTTAGTTCCTAATGAGCCTGTTGAATAGTGCGATTAATGCCACGGAACAGTAGAATTTGTGTAGATGCCATAAATATTTTATACATATCTAGGATAAATAACGTTACGTGCATTGAGATCGCAATGACTAAAAAAGTGAAAAGATATGCCTACGCTATTAGTTATAATCTTCAGGCGATTCAATATGCAAAAATGCACAGAAACCAAACAGCATCCCACAGAAAAAAACGATCCGTGAATGGAGAAAATGAGGAAAAACTGAAACTGATGGGATAAGAGAAACATAGACTTCGTAATGTTGGTCATAAATGGCCAAAACTATAGGAGGAAGTGATGGATAGTAGAACAGAATAAGTTTGGTTTGCTGTATCGATCAAAATCATTATGTACAAGGCAAAAAGAGTTGCAGAAGGAAAAGGACTAGTTGAGCATACATATCGTTATTACATATGCATTCCATTTGTTATTTATACCATTATATTAAAATATTGTCTTGAACTTAAGTTTAAGTAAGTACTATCGGAAAAGGGTATCTATATGCGCGACGTATGCGGCACACTCCTACAGCTTTAATTAATATGACTACCGAGTTCATGCAGGGTACATTTAGGTGTACAAGTCTTGAAGCAATTATATATATTTTAGATCATCCCTATTTATTTTATGAATGAAGTTTATATAAAAGGTTATGTTTAACTGTTATCACACCGTAACATTTTCTGTAAATGTAGATGGATACAGACTTAATCTCTATTGGAAATGATACAGGACGTTGCCCTTGGGAAATGCCTTGGTGAATCAAAATACTTTTTTTCCTGAAAAATCTTCTAAAAACCAGGGTTCGTCTTATACCACAGTACATCTTATATGCCAAGAAATGCTGCATTTTGAAATTTTAATATTTTTTTGTTCATTAAAAGCAAGAAATTAACAACTCCATTCAGACTTTGTTTAATTAATGACAAACGGTTGTATACAGCTCCCCTGAGATGATGGCAATAATATTTTTTGGCATTCCTATCATGTTCTTTGTGGATACAGCCAGTGGTATTTTGATCATAGGTAATCAACAGTTATCAAGCAACAATGATCCAACAGCATGGAGTGGAACATTCAAGAAGAAGATAGAGCAATTAATAGAATGATAAGATGAGGATGAAATACTCGTAGAAAAACTTTCTGAAGTCATATTTTTGTGTCCATATTGTTTGTTGCAGTACTTTTTAATGTCACCAGCAAAGTATTCCATAGACCATGATTTGATTTGCAAGGTGTCGTAGAGACAGTATCTTCAAATATTTCCAGAATTATAGATCTGAAAATGATTTCTCTTTGCATTGATCAATGGTAAAGAAATGGTAGAAAAGATAGGAATAGAGTTAAAATGATTGCTCAGCTTTCAAATGTAAAGCAATGGAACTGACAGAAGGTGAATTTTGATGAATCTACTGTTGACATCATTAAGGATCAAGTCCTATTATACAAGGCTGAAAATTTTCACTGAATAGTTGATGTGGCAATAATTCAGTGTAGGAGATATTTTAGGAAACAAAATAACATGAGCCATACTTTTGTTTCATGTTTAATACAGGAAGTTCTTTGATTTACGCTGAAGATGCATTCCCGAGAAATGCGACGTAAAGTGAAAACAATGTATACTGAAACCAGATTTTCTGTGACCATAATAATTCACATATATACCAAGATGATAAGTTCTAGAGAAATTATTTAGGCCAAAAGTGGAAGAAAATATTTAGCGATCTCTTTCCGATGAGGTTAATAACGTAATGCATGCCCAATGTCAACAGCCCGCTCTCCAGCTTCAAAACAGTGTAGCACCTCTAATTTATCATCCAAATTGATAGTTTTATGAAACCTCTTCATTGAAGTACTTTCTGCACATCTTGCAGCCATATTTAAGGGTTTTGTGCTACTTAAGGAATTACAAAATCGATCGTAATTTCGTCAGAACACATTCAAAACTAAACAATGGGCTGGCCTTTTAGCTTCCTTGATGGAACAAGTGATGCCAACGAGGAGAAAAAAATGTCGGACTCAATTCATATCCCAATCTGTTTGGCGTTATAATTTAGTAGATTTTGTAGGCATCACCAAAGAAGAAATGCTACATTGTATTTCTTCTGTGATGATGGTGCCTCTTCCATGTAATGAGAGGGCAGGGTGCTCATTCTGGCTCAAATATCACTCCCTCTCTACTCCACATTTGCCTGCTCCTACACTCCATTCAAAGTAGATTACAGATACAAAACCGATACATCCAGTAACAGACGAAAACATAGGTACTTCACTTGTGAATATCAAGATGTCATGTGAAGAAGATATTTTTAAGTATTTCCCGATGAAGTTTTTCGTGAAGAATTCCTTTAGCAATGTTTGAGGATATATTTAGCTACATTAAGGAAATTAAGTAGATACTTGGCATCATTGTAGATAGGTCCCGCAGCACAACGTAGTGCTGTGGGGACAGAGGGAACATTCGGCAATGATGTAATATTGAAGCAACATAAAGCTGTACAACTTAAATCAAGGACTTACTGTATCAGTAAACTGAAATAGATATAAACTAAATTCATGTTACTGTGAAAAGATCTTCAAGTCTTTCTAATCAATAAAAATGCTAAGTCAAAGGTTAATGATACATTATAACTCAACATTATGGTACAAGTAGGGTGAATCGGGGCAACCATCCCGGGCCCTCCACTTTGGGGGGCCCCATGCTTCAATATCACCGGAAGAAGGCCTAATTTTAATTTGGTGGTAAATGTTAACAGGGTCCCACCAAAGCCGATTTGCCCTGTGCCCCGCACCTCTCTATGGGCGCCTCTGGGTACAAGTATTGTCTCAAATGGGTATTCTTCATTAGATACAATGAAATACATTACTGTGAATGTCTTGGTATGAAATCTTTTAATTATGTTTAGGATTTTGTTGCACCTTCCTGTTACAGTGGCTAGCCGAGAGTTGAATAATTTTTGAAAAGTTAAATCATCAGGTACTTCATATCTATGATGATGGAATCATGCTTAGTTGGGCTCACAATTGTTTTTTGTTCATTATTAATTTGTTTAACTTGAATTTTACAGATCTCATTTTGCTACCCTCAAGGCACAGAAAGTATCATTTTGCTAAGGATAGCAATTTAATATGATGTTCAGTTCTTCACTTAGAAAAGATAAAATTTTTATTTAATTTTCCAATCTCCATTTTTCTTGTAAATCATTCATTTATATATTTAAAAGACAATTTAGTAGAATGCCTATTATAGAGGAGCAGTATATGTACATGGCAGTAAAACACTTAGCATTAAGAGAAGTAAGTATTTGTAAAGCTTCCATATCTTCTGTATCTCCTTTTAAAATTTCTCGACCAATTTTGGGTTTTTAAAAATCTTCTTCAATGCCATTATAATTAAACAACTTTAAGTAATATTTTTCATTTTTTATTATGCTCTGTTTAACTTCAAGGCAAAGGTAGAAGAAATTTATTTTCTCTAATCAACAGAAGCAAGAAAATATAAGAAAAAGTTGCCTATTACTCTAATAGTATTATTCATGACAGATTTAGGTTCCTTACATATCATCAGTTATTTTGTATTAAGAAATAAAAATACTTGGACTTTGCATGGAAATGAATATAGCTGTTAAAATATGAAAAGCAGGATTTTTTCTAGAAAACCATATTTACAATAGTATTGTATTGTGTTACTATAATTACAAAATTTAAGGTTATAAAATTTTAGTATTTTGTGAAATTGTTGCTGCATTGATCAATTGTTAACTTTCTATATTATTTAAATTTTAATTACAATGTTTGCAGATGACTGCATAATAAAAAGTAATATATAATTAGCAATGAAAAATTATTCAACATTAACATTACAATATGCTGGATTGTTAGATGACCTGTAAGCTATGTTTGCTTGTTTTTTTAAAATTTTGGTTGAACATTTAAGTTTAGATGAATTTTCATTTAGTTTACTGAAGGACATTTTTGACTGTGCCTAATAGTTGTATGTTTATAAAATCTTAATATGCCACTTATTATTATCCAATATAATTTATTGCCTCCTTGTAAAGGAATTGTATGGTTGAATGGTTGAACATTATCCCAGTTCAATTGGACGGTATGAAATCACCAAACTTGATAGATAATTAGCAAACACATCTGGTGCTGGTGGTCAGCTTGCATTCTAGGCAGCATTAAAATTGAAAGAATTAAATAGTTTCACATATGATAATAATGGACTTGCTGTAAATAGCCATGCACCTACCATTTTAAATTGCAGTTAAACCATTTGAGTATACTTGCTCAGCAGAAGATTTTTCAAGCCATTTTACTTTCGATCCAGTCAGAATAGTAAGAAACTTCAGCATAGACACCTGGGTAACCAGCGACTGCACATGGCTTAACAGACCATGACACAATTCCTGCTTGGAAATTGCCATCTTCTACAATCAAAGGACCTCCAGAATCACCCTGAATGTAATAAATAATTTAATGACTGTTATTGCTCAAATAATATGTACCTTCTATCATATTATTTTTCACTAAATAAATTTCAGATAACCATTTTAATGTAATGCATGATGAATAATATTCATGTAACTTTTTTGTTTTTCAATTAGGTACATTGCAGGATTATGTTTAATCCCTAAACGTGTAATGATGAGTGTACTTCTTGAACCGCTCCTATTATGTGCCTTGGAATGATGAGTATAATCGTAGTGTGCTGAGTTGTAGTTATTATTTGGCATTCTTTACCTCTAAGTGATAGTATCGGAACGCCTTATGGGCATGTTTCATCTGTCCATCCATCTGTGATGACTTTCATCTCCTGAACTGCTGGATGGATTTTAATTAAATTAAGTATGAATTATCCTTATTAAAATTCATTGCAAATTGTGATTTTTAACTGAATCCGTCAATTAGAACTTCCACTTTATTTAATTACTTTAATAAACTTATACTTGTATCTTGTTAAATGGTATCCGTCAAGCAATAATTAAATAAATAATAATATATAATATTTTTCTCTCACTAACTATTATATGATCTGTAAGGTATCAATTAAAATATTTATTCAGATCGAGGACAACATTTATCACAAAAAAGTCCGCAAGATTATGTAATTAGGACTTATATTTTCAGAGATAAAACAAGAACCGCCCAATCTTTTGATTCCATTTTATATGCATTTCCCATTAAGAACACCTTTGAAATCTCTGTGTATTCCATTTATGGAGTACTCTTTTCCTTCTTGTTTTATATTACCAAGAGCTTGGAAGATATCTTAAAACTTTTTTATGCTCGAGTGAAATTTACATCTCCAAGAATACTGCTCCTATATCATACTATAATCTGGTATTTATATGCTTCTGCTTTTAAGAGTTAAGTGACATAGGGTTGTATTCATTGCTTAAATTCTCATACACAGATTCATACTTCTGCAATAGTATACACTTATGAAATTTCAATCTAATAAAACATGAAAATCCTTCAAAATAAAATGTTATAAACATACCGTACATTGGCCCTTCAATCCTTCTGGGACTCCAGCACAGATGTTACTAGGGTTTGGTTTGTGATCTGGTTTGTGCAGTTTGTAGCATTCTTCATCTGAATATGTAAGAATTGTTACATATTGAAGGTACTTTGCTCTGGGACCATCTGTCTAAAAAGATGAGACTTATGTAAAGAATAATTTAATTTATAAATAAATGGGGAAAAAAGAAGAGAAAATACTTAGCAATAATTTCACTTTAAAAAACCACCTAGGTTTCAATGCACTACAACATCATCACCTGATGAGGTTGCAGTGCAATGTTGTTGATATTTTATTTTCTTCTTTCCTCATCTGGAATGGAAAATTTTTACTAAGCTGAGGTGAATGTTATTAGATACATTAGAAAAAAGTTTATTTTTGACTGATTACACTTTTACTAATCTGTAATTCTATGACCTTCAGTTTTGTTTTTAAAATAGAGGAATATATACCTTGGAGTAAGTTAGTTTTTGTATATTTTCTTGAAAAATATGCTTCTGTTGTCTTTCCTGGTAATAATTTTCCTATATTCTGTCATCTTATGAAACATTTCTTCTACAATAATAATAATATTAATTTGTCTGCTGATCATAAAATGGTTGTGATATAGGACACATCAAGAATTAAGATCACAGTAGATTAATCCTACTGGAATCAAATCATGAATACATTACAAATTAAAATATAAAAAGTACATATATACAAAAAAAATTACAAAATATGTGAGAATAAAAGCATAAAACTTTATGTTTATGACAAATTTTTTACAAAATTCATTTACACTGTAAAAGCATTTGTCTTCTAGAAATTTGAAAAGTTATCTTTAAAATGGTTGAAATTGTCCATTTTTTTCAAACTGTTAGGTAAAGCATTAAAACATTTTATTCCCATGCCTTCTGGGTCCTTACAAATTGCTTTTGAATGGTTAAATAATACATGAAAGATCTTTTATTCTGGTCTGATGACTATGAATCATAAGGTTTTTAACCCTGTTTGAGAGGTTTTTTTAAATATAGGATAATGGAGAATATGTATATTGAAGGAACTGTTAAAATGCCCAACTGGCTGTATAACTACAATATTTCATCCATATGAGATTCTGTGACCATTTTTCCATTGTTTCCTCTGATTAATTTGAAATTCAGAATAAATTTTACCATCTGTGATTATTCTCTCTTTCTCTCTCTCTCAATCATTACCTTGCACAGCATTTTTATAACAAACTTTACCATGAGCTCTGAGTTTATTTTTATTTGACATTGATCTTGGAATGTAACTAACTGTCCTGTGTGGTAAAAATTAGTGTAATTTGGGAAGGAAGGGATTAAGTAATGTTGTTTTAAGAAGTATCAGTTGAATCACTAAATTATTGGAAGTAATTCACCATCAGTGCAATGATAGTTCAAAAACCAATTGATTGGAGCATATTGGAGATAACTGTGATGAGGCTAAGGTTGGATTTGGTATATTTCTGCATTATTTTCTGTGCTATAAATTACATTTGTACAAATACGCTTTACAGTCACATTTATTGTCAATTTCATTTCATCTTTTGGAGCATTGAAGGCTTTTTACCTACTTCAGAGGAAGGTATTTTGTTTAATTTTTCTAAAAAAATCCCATCTGTTGCCTTGAAGTTGCTGTCATCCTATTTTTGTCACAATCCAGTGATAATTGATTCAATAAAACATTTTTGGAAACATATTATAGATCACAGTTGAGGATGGCTTTTTTGCCGCCAAGTTTTTTCCCAGCCATTTAGTGGCTGTTGGTGCTATCTTCACCATAAATTGGAGTTCAAGCTATCATTTTTGAAATTTTACATGTTTGAAGCCAAAGTTAATTCAATTACTCAGAATTATTCACCTTGGAAAATCAGCATTACTTTTTAATGATATTATTTGGGGTGCATACATTCAGAATAGTGCGAGCTATGAAGGCCCAAATAGAGGGGACCCATGTATCCAAGCTCATCTTCAAACAAAAATAACGAGATTGGAAAGGTGTACTCCATGGCGGAGTACACGAGTTTCCAAATGCATTCTTTGGGATTTCACAATGCTCTCAATTTTTTTCGCTCAGATGTGTATTTAATGAGAAGCTAGCAAGGTATGTTGTAAAATACATGTGTCCTTATGCAAAGTTATTGTTCGATTTTAACCAAAATTGGAATCGGTAGACCAAATTTAACAAAACTCCCCAATACCAAATTTCTTCAAAAATACGTCCAGCGGTTTCCGAGTTTTAACATGCGGACGGACGGAAACGACCTCCCCTATATGCTTTCACTTCGCGCAAAGAACGCATAAAAATGAATAACTATAAGAAGAGTCATAAAAAATAACTATGACTAACCCGTTGAATTATAATCTTTTCATAATTTACTGCATCGATTTGGTTACCTAATAAAAAAGTAAGTAAGGGAGGTCGATTCCGTCCGTCCGTCCTTCCGCATGTTAAAACTCGGAAACCGCTGGACGTATTTAGATCAAATTTGGTATTTTAAGAGTTTTGCTAAAAATGGTGACCGATTCCAATTTTGGTTAAAATCGGACAACAATTACAACTCCTTCACATGAAGACCTACAATGCCCCTTTGTTTCAACTCGGGAACCGCTGGACGTGTTTTGATGAAATTTGGTATTGGGGAGTTTTGTTAAAATTGGTCTACCGATTCCAATTTTGGTTAAAAGAGGACCACAATTACGACCACTTTACACGACCTACATGTAGTTGTTTTGTTTCAACTCGGGAATTGGGTATTGGGGAGCTTTAGTAAAATTGTTCGAGCAATTCCAATTTTGGTTAGAATAGGACAATAATGACAACTTTACATTTTTATTTTACAACGTACCTCGCTAACTTCTCGTTAAATACTCATCTGAGCGAACAATATTCAGAACATTGTGAAATCTCAAAGAACGCATTTGGAAACTCTATGTACTCCGACATGGAGTACACCTTTCCAATCTTGTTTTCTCTTGTCAAGTTTTTTGAGACTTTTGGCCCTCTGGAAAAAAATCCTGCGCATGCTACTGCAGAGAGCGTAATGTTGCATTCAGAACTTACATATAGACGTCCCCAGCCAATCACAGTGGCATTGAGTCCTGGAGAGGTGATGAGCCCTTGGGCTGGAAGAGTAACCGGCTGTATTAACTCGTTGAATTTGAGACTGTCCTTTAGCTGGTTGTCCCGTGGTACATGAATAAAAAATAAATCTTTCACAGGATTTTTTTAGAAGACATTATTTGCATATGGATATGAGCGACGGTACATTTTACTTAACCACATTTTCCATTCTTATTAAAGAATGCTAAAAAATTAATTTGCCTGTGGGTCTTTCGTATTAACTGCCAGAAAGTTAGCTTAAAGAATGTTTCTCGGTGTGTATCTTTCGGATAGCTTTTGTGCCTTTCAGCCATTTTCATGTGAATGTGCAACAGAATTAAATGTTTGACTTAAATGTAGTGTAATGTACCAACTCTATTTATTCTTTGCAATGGTTTTTTGTTTCAAGCACTATTTACTTTTTTATTATGTTAAGATATTGAAACAAGAAATAGTGTTGGCAAATAATCTAAACCATTAATTCTTTTCATTCAAGAACAAGCACAAAATACTTGTATCAGGTATCTTCAATAGCTACATCAAGGTTATAAAACTGGAGATACCGGAGGCATGTATTTTTTAGTACTTGTTCTTGAATTTTTTTCTGTCACAAGGTGAGATTAATGATTCCGTCGAATTAATTAATTCTTTTGTTCTGAATAGCCCTAATATATCTAAAGAAAATCTCTACATTTAAATTCGATTATTTGGTTTGAATTGTATGATTCTTACAAACTTACCATGCTATTTTAAATATGCATTTATCTAATTTACCTTCACCACGGCAATGTCATTCACCAATTCTTCTGGATCGTAATCTTCGTGGTATATCGCGTCTTCTACGTCGATATGGACCCCACCCACGCGCAAATCATTTGTCCCAGCAATGATGGAAAAGTGAATTGGTTTTCTCCTGTATCAAAGATGAGCCGAGTATTTCAAAGGGCTGACATTTTTGCATCCAAATTTTCAGCGAATTCAATTATTATTTGCTTTACTTCTTCGGGCATAATTATTCTCGCACATTCAATTGTATATTTCCCGTAAAAAAGGTATAGAAATATTTCAAGAAATTATTCGAAATTGCTCAAAGTTTTACAATTAAGATTGGTACAGATATTGCGAGAGTGAATGAAGAAGGAAATTCAAAAATCGCTTTTTGTAGATAAATAAATGTTTTATATTATTTTAGTTACCCGTAAACGCAGTGAGCGGCAGTCAGTAACCATTTGTCGTTGACTATTGACGCCCCACAAATGTGAATACCGTCATGTTGGAGCGAGACCTGCGGAGAATAAACATGAACATCTAAAACGGGTGTATTAAGTTATTATTGTTTGATCAAAAATCAGCGGGATTGCTCGAGCGTGAAAATAATTCGATTCATCTGGTTGCAGTAAGTATGATAAATTTTGTCTATTTTAGCTAACATAAGACGACAAACGATTAATATCTTCGCCGAATACATTCTTCCAATTCGTTAGAATTTTCAAGATACAACTTGTGTGAAACTATATTTTCATTTATAATCGAAGTTAAATATTGCATCGTCAAAAGTAGATTCAATATTGTCAGTGATAGTGTTAGTAAAAGAGACGTTAGAGAGAAGTTATTGTTAGTAAAAGAGAGACGAATTCTTTTTTCCATATTAGCGAAAATATGGTTATTTTTGCATGTAATTCAACTTCACGAAAGCTTGTTGCCATAAGTTGCCGGAAAGATTACTTATTAATTTGTTAAATTTCCACATTCTACTTTAAAGATAAAATTACTTACCATAAAAGGAAACTGCCCTTCCTTTGCATCAGTCCCGTTAACAATTCTGGTTTGAGACTCGCCTGGAAATAAAGCTATTGTGTTTTGCCTATTGGATTGAAATAATTTTAAAGCACTAACTTGAGTAAATATCAATAGTTTTCTAAGAAACTTATTGCACTTCTCTCTTTGTTTGAAAATTGGATATAAATGAATTTATTCAGATGATAAAAGATTTTAGTATAGACTTCACTTTATGGAAGTTATTAAGACGGGGAGATCGACAGAATAATTGCTTTGGGAATAGCGAGGCAGAAATTTCTGTTGTATTAATTTATAAATTCAAACGGCCGAGGAGAATGGGCAGAATACGGATAAAAAGAAATTCCACTCACCGTAGGAAGTTCCAAGCACAAGGAAAAAAGTTAAAATTTCAAGGATTTGCATTGTTAACATCTAACCCTTTGAAAATGTTTTAAATCGGAGATTTCAGACTCGATTGAGAACTTTACGTGTAGCAGAAGAAAAGTAGGAATCTGTGCGATTGCCGACGTGAAAATGATTTAAATTGCGATTAAATTTTAAAACAACTGAGGAGGATTATGCAATCTTTATTATCGAAAAATATGAGCGATAGATGGGGGAAAAACGTTTACAGAAATACGTAAGAAGATTAGATATGAAATTGAGACTACTTCAATTGCCCTTTGGTGTGTAAGTTATTTATATCTTCCATTTCCACGCTCTTGGAGGACTTGAACCATTAACAAAAATCATTAATTTCTCTTGGTCGATATCAGGTCCGGCTTGAGGCACATGCCATAGTTGCAAAGACACTGGGCCCCGCGCGGCGTACTTGCAAATCGAGACCTTATCATTTTTCCGTTGGTATTCAATACATTGATAAACAATAAGTTCAAACCAGGACCAATGCAGGCTGGTTTCCCAAAGTTGACGTCCCGAATTGATTACTTATATTGATAGGAAATGTTTCAGTATGTGTTAGTTATTCCAAGGAATTCTCATACCATAAATACAATTTGTAATTCATAGCTTATCAATGATAGAGAAAAATTGGGAAACAAATTAATAGGGCATTGTCAGGTTGAAAATACTAAAATCAATGCGCCGACCTATGGGTGTAAGGGTCGCATCGCACCCGGGCGGCAACATGAGGGGCGGCACTTACGGACGGGAAATAATATTTCTTAATTTTGTCCTTTTCCATCTCATAGATTTGAACGTATGTACTTGAGTAATACCTGATATTAAAAAATCATTTATCGTTTTTACTTATTAACCAGATTATTTTCTTCGTACACATCCAAAAAGAAGTAACTGGCTCGAGGGAGGCAACTGTTTGACGGAAAGCTCCTCTTTTGGAGGAAGAGCGAGTTTTTAGGCGAAGCGATAATAGCGAAACGCCTTATGGGCACGTCTGGTCCGTCCGTCGGCCCGTCGTAACTTTCATCTCCTATACCGCGAACCTTCTCGTGGAATTAGATTTCTTGCTCCTGGTGCAATGCATAAGGCTCGTTGGATGGTGAAAGCCATTTATGCTATCAAACTGTGGATGTTCAAAGGACAGTTTCCATTGAAGACAAAAGAGGTAGCTGGGATAAGGGACATAGCAATTTTTGTTGTGAGATTCTATTTGAAGGCGTGGTTCCAAGCTGCACTTCCAACTGCTGCGCTTTTAAATGACCTGATGCTGTTGAAGAACCTCCAAAAGTACAAGACTACAAACTCAATAGTTGCCAACGCTGCTCTGAAGAAGCTTGCTTTCATCTGTGGTACCTCAGCGAAGAGCTGTTTGCCCTTGCTTTCTTTGATAAAAAGTATCAATAGATACAAAAGCCAAATTCATTCAAGTTCTCCAAAATGATGGTAATGAGGACCACTAAAAGAGAGTGACTGTCGATCTGGATAGCATCTTGGAGAAAAATTTGGACTATTTTGTGTCAGCCAACACTTGGAGTTTTTTCGGCATACTTGGTCTTGACTCGAAATTCACAGAATTGGATCCCGAACTCTGGGCTTCTGATGGGAACTACATTGTCACAGAAAAGTGCATCAGGTCCATCAATTGCATTAACGATACGGCAGAACGCGGAGTTGCCCTGATCGAGGAAAACAATCGATTACACACCCAGGGTGAACAGCAAAATCAATTTCTTCTGCAGGTTGTCAGCGATCATCGGAGGAGATATCCAGACCTTGCGAAGGGAATACTTGCCACAAACAATTAATATACCACTGTGTCAGTATTGTTATGTTCATCATGTGACAACGTAGCATGGAAATTACCAACTCTAAATTTTATATGCTTTGTACTGTATTGCATTTTGTTTAAAATAAAGAAAACTTAATGTTTCAAACTTTGGTAGCAACCTCTAAATTTCATCTAAAATTTACCAAATTTTGGGAATATTATTTTTTTAAATATTGAAACAAGATAGGCTGGTGCCCCTATTCAAAATGAAACGTTTGTTTTAGACGTTTCTTACAGAGGAGGATATAACATACTAGTAGAAGGTGCTAGCATACTGCAAGCATTTCATCTCACCTGGAAAAAACATTAATTTTTCAGACAGATATTTCATCATTACAAATATTCTATTAATTCTAAAGATAATAATTGTTTAAAACAATCCCCAAATGTTGCAATTTTAAATATTATACACTTTCTCCATTATGGGGTACTAAAGCTACACATTTGAGCAAAATTTTAAAGTTGTAGCACCTCTAGAAGTAAAATAATATTTTTCTAATTGTCTAAAATTTAAACATTTTTAACGGCCGCCGAAATATATTTATGGAAAATTTCAAATGTTTATTTGTTAAAATACACGACTTTGTAAATAACTTGAAAATTTCAGCTTCCTAGCTCATCCCGTAGTACCTAAAAAATATTAAACTTTAATGTTCAAATGGGGTTAAAATAACCCCTAAAAATTAACAATTTTAAAATTTTAGATTTTTATAGTTGGTTATGAGAAAAGTTCTATAATCTTGCAAAATTTCAGCTTCCTAAACTTATTAGATTGGTCTACACACGGGATTGCGTTTTCCCATGCTAACTTATGGGAGATATTCCGGGGTCTCTGGAGTCGAACCCAAGGCACTGTAAGCAAAAGTGACAATAATTCCTAATAGATATTGCGGCCATCTAGCAACACTGAAAATTTCATTATTCTAGCTTACCGGCAAGTGCCCATAATTAATTTACAAAAATGGCGCAATGCTTTTCTTATGGGAAAAAACGCAACTTTCGGAATTTCTGGAGTCGAACTCATGTCACTTAGGTAAGAAGTCTCATTTTATCTGTGGGTTTCTCCATCATCTACAAAAACTAAAACTTTCAGCTCTCTAGCTCTTGTAGTTTGGGCTGGACATTAGTATCCTCCAGATCCTCTCAGAATGTCTAAAAGAGGAGGTAGTGGGAATAATTGTGGCACCGACGTATATAGGTAGAAATGATCGAGACGATAAAATACGTGAGATCGATTGTAGGACGGAGCGTTATCTAGGCTCGTTCTTTCCGAGGACAATAAGAGATCACAATAGGAAATTTCGAATTGCGTTAGAAAATCTTTAGGTAGGATTTGGTGCATTGCACCCCCTGCCACCCACCAACTAGGTGAATTGCAGGGTAACTTGTAGATGTAGATGTATATCAGGAGGCACGGTGCCGCAAGTGACCAACACGGTGAGAGAAGCGGTAGTGGCGACAGGTTGCTCTCGGCTGCGGGTGGTGGCCCATGTTGGGACTAACGACGCCTCGAAGCGCGGGTCCGAGGAGATTTTAAGTTCTTTTAAGGACTTGGCCTCTGAGGTTGCTCGTGTCCGAGAGGAGTCGGGTTCCGATGTGCGGCTTACTGTCTGCAGTATAGTCCCTAGGATTGACCGCGGTTCTGAGGTTTGGAGTAGAGTTGAAGGTCTGAACCGAAGGCTGTGGAATTTCTGTCGGGACTTGGGAGTGGACTTCGTCGACCTACGACCGAATATCGAATCGTGCAGGGCACCACTGGATCACTCTGGTGTTCACTACACGCCCGAATCGGCTCAGAGAGTAGCGAGTAGGATTCTCGAGCACGGTAGGAATTTTTTAGGCTAGAGAGTAGGTGTAGGTCAGTTTTGGGTCAGGGGATAATCGATGCACTTGTAGAAAATAAGAATCCCGAAAGATTATCTAATGATAGAATATACACCGAGCGTAACATGCAGCACCAATTTCGCGATAGAATGTTCCGTAAAGGGCGCGACGGGTCGCAATTCCAATTTTGATGCGACGCCATACAGTCGTGGGAGTGATTGTGGTGGGAGCGCATGTAGTTTTAGAGTGGAAGAGAAAGTCAAGGGTGAGATTAGTATGCGAAGTGATAGTGAGAAATTAAACGTCGTCGTACTGAACTGTCGCAGCATCCGTAGGAAAATTGCTGAGTTCGAGCATCTTATTCGCAGTCTGCATGCCGACGTCGTGATAGGCACGGAAAGTTGGTTAACGGATGAGATTCAGAGTCAGGAGATATTTCCTAGAGACTATCGTGTCTATAGAAAAGATCGCGCTAATAGATCGGGCGGAGGAGTTTTCATAGCGGTTAGCGATAAGTACGATAGCAGATTCCGATAAGTGACGAGGATATCGAGAGTGTTTGGTGCCGCATAGGTAAAGATGGCTCCAAAAAGGTGTCCATATGCTCGTTTTACAGGACACCTAACGCTGGTGTAGATTGTATTTTAAGTCTCGAGAAACAATTATCAAAGCTTAGACTAATAAATCAAGATGGAATCGTTATAGTCGGTGGTGACTTTAACTTACACTCAATTGTTTGGGAATATCTATGTTTCGAATCTAGAGGTAAAGAACGCGAATCCTGTGAAGCATTAATCGAAACATTCTGCGAGCACTCTCTCCTTCAATTAGTCAGAAAGCCAACGCGATCGGGAAACATATTAGATTTATTAGCAACTAACGTCCCAGAAAGAATAAACAAAGTCATCATTGAAGATGGGATAAGTGATCACCAGGCCGTATATGCAGAGTGTAAGTTGAAAATTGATAGGCACCCTAAGCCTCAAAGAAAGTTTTATATATTTGCTAAGGCAAACTTTTCAAGCTTCAGGTCGCGCCTACGAGAAATACTACCTGGCTTCCGTGATATGACCGAACGATCAGGTGCTGAGTCGTCATGGACACTACTCAAGGATATAATGCTAGAGGGCATCGATAAGTACATTCAAATTAAATTGAAGGTCGACAATAAAGAGCCACGTTGGTACAATAAGCAAGTTAGGAGTGCGCTTAGGTGTCAGAGAATAAGCCACGCGAAAATAAAAAATATGCCGTCTACATCATCCGATGAATCGAGAGCAACTAAAGTTAAGACGTATAAGGAATCCCGCGCTAAAGCGAGAAATACTATGCGCGAGGCTTTTACTAACTTCCGGAATAAGGTATTAAATAATTATTTGAAGGAGGACCCTAAAGCGTTTTGGCCCTATGTGAGAGAGGTCCAAGGTAGAGGCCCTACCATACCTTCCCTGCGTAATGTCTCGGGTGCCGTTATTCATGATAGTGTAGAGAAAGCCAACCTGTTAAACAGTCATTTTGTAAAAGTATTTACAGCCATTGCGTACATTATGCACCCGCAATAAGGGGGGACCTGACGGACGATATAGTATTTTCTGAGGTGGGAATAGCAAAGCAATTAAGCTCCATCAGATATAACAAAGCCACTGGCCCCGAAGAAATTCCTGCTCGCGTTTTAGAAGAATTAGCTGAAGAAATAGCACCTTTTCTTCGGATAATCTTCACGAAATCCATTTCTCGCGCAGAGGTCCCTAGCGACTGGAGGTTAGCACACGTTACCCCGATTCATAAGGGCGGCGACAAGGAGAACCCAGAAAATTACAGGCCGATTTCTTTAACTTCGATATCGTGTAAGATTCTCGAGCATATACTCGTTAGCAACATAATGCGATTTCTTGATAATAATTTATTGTTAGATGATTGTCAACACGGCTTCAGGAAAGGTAGGTCATGTGATACTCAGCTCGGTCTTTTTGTTAATTGTTTACTGAGAAGCGGAGAAAAGAATACGCAGGTCGATGCCATCTTCTTAGATTTTAGGAAAGCCTTTGATAAGGTACCTCACAGGAAGTTAATAACGAAATTAGAAACCTTAGGCGTTTATTCTAAAATCGTTAGTTGGATCCGTGAATTTTTAAATCATAGGAAGCAGAAGGTTGTTATAGATGGGAAATCTTCGAACTTAGTGGAGGTTGTCTATGGTGTTCCGCAGGATAGAGTAATTGGTGTTATTATTTCTAATTTATATAAACGATATCAGCTCAGTAGTCAGAAGTAGAATTAGGCTTTTCGCGGACGACACCGTCATCTATAGAGAAATAAGCAATCCGGAAGACCACCAGTATCTCCAAAATGACCTCGAAGTTATTTCTGCATGGTGTAAGGAATGGCAGTTAGAGATCAACCAAAAGAAAAGCTGCGTCATCAACTTCTGGAGAACCAAGAGTATCTCGTTGGATAATAATTATTCGTTGGACGGAGTAGAGATTCCAGTTTCAGACTCGATTAAATACCTCGGAGTCACGATCCATCGTGATCTCTCGTGGGACACCCACATTCGCCGATTGATAGGTGCCGCTAACAAAAAGCTGGCCTTTATAGGAAGAATAGTTCGAAATAGCTCCGAAAAAGTGAAAGAATTATGTTATTTAACCTTGGTTTGAGCGCAGGTCGAATATGCTTCAGCTGTGTGGGATCCCTACGAAAAGGGACTCACTAACGAGATAGAAAAGGTTCAGCGCAGGGCAGCTAGATTTGTAAAGAGGAATTACGATAGTAAACAAAGCGTAACATCATTAATGGAAAATCTGAAATGGACATCGTTAGAGGAACGTAGGCTGCAGGCTAGAATTAAACTACTGGAAAAATTTATGTCGGACGGACTAGCGAATGAGGTAGTAGGACTTATCAGAAGCCCGACGTATCTCGGAAGGCAGGACAGTGAGGATAAGATTCGCGAGATCGACTGTAGAACGGAGCGATATAGGGGATCGTTTTTCCCTAGGACGATAAGAGACCATAATAGGAAAAGATAACGTAGGAAAACTATGGACCCTTGGTGGACTGCACCCCCTGCCATCCACCAAAAAGGTGACTTGCAGGGTATAATGTAGATGTAGATGTATATATGTTATCTGTTATATCCTCCTCTGTAAGGAACGTCGATATATAATGATAACATATAGGAGGATACTAATGTCCAGCCCAAACTACAAGAGCTAGAGAGCTGAAAGTTTGAGTTTGTGTAGATATTATGGAAAACTTACAGATAAAATGAGATAACTCATCTAAGTGGCATGAGTTTGACTCCAGAAATTCCGAAAGTTGCGTTTTTTTCCCATAATAAAAGCATTGCGCCATTTTTGTAAATTAATTTTGGGCACTTGCCTGTAAGCTAGAGAAATGAAATTTTCAGTATTGCTAGATGACCGCAATATCTATTAGGAATTATTTTTACTTTTGCTTACAGTGTCCTGGGTTCGACTCCAGAGACCCCGAAATATCTCCCATAAGTTAGCATGGGAAAAAGTTATCCAAGTGTGTAGACCAATCTATAAAGTTTAGGAAGCTGAAATTTTGCAGGATTATTGAATGTTTCTCTTAACCAACTATAAAAAATTCAAAATTGGTTGTTTTAACCCCATTTGAACATTAATGTTTAATAATTTTTATATTGGATATTATGTGCTGTAGGTTTGAGTTTTTGAAGTCATTTTGTCGAAAATTATACATAGAAAACAAGGAAATTTTGAAAAAGCTCAAAAATTAGATCGCTAAAAATTCACAATTGTTTAAAGATATTTTTAAGTTTTTGTATATCCGAATGTGCTACGAAGCTAATTTTTTTACCGGTAGAATTAAAAAAACGAAATAAAAAATAATAGAAATTTTGATATTTTAATTTTTTTGGCTGTTAAAAATTCTTAAAGTTGAAACTAATAGATAAATATTTAGATACTTCGGAGTATGCTAAGAAGCCGAAATATTAAAGTTAAGTAGAGCTCAGTGCATTGAAACTAACAAACATATCATAAACTCCAACACAGGGTTATTGCGGCCGTATTAAACTTTTAAAATTTAAAAAATTAAATAAATATTATTTCACTTCTAGATGTGCTACAACTTCAAATTTGACAAACATGTGTGGAATTAGTACCTTACATTTGATATAGTGTAATATTCTTAAAATTGCAAATTTAAGGCATTGTAATCAAATATTGTTCAAAAAAGAAAGACAGAAATTGGGTGCAGAGGTGA
The DNA here is from genome assembly GCA_028673005.1 of Tanypteryx hageni. Taxonomy (NCBI): domain Eukaryota; kingdom Metazoa; phylum Arthropoda; class Insecta; order Odonata; family Petaluridae; genus Tanypteryx; species Tanypteryx hageni. Next base: position 144,369,424 of record CM054115.1, on the reverse strand, counting down.
AATATTTTGAATTAAAAAATTTTTTCTAATAATGTTATATCTCTCTGAAATAATAATGTTTATCAGGGTCAGATGAAATGCTTGCAAAATGCAAGCACCTCTCTTGAGGAGGAGGAGGATATAACATACGTATAGAAGGATACTAATGTTTAGGCACTTCCAGATGTGCTGGAGATTCGAAATTTTTTTCTTAGGTAGGATTTTGTGCAAAACCGACTAGAAAAAACGAAAAACTTCAAAAAGTGCTACAATGCGGCCGTTAAAAATTCTCAATTCTTTAAACAAATTTTCGAGGTTTATATATTTCCAAACGTGCTACGGAGTTGACATTTTTTTTATGAGTAGAATTCTTAAAAAAACGAAATAGGGATTATACAAATTTTGATATTTTAATTTGTTTGGTAGTTAAAAATTCTTCAAGTTTAAACAAATAGATAACTGTTTAGGTACTACGGAGCAAGTTAGAGCTCACAATTATAGGTAATTTAGAGTTAAGTCCATATAAACGAACAAACATTTCAATGTATCCAAGAAATACTTATTGCGGCCGTTAAAAATTATTTAAATTTAAACAATTAGATAAATGTTATTTCACTTTTAAATGTGCTACAAAATTAAAATTTGGCAGAAATGTGTAACATTATTATCCCAATGTGGAAAAAGTATAATATTTCTAAAATTGCAAAAATTAGCGATTGGTTTACTCAATTATTGTTCCATAAGGAAAAAACCAAAATTGGTCCCAAGGAGAAATCTTTTGAATTAAAGAAATATTTCCCATGATGAAATATCTTTCCGTAAATTTGATGTTTTTCGTGGGTGAGACAAAATGCTTGCAGTATGCAAGCACCTTCTACTAGTATATATATAAATAGAAGTTAATATAAAAGTTGGTAATAGCCCATTTGTTCACTCTTCTATGTTCAAGCCGAGTTCGGTAATAATCGCATCCATGGCAACAATTCGATAAAATGAGATTTGAAACGCGAAAACGCTATGTTTTATTAGAAATTCAAGAAAATACGATCAATTATCAAAATTCTGTGGTAAGAATTACAATCTACATTCTTTTCCCCTTGGAACAGTACAAACCTCGCTTCGATATTACAATTTCAAGATATTTTAAAGTATTAAAGAAAACAACTCTGCACGATGGTTTCGAGATTTCCTATGTAAAACAAATAGGGAAAAAAACGTTAGTGGAATCGAAATTGGGACTTCAATCTTCGTCAAATAAAATATAGCCCGGAGGTGGGCCCTTGCAGCACGAGGCTCATACCAAGTTTCATGAAACTAAACTAAAGCTGTTAGTAGGGAACACACACAGGACCATTTCATAATGGTATGTTTCCTTTGGAAACCAGCCTAAAAATATCTGCAAAATAACGCTAACTGGCGTCAGGAGCGATCACAGGGCAACCGCAAATATTTTCACTCTGGTGGCTATGCACAGTTAGGTGGTGGATCTTTTCCCATCCTCTCCTTGGATTTTCCCAACTAGAGTTTCCTCACGTGTCCCTCCCCCCCCATTTGGTCCCGAGGTAAGAAAGCCTGAGGAAGGGTTGGGAAAAACCTACGCAAAACTGACCCACGTACCCCCGCGGTTTCCATTTCTCCGAAAAGGAAGTGCGAAAGGGGGCCGAAAATGTGCGCGCTGTAGGAGTCTCGTATGCGACCGAGGGAGGGGGCTCCTCTTCTATTTCCAACATTTATTGCTTTCTCGGAATCGTGCCCTTCAAATTGCTATCTCTAGCGAAGGCAAGCAACCCGTGGTGGCAGTTCTTTTGCAAAGTGTTGTCGACCCTCGCACAGATCGCGATTCTGATTTCAAAAGGGCTTTCAATACTCCATCTTTGCCACCCCCTTCCTACAGAAACATTCATATTCTTATGAGAACTGCCCTTCAATCAGTTTTCTTTGTTATTTCCTTGGAGCAAGGTCGGTCGGTCTTTTCCTAGTGTGTTTCGTTGCAACCCAGAAAAAAAGATTTTATCCTTCGTTTAGAAGAGATTTTGTGAGAAAGAATTGTGCGTTTTCGGGAGCTGAAGTTCTTTCCTCATACGCGAGAAAATCGATCCGGCACCGAAGATGGAATCAGGTAAGGAGGGATTTTATTTATTTATTTATTTTTTATGGCCAGCCGGCCAGGTGGCAAGGAAAACATAGTATATTTCATGTAACATCAATTTCAGTTTCCATAAGAAGAGATGTTTATCATAGTTTTCATATGTTTGTAAATTGAAGTGACTTACGCAATGAAATTTCCTCGCTCGCTCGTTTAGAATTTCGACTTGCTGCATCCCCGCTTCCTCGCCTCTGCGCAAAGGAAGGAAATTTCTACGGGTAAGTTGCAGTTTCTCTTAAGTTTTTTCCGTCTCTGCGAAAGGAAGGCGTTACCCTAAGAACACCATGTCATTCTGATTGCCAGAGATTTTGGATATTTTTTCCTGATTAGTTTCGATATAAATTATAGAAAGGTCATATTTTATCTTGAAATACTTTGTAATAATTTGTAAATATTTAGGATCTCTTTTTAGGCGCGTTTCGCTTCCAGCATGAGCGCCTATTACCTCCGGTCTGTCCGTCCGTCTGAATGATCGTTCTCGGCTTCTTCCGAACGGATTTTCATGAAATTTCATATTAAGGATTTACAGTCAGAGATAATGAGAAAATAACATAAATGAATCACGTAAGCTTTACTGGTGACAAAAAGTGAACTTGCCGTCATCTCGTAAAGTATTGGTCATATCAAAATAGTTTTCAAATAAAACTTGTATAACTAGTAAAGTAGAGCATTTCTGTTCCTATATATTCATGCAGGAATACGTAGTTATTGTCAACGTAAACAATACTCGCCATAAGTGATGTAAATAAGATCTGCTATAATTACGAAAATACGGTTATTACCAGTACGTGTGCATGCAGCATTTTGCAAGCTGACGGAAATGGATTATCTACGACAAAGAAAAGAACGTAAATATTACATCTACTTGACTCAAGTGAGGTATGTTTTAAATAATTTTCGATTTTTGATTAATTACAACTGATTAGAAATTAAATGGGTAAGTGAAAATTTAATATTTCCTGACGTAATTTCTGTTACACCGTTCTGCAGTACTATTTATTAATACTAAAATTACGTAAATACGTTTATTAATGCACCAACTTCGAGGAGGCAAGAAATTTTTAGTAGAGAGAGACACACGGCTCGTGGTGTTTGCTATTGTATGATGTGTGTTCGTTCAAAATATATCGTTTCGCTTCAAATACTCCATCTCACGGCCTATTTGGGACAGACTCTTCACATTCCTAACTTGATTTGTGATTAATTTCAATATAAATTATAGTAACGGGAAAAGATTTGCTAACAAAAATTTAATTGAATGCATAAAATTCTTACAGTTAACCGTTGCATTAAAAACAATCAAAGGTTATTTTTTTAAAACAAGATATTGAGGACAAAGAAATGGTTTGTGCGATTAAGCGGGATTTCCTTGGAGTCAAGATTACATATGAGCGTAAATATTTTATTATTTATCGTAGAATTACGTTTAAAAGGCCCTCTTAATCAACGCATTTACCCGGATTTGATGATCGAATTACCTTTTCACTAAGTTAACAGCATAAAGTAGTTTAAATTTGATTGCGAACGACGTGGTCGGCTAGTGCCCCCCTGCTGCGAGGGAGAGGTGCGAGAGCTCGGTGAAGGTCTCGACCTCGAAGTTTCACCACCTAATCCGAGTTAATGACGGTCGGGAGGTCGGTGGGGTCTAGAACTATTCCCCACGCCGTCCTCGAATCGAAGAAAATATTCTTGGCAGAGAATTCTCCGCGCTTCTTTTCGATATGCCGCGCATGGGTGGGAGCGGGTTCATTTAAATCTGTGGTTACAATAATTTATTTATTACCGCGCTTCGATTCCATTAGTTGTAAGCGTAAGCGATTGTAGGACGGAGCGTTATCTAGGCTCGTTCTTTCCGAGGACAATACGAGATCACAATAGAAAATTTCAACCTGCGCTAGACAATCTTTAGGTAGGTTTTGGTGCATTGCACCTCCTGCAATCCAGCAATTAGGTAAATTGCCGGGTAACAAGTAGATGTATGAATGAAAGTTAAAACTCCAGCCAAAAACAAGTGGTATTAGCCCGATACATTTCGCCCACTAAGTGGGCATTTTCAAGGGCGACGTTCTTTCGGCAGCGACTAAAGTCGCTTTAGTCGCTGCCGAAGGAACGTCGCCCTTGAAAATGCCCACTTAGTGGGCGAAATGTATCGGGCTAATACCACTTGTTTTTGGCTGGAGTTTTAACTTTCATTCAGTTTACGCCAAAAAGTTTTTTGAGCCATCTTTGAAGAAGTAGATGTATGTTTTCCTTCCCTCTTGTCGTCCATTTCTCCCACCCTCCATCTGTATTGCTCCCAACCATCTTTCTCCCTTCAATTTCTCCCTCCCTCCCCGACTCTTTCTCTCCCCACTCTCTCTTTTCCCCCTCCCTCTCTCCATTCCTCCCTCCCATTCTCCTCACCTTACTACCCCTCTCCTGAGCCGTCTTAACGCTCGACTGCGCCCGCTTTTATTCGCTCTTCATCAATCAACGAAAATCCAAAACAATGACGCAGCACAGGTGCATTGAGTACCATTGCATGCGCATCAAAGAAGTGAGTACTCTCCTTTTTTGGTAGAAATTTCTATTCGAGTGGAATATACAGTTATAGAAAAACTTTGCCGCAAAATGAGGAAAAAATTAAATCGTCCTGTATCAAATTCTACTTCTGATAATATTTTTTATTAATCTTTATACTGATGATAAAACGTGTTTGTTAATGTGTTATTATTTCAAAACGACTCACGAAGTGCTTATAAAAAATCGCTACAAATGTTTGGGCAGTAAAAAAAATATTTTGCCAGTAGAATTTCTCAAGCACAAGAAAGAATTGGCAGTAGAAAAATAAAATGGCAGTAAAAAAGATAAACTGGCAGTATTCAAGAAGCAGTTAACAAATTGCAATTAGGGACACCAAATTATGGCTAAGCTTCAGTATAAGTCACCCATGGCGATTTTCGTTCTTCTTTTGTTGTTTTTGGAAATGTTTGCATGGAGGAACATTTTGCTCGTCTTCACCGGGTTGGGTAAGTTGGTTGACGTGTTTTTCCTTCCTCCTCAAAGGAACATTTTGTTTCGGGAAATTATTGCATGGAGAAACATTTTGCTCGTCCTCACCGGGTTGAATTATTTTTCATTCCTCCTCAAGGAACATTTTTTTATTTTTACTGACATTTAATTTTTTTACTTCCATGTTGCATTAAAATACTGCTAGTTTTCGCTTTCTTTACTGCTGCTTGAATACTGCCAGTTTATCTTTTTTACTGCCATTTAATTGTTTCTACTGCCAAATAATCCTTTTTTCTATTGCCAATTTATTATTTTACTATTAGCTTTATTCCATGCCATAAGAAATTATATATGTTAGAATTTCGTAATCATTTTTCAAGTTTTTGGAGTGTTAAAGTGCGATACAAATACAGATACTCGTACGTCAAGTGACTTATAATTTAACATGATAGAAAATAATAAATTTAACCAAAGAAGCGTCAGTTTTATTTTATCATTCATTCATCATAATGTATTAAATGTGTACTAATTTGAATCTCCAGTTGCCATAAACAAATTTTTAAAATTTAACCTTTAGGATTAACCATGTCATGGTCGGCAAGGCAACATCTCGTAAAATTCAAAAGCAATCACTTAAAATACACTTTTCTCGGGTATCTCCAATACCCACAGAAAGATTACAATGAAGCAGATGTGCATGTCGGCTACAAAGCAACCGTCTTCAGAGGTAATTCGCCGAAAATAGATTCTAAAAGAATACGTCCTAGTATTTTTGAGGTTTTTATATGGAGATGGGAGATTTTGTGGGTGGGCATCCATTGAGGGTACGCTTGGGGGGGGGGGGGGTTATGGGCATGGTTACATTTTTGAAGCTAGCTCTTCAATGCGTTAACTTTCCTCCTCCCCCAAAAAAGAACGGAAATACTAGCGAACGTCCCCTCATATTATAAACAAGTTAGGAAAGTGTACAGTGTATCACAATGCGATGGAATATTTAAAGCGAAACGATATATTTTGAACGAACACACATCATACAATAGCAAACACCACGAGCCGTGTGTCTCTCTCTACTAAAAATTTCTTGCCTCCTCGAAGTTGGTGCATTAATAAACGTATTTACGTAATTTTAGTATTAATAAATAGTACTGCAGAACGGTGTAACAGAAATTACGTCAGGAAATATTAAATTTTCACTTACCCATTTAATTTCTAATCAGTTGTAATTAATCAAAAATCGAAAATTATTTAAAACATACCTCACTTGAGTCAAGTAGATGTAATATTTACGTTCTTTTCTTTGTCGTAGATAATCCATTTCCGTCAGCTTGCAAAATGCTGCATGCACACGTACTGGTAATAACCGTATTTTCGTAATTATAGCAGATCTTATTTACATCACTTATGGCGAGTATTGTTTACGTTGACAATAACTACGTATTCCTGCATGAATATATAGGAACAGAAATGCTCTACTTTACTAGTTATACAAGTTTTATTTGAAAACTATTTTGATATGACCAATACTTTACGAGATGACGGCAAGTTCACTTTTTGTCACCAGTAAAGCTTACGTGATTCATTTATGTTATTTTCTCATTATCTCTGACTGTAAATCCTTAATATGAAATTTCATGAAAATCCGTTCGGAAGAAGCCGAGAACGAACATGCAGACGGACGGACAGACCGGAGATAATAGGCGCTCATGCTGGAAGCGAAACGCGCCTAAAAATCCCTCAAGAAGCAAAAATCATAAAAGAACAAATAATCTTACATCAAAAGGCAACAGCAACAATTGCTCAGATAATCAGTTTGATTAGATGAATTTTATTCTATAAAAATGTTCAATAATGAAATTGTTAATAGTTCTTGGTTAGTTTACTCTTCGAAAAGTGACAGCGTTTTCTGTTGTTGTTATACATACTAAATGGGCGATACAAGTCGCCCTCGCATTTCGAACATTTTAGCATCTTTGTGTGAAAGCAGGAAGGGAAAGCTGGAAAAACCCGATGGAAACATTTACCTCCGTGCTCTCACGATACGCATTGTTCTACTCACAGAAATGGTCATATTATATGTCGGAGCTCTGTAGGGGGCGGCAGGGGGTAGGGACGCTGCCATTCCAACTGCTATCTCCACCCTAGCGGGGGCCTGTATGCCGAGTCGGCATTTCTTTTGCATAGTACCATCGACCTTCACACTAATTCTTTCGTTGGAAAAATGCAAAATGCATAGCCTGAATTGAAAGTTGTAGAAAATACTAGTCCCTAAACTTTGGCAATTCTTTATAACATAATTTTTCTGACTCGGTAGAGGGGTGGCTAGCGCGTCGAGTCCCGCCTTGGTCATGGTTGTTTGTGATTGTCTTTGTTATTGTTGTATACTTTCAATCGATCAGTTGTAATGGGCCTCGTGCTCTAAGCTGATTGCTTATAAATAAATTAATAAATAACTTGTATAGTATTAAATACTAGAGTAAGTGCCCGTCAAAAATGACGAAACATGGGTTTAAATGTTCTCAAGTTAAATCATAATCCGTACCTATAATAGATACTAAAGAGATGCCCGTTGAAATTAAACGGTAAAGTTTTTAAAATGAAATTTCGTGAATAGATGCGACGCAAAACCATTATCCAAGTCAATGGTACCCAATTACACGAAACTGAAAACAATGCAAATCACTAAGAATACATCAAATTTTCGCCTTAAAACTGATTTTTTGATCGATTCTACGCGTGTTCAAAAATCGATGGCAGAAAAACAAACTTGCGTACTTTTAGGCGTTCGTTGTTTTAAGTCTCGAACTCCTACGATGGTTTTAAGTAATTTTAATATTAGAACGATTAATGTTCTATATTCATCTACATCTACATGTAACCCTGAAATTCACCTAATTGGTGGGTGGCAGGGGAAATGTATTCCTTCTCGTAAATAACGCAACGAATGTTGTTTATATTGCTGGCTATGAAAATCATTTTCCTCTCCTTCCTTCCTTCTCTCTCTCTCTCTCGTATTAAAATCATTCAAAGCGCGGTTTACGGTCGGAGTCAAATCTTCAATTAATTCAAAACACGCTTTCACCCGTAAGGATTCAAATAACAATTGGATTTCGAGGTTTAATAATGTAAATGATTGGCAAGGCAACATCCCCTTAAAATGGCAATATTTCCCCAAAATACGTGAATTAAACGTTTAACATTAGAGATTTCGAACTGTAGGCGGAAAAAGATGAATAGAATAAAAACTTTATAATGTTTTCTTTAAAATGGTGTAGATCCGAAGATCGTAGGCTATTTTTTAAATTTAAATTTTCAAAAGAAGAAAAGCCTGAAGGTCAAAAAGTCGAACCCAGTAGAGATTTTTCCGCCATCACCTTAAAATATGTGAGTTGAGCATTCCTTCGATATTTCAAAAATGTATCTCGAACTTTTATCGAGTTATTCGCAATTTCATAGCGTGACAGAGGGAGCCACACAGGGACAGAAGAAGGCTTTTATAGATTTTAGACTAAGTAGCGTAATTGCCCGTCAGATAAGATGGGTATGTGCAGACTATGTATTAAAATTAAGGTACCGACTTCCCAGTCTTCCTCCCTTTCTATCTGCCTCACTCCCATTCCCCCTATTCTCTCTCTCCCTTTTATTTCCCCTCTGTCCCTCGTATTTTCCCTCTCCTACCCATTCCCAATCCTTCTCTATCTCCTATTCTTCACCCTCTCTTCTTCCCTTCCTACCTCCCATTTTCGTCTTTCTCTCTTCCTCCCTCCCATTCTCTTCCCTCCCTCTCTCATCATCCTCTCTCTCCCTTCTTCCCATTCTCCATCTCTCCCTTCTTCCCATTCTCCATCTCTCTCTCCCTCCTATTCTTCACCCTCACTTCTTCACATCCACCCTCTTTCTCGCTCCCATTCTCCTCCCTTATTCTCTCACATCCTCCTCATTCTCCCTTCAAAAATGTAGCTATCTCTCACAGCGTGATATGCATATCTTACATACAAAAAGAATATTTATTTGTCAAACAATACGCAGGGCAACGTTAGCTGGCCAAAATTATTTCAACTCTCTGGAACATACTAACATGTGAGTTATATAAAATATTGTTTCATTAAATTAAAATTTATCAGTTTTATTCGAATGAAGTGCAATATATCCTCCCCTCAAAATAGTGCCACAAACGAACACGTATTTCTTAAATTGCCATGTCAACCCTTAATAAACAAATTTTGATTAGCTCATTATATAAATGTCTTCCAAATTTCAATGTTGTATCTACATTCTTGATCGAGTTATTCACGTTTTAATAGCTTGGCACTCAGACCAACGGACGGACAACATATTTCATCTACATCTACATATTACCCTGCAAGTCACCTTGACGGTGGATGGCAGGGGGTGCCGCGCACCAAGTTCCTAACTAATTATTATTCACTTATCTATTGTGGTCGCGTATTGTCCTAGGGAAAAAGGACTCCTTATATCTCTCCGTCCTACTATCTATTTCGCGAATCTTGTCCTCATTATCCCTCCGTCCAATATACGTTGGTTGTCGAATAATATCCTTCATTTCATTTACGAATATCTCCGACCTATATTTATCTAGAAGTTTAAGTCTCGCCTGTAATCTACGATCTTTCAACGATGGCCAACTCAACTCTTCAATGAGTAACGTAACGCTCTGTTTTTTATCGTAATTCTTTTTCACGAATCTAGCAGCTCGCCGCTGTATTTTTTCTAAATCCTTTATGAGTCCCCTCTGATATGGATCCCAAACCGCTGCTGCGTATTCCATTTGAGGTCTAACCAAGGATAAATAACAGGATTCTCTCACCTTTTCCGTGCCTTTCCTGACTATCCTACGCACAAAAGCCAACTTCTTATTTGCCGCACCTGTAACTCGTCTTATGTGGGTGTCCCAAGACAGGTCACGATTCAAGGTTACCCCGAGGTATTTCACGGATTCCGAAACAGGAATGCTCTCACCATCTATCGAGTAGGTAAACACGGACGATGGGCTTCTAGATTTCCAAAAGTTTAGAACGTTACTCTTTTTCTGATTGATTTATAGCTGCCATTCATTGCACCAAACAGATAACGCATCCAGATCATCCTGAAGCTGACGATGGTCGCTAGGACCAATAATTTCTCTATAGACTACGGTGTCATCCGCAAAAAGCTTGATATTACTTTTCACAACTGAGCTGATGTCGTTTATATAAAGCAAGAAAAGCATGGGTCCGATCACACTACCCTGCGGCACTCCAGAGACTACATCTGCCACACTCGAGGACGTATATCCTTTTTGTTATTATTTTTGTGATTCTTTTAAAACTCTATTACTCTCCCTATTTTCCAAACCGTCCTCATGTCCTCCATTCTTCTACCAAACTCCCGTAACCTGTCGCCCAATCCTTCATCCTTTAAATTTGTTACATGCTAGGTTTGTTTATTACACGTCCAGCACATCCCTGAGATTCATGCCATTTCTATTTAAATAATATTGGATTTAGTTCAATTTCAATAATATTGGATTTAGCTCATTACGATTTTTAATCTTTTAAATAATATTTCAGCCCTTTAGGTATTCCTGCTCGTAAATAACGCATCGAATTATGAAACCCTCTCCTTCCGTATTTCTCTCCTCTCTTATTAAAAGCCTTCAAAGCACGGTAAATTTACCGCGAGTCAAAGGAAAATTAAACTCGTGTGTTTACTCGTTTCCGCACCCATAGTAGCTCCCAGACCACTCGTGAATCCTCGGCATCGATACACAGCCAGTGAACGAATGATGTGGGATAGTGAACGGATGACGAGACGAATATACGGCAGGATGCACGAGGTTTCACGAGGAGAAGAGTTACAAGTATGCACGAGTGGTGTGGGAGGTCTGACTCGGCAGTGGTGTGGGACCGGCTTTATGTTTGCACCTACCTGTCTTCGCGATCTCCCTGAAAACCTTTTACGACTCCCTGGGGGTCTTCTTTAAGAGTAGGCTAATGCCGACACCGGGATTCCCTCCTCCCTTGTCAGTGTGTTCGGTGTGGAAGGAGCTATGGCTATAATAATCCAAGAAATTGATTAATCAAGAATACACACACACTCCCTGGGGGTCGCCACCCACATTTGAGAACCGCTGGATTGTCATTAAATCAGAGCTACGAACCATTCTAAATTTTGGAGTGGTTTGATTAGTGGTTCGGTTCGCAATTTTTGATGATGGTTAGGTTCATAGTCCATTTTTCGACAGTGGTTCGGTGAGACGAAACTCTCATTTTACATTAATCTCTCGTAATCCTTAAAGTACTTGAAAATAGTTAAACGATACGATGCCCCTTTGGTGACACTGCTGCTGCCACAGAAAATCAAATACAATGCACTGGCAAAATGACAAGAAATATACTAACAATTATATTGCAGTAGCATAATTGGGATATTATCTTTATACTTTCTCCATGCGCAGTGTAGAGAAATACTGCTTTTGCATGAAGAGATACTAAAAATAAAATTTCATACACAATAGAATTAATATATTAATACTAGGGGCTCCTCCCCTACGCGAGGCGAATTCCTCCGCTGCTCATGTGCAACCCTGAATTTCCTCCTTTCGTCATATGTATGTGTTTCAGGTAGAAAATTATATCTAGCCCTATTTTCGGGTTTCTCTCTCCCTTCCTCCCGCTCTCCCCCTCTCTCACCCCCTCTCTTCACCTCCCTCCCACCAAACCTCCCCGCTTTTCTAAACTTCTGTTTTCTCTCATTCTCTCCCTTTCCCTTTTTTCTCTTCTCTCTCTCCTTCTCTCTTTCACTTTCCCCTTGCCCCATACTCCCATTTCCTTGTTTTTCCAATACGATCCTACATAACTTTGTGAGTACAGCAACAATGCTGGTTGTTCTTGGCAACAAAATATTTTATTCACAAAAAACTTAAAATTTTCGTCTTTATAACAGTTTTCTGAGAAAATTCGAATCGCATTTGAAAATCGAAGGTAGGAAAATGAATCTGCGTTATTTTGCACATACTTTGGTTTAAGTCTCTTATTTCTACGGCAGTTAAAAGTAATTTTAAAAAAGCAAACGAAAGATGTCTTACACTCTTTTACGTGTTAATCAAATGAAGAATGGAAACTATCCTGATATCGAACCCATGCCCTTACACCTTAGGTATCTCTGCAAGTTTGTGGAAAACGTTGATATCCATTCCAAGAGATGCGCCATAGAGTTTTCGCTTCTCTATCTTCCTTGCAAGGAAATGTCAAAATGTTCGTTGGACGACGTTCAACGATGTAACAACTGCTTTCGGCTTTTTGATAGTATATAGATGACAAAATTAGACCAAACACCGGCCGAATTATAAACTTCAAAAAAGGCTACACCAACCTACCAAATGTTTCGGAATGAAACTCTACGGTAATATAATATAGATTACGCCACTACTTATAAGCACATTCAAAACTAATTAAATTGATTGGACATGCAATTCAAAATACGAAGACCAGACGCTTTCAGTTCAAAGCAAATAATAATAAAATGTAGAAAATGTGACCATCTGTGAAACTTGTAGAATTTATCTAAATCTCCTTTTAAATATATTTTACTAAAACAGTACATAATTATAGGCTTAAGTTATCTCTGTAAGTATTGTAGGGAACGTTGATATCCATTCCAAGAGATACGCCGTAGAGTTTTCGCTTCTCTATCTTCTTTCCAAGGAAATGTCTAAATGTTTGTTGGATGACGATCAACTATGTACAACAAAAATCGCCGAAGAAGGGCAATGCAACAAGGGTGGAGGAAGAATGAGATGGAACCAAGCCATTCAGAATCCTATTTTGAAATTTTCCGAGGAAAAGAATACAGAGGGTAGCAAATGGTGTTCTATGGAAGACACCACGGGGCACATATTCTCGGCACTACAAATGTGTGCGAAAGGTTTATGCGGAGGAAATGGCCTCTTTGCGCTCCTTTAAAGGAGATTGCGCCCACTTTCTTGAGCGTCGTAAAATGACCCTTTTACCCGAGTTCAAATAATCTTCGAATATATTCCGGTGGTCAGATTCAGCACGCAGGAGGTGCTCCGCATGATGTCACAGTAGGTGCTCTCGTTTAGCATTAACGCCCCCCATAACAACAGTGGCAGGAAGGGAAGGGAAAAGTATGCCCAGCTGTCATTCTTATTTTCTTAGAACCAGCGTTCGACGAACTTCTGTGCATCGGTGGTTTTTCCAACACTTTTGGAAATGCTAGTTCCTTGCGTTAATTCGTACTTGGTGAATACGTGAATAAGTACGAACCGAACCGAGCCACTTTTGTAAAAAAATTCTGGTTCGGTTTGCGGTTCAGTAAAAAATTAATCCTCGGTTCCGTTTCGAGGTTCAGAAAAATTATTGCGCTTCGGTATGCTTCTCTGCATTAAATTAGCAAATTTGGGCTGTTGATTTTTCCTTATTACTCAGTCTGAATAAATTATCACAGAAACACGGAGAATATATGAATATCAGCATTAATTATTTATTTTAAATGGAATAGTGCAAGGCCCGCTCATTGACGCTTTCGCAAAATCATCTCCAACTTACAAGTGCATTTCCGCCGTTACCGCCTCGGCGCGAGCGCTGCCAGGCTCAAATGAGTTTCTGCGCATGCGCCCAAGAATTCCAAGTTCTTCCAGAGCCAGCCAGTACTATTCGACTAGTTGTTAGGGACGGGACTTTAGGTAGTTAAGGAGATTTTTACCGAGTGAATTTGGAATGTGACTCGTGCTGATAGTTTCTCCAATTTCAGATTTACAGGAAAAAGTAAAGCGTCTCTCGTGAAGTTGCAAAATTGTCTTGATTCAATCTTACACAATATTCTCGTTTCATTGCTACTTTTAGAAGTGTTCGTACTAATCCGATACAAGACTATCTTTCCACTCGTGATGATGATCTGGAAGTTTTTACCTTCATCTTATTCGTCGAAGGACCTCTTGACATGTCTTTGGATCCAACGGAGGTAAGTAAAGATTTAAACTAATAAATTTATTTTTTCTTATAAGATACTCAGAAATTTCCATAATCTTTCTTTTCAAATTATAACTTAGCTTCATAACAGCTGCTTTAGAGCGATCTGCAAGCACTACCGGTTTCAAAAATTAGAAGGCGAAACATTAAAGACGGCCGTCCAGAGCTACATTACCAATTGAAAGAAAATTTGCGTTTCAGATGTATTAATACAAGTAAACTTGACCCATTTTATAACTATAGGAATTACTGTTGTAATATAAATAGAAAGTATAATTTTAAGTCAGTTTCACAGTGGAATTAAATGCCAAATTATTTATTATATCAGTTGATATAATTTATATTCTCTGTATTAATCGTTTTCACTAAGTTCTTTTAATAGAAAATTGTTCGTTTGTTTTTGTATTTCTGGTTAATCAACCTCTTGGATTATTATAGCCATTTAATAGAAATTCAGAACGAGATATTCATATAAGCCATTACTCTAAATACTATTTATTTAAAAGAGAATATATAGAATTTTGGCAAGGTTACCTTTTCTCAAGCTGTTAAGGAATGTATTCTTCTGGAAAATAGGTAATAAGTGTTATATTTTCTAAGAATTGTTATAGATTATCCATCCCACTCAATACCATCCTAAACCAAAAAATGATGTTCAGTAGTAAATGTTGGCTGTGATTTTTAAATTTGGGAATTATTCTGAATTTTGGAACTAGGTGCTTAGCTCATACTTTGAAGAGTGGCCGTTTCTTTATTTTCTTGCAGATTTTTCGATAAAATTTTCTAAGTACCTGCATAAATTTTAATTTGTTTCAATGTAGGTTAAATTTTGATGGACGTCTTATTGCCAATACTTAAAAGAGTACAATGCGTTGGTATATGTGTATAGCTACCTGCTTTGTCAAATGATAACTTTGGTATGTCGACTTGGTTCAATATTGGATGATATTATTAAGGGTTTATTTTTGTTACTGTTATCTTTTTGAAGAATATTTTAAATTTCCAATATGACCGGAAATAATGTTATAATTTTAGCGCAGTTCATGTATGATGATTCTTAAAAAAATCATTTTAATCAGTTTTAATCATTTTGTAGGGTGTGCCAGTGTGTTGCAACATTATGAAGGCTAATTTTCAGTAATTCTTTCAGAATTCTCATATGAAAGCAACATCAAAAAGATTCGGCCAGGAGCTTTTACTTAACACTTGAACATTCTATTTTATTTTTAATCTCCTGTTTTTTGGTCATCTGTAGAGTTCTCAAATTGTCTTATTAAAACTTACCATTCTTCTTGAAGGAACCTATCATGTAATGGTTATTGAGCATAATATAGAATATGATAGCAAATGAACTAGTTCTATTAAAGCAAGTGCTTTAAAAGAATAAGTGGGGCTAATAATTGACATAAATGGATTTCCTTACAATTTTTTGAGTCTTTTGGGTTAATTTTCTATTTGGTTGTATTGGGCTTAATTAGATCACATTTCACCAAAGCTTTGTATTATGGCAAAATATACGAGTGATAACAGGTATTGCGTTTTAACTGTAAAGGAGACATTCAAATTTATTTTCCTATCGACTTATTTTGGGAACCTGATTTATTTAATTACTCCTGAATACATTTTTATAATTTCTACAAAGGATATTTGTAATCTGATTATCTCAGGACCAGAGAAGATTTAATTTTTCTTCTGCTTTATCAGAATGTCTTAGCTAATATATAATTCGTGGTAGTGATGGTAGAATGAAATGAACATCTCAAAAATATCAAATCTCTTTAGTTCTTGTAATCATTGATTGAGTGGTTTTTATTTTATTTTTTAGCCTTCTAATGTTAAATTGGAGTCATTTTTCTCTAGTGAGCCACCTCTTAAGGCTAAACATGTTCCCAAGTGGAGTTTGGCATATATTTTGTCATAGCATTTATCTGTTTATCTCTACCTATTTTAATCCTTGACAAATTTTGTTGTAATTTGGTGTTTAGGAATTTTTCAAAGTAGAAGACAAATATGATGTAGGTCATTTGCCAGGGCTGCTACATTGAGAGCAAAAAATTGGACTATTTGCTTTTATTCACAAAACATTCATCAGAGAAAACAACTCATTTTTTACTTTCTCCATAGAGTATAGTATAGAGAAAGTATTGTTTTCATGGAACAAATTGAATTTGAGATTTCAATGGAAATACATATTTTAAGGTCCCCTGAACCTGTTTTGACTATTTTTTTGATGATGTCTGTCTGTATGTGATAGGATTTTGTGGTCGCTCTAACTCAAAAACTTACACTCATATCAATACCAAATTTTATATTTAGAAAGAGTGCTATATAACGAAAAGCTGATTAGGTTTTCGCAACAATTGCTCAACTGGAAGTGGATGTTTACTGTAGTCATATTTTAGTTTTTGGCAAATAACAACTAAGATTTAAAAAATCTTCATGAATGTAAATATTGTTTATTATAAACTTCATAGATAATGTTATTCTCTATAACTCTTATAGAATGCATTGGTAAGGAGATATTCGATTTAGTTAATATTTGATGAATGTAAAACCGTACTGGAATTAAAGTCATAGGAAATTTAATTTTATACAACGTTTATTCGAAACATTTTACTGTATAATGCATTGTTGAAGAGATATTTTAAAAACTAAATTTTTAGCTGCCACATCTACATCTACTGGTGACTATTATAAACACTTTATACTCCATTTTATTTTCTTAATTGCTAGAGCTTTGGGGCTATATGCAATATCAGAAGGCTATGGTTTTAGTTTATTTCTGTTCTTTATAAAGTCTTTAAATTTATCTCCCATATTTATTATCATTTAACCTATTTGGGATTTGCAGAAATATTACAGGTATGGAGAAAGTCATGTGTTGGCTACATCAGATTTTTTAAATTTATAGAAGCAAACAAAATTGACATTTTTCATTTAATAAGATGTGCTCTTTTTGAAAAAATCTGCATTGAAAATTTTCTTTTGTGCTTCTGTGTTGTATAATACATTCATTTTAGCATTTTATGTTTGAGGTCATAATTATTATTAGACTTAATAATATTTTAAAATATTATTGACTTATTTGTACCTTATCACCTAAGGACTACCAATTTTAATTTGTTCCAATACAAGTTAAAAATGACATTAGCATCATATTATTCAATGTGGGTTGCAGTATCATTGAAAGTGAAGCTTAGAATTTCTTGTCCAAATTTCTAAGCTAGAGCTTCAGTAAAATTTGGTAGTTAAAGTAAAACAAATAATTAAGGTATAGCATATTTTTCCATGCTCTTCCTTCAGGTAATTTACATTCCAAGTTTGGACAGTCACTCAAAATTTCTGCCAATTCAATCGATTCCTCATGATCATTCGAGTGACATATTTGTCACAATTTTTGGAATTCAGAACATCAGCAGAACCAGCTAGGAAAATTGCGAGGCCCAGCGCAAAGTGTGGGCATCAAAAATTTTTAATGGTAAAAATAAATCAACCTCTCACTGTGACAGATTGATATTTTTTCGATTTCTTAAAATGGTTGTACTTTATAGGTTGGTTCACACTAGGGGACAGGTCACAGCCAAGGCATGAACACTTTTTGCTGTTAACTTTCACACTTGTAGGTAAGGTCTGGCAAGAGGATTAGCTCAATTGGCCAGGATGTTGGACATTTTGGATGTGGATGCTCTCATTTCAGCAGCAATTGGTGAATAAATTCAGAAAAAGAAGAAAAGTGAGAATGTGGGTGAAAGATATATTTTTATCAAGATGTAATGAGGGCGAATTCCATATGCAGTAAAATCCCGTATTTACGTTATCGGAATGTACGTTTTCCTGCCATTTACAACATTTTATATGGGTCCCATAAATTTTCCTATGATTCTAATGTAAGTAAAACCCTGTATTTACGTTATTTCATTTTACGTTTTCCCGATATTCGTGTCATTTTACGTTAGGATTTCCAATTTTTAAAAACAATTTAGCATGCGATTCCCAGCAGTTTTTAACGTTTTTCGATTAGCTTTACAAAAATCCTAATTCTTTAAAAAAACGGCGGCAGAGTAGGAACAGCGCCCCTAGAGGCAGAAATATGAACTTCTTTTCAAAACTGCAGATGGAAATACGTTTGAACCATAGAGTATAGAGACCGGCTGCGCAGTGGAGTGAAAGTTGCTCCAACATCTGTCAGGGCTCGAGTCATGTGACTGCTGGCAAAAAGAATTCATAAAAAAAACGGAATAAGGATTATACAAATTTTGATATTTTAATTTGTTTGGCATTTAAAAATTCTTAAAGTTTAAACAAATAGATAACTGTTTAGACATTATGGGATGAGCTAGGAAGCTGAAGTTATGTACAGAGTAGTGCAATTGCAAAAATAAACATATGAATCCCTCCATAAACATACAAATATTCTTTCAATTCTAAAGATTTCACCGCAGCGATTTCCGTTTTTCCCACATGTAAACATTATAGTTTAAAACAATCCCCAAATATTGCAATTTAAAAAATTTTACACTTTCTTCATTATAAGGTACTAATGAAACACATTTTAGCCAAATTTTAAAGTTGTAGCACTTCTAGAAGTAAAATAATATTTTTCAAATTGTTTAAATTTAAATAATTTTTAACGGCCGATGCAATTCATATATGGTAAAATGGAAATGTTTATTTATGCAAATTCACTACTCTGTAAATAATTTGAAAATTTCAGCTTCCTAGCTCATCTCGTAGTACCTAAACAGTTATCTATTTGTTTAAACTTTAAGAATTTTTAACTGCAAAACAAATTAAAATATAAAAATTTGTATAATCCCTTTTTTTGCGAAATATACTTATAAAAAAATTTCAACTCCGTGGCACATTCGGAAATATATAAACCTTGAAAATTTGTTTAAGCAATTGCGAATTTTTAGCGGCCGCATTGTTGCACTTTTTAAAGATTTTCGCTTTTTCTAGTCGGTTTTGCACAAAATTCTACCTATGAAAAAAATTTCGAATCTCCAGCTCATCTGGAAGTGCCTAAACATTAGTATCCTCCTATATGTTATACATCTACATCTACAAGTTACCCTGCAATTCACCAAGTTGGTGGGTGGCAGGGGGTGAAATGCACCAAATCCTACCTAAAGATTGTCTAACGCAATTCGAAATTTCCTATTGTGATCTCTTATTGTCCTCGGAAAGAACGAGCCTAGATAACGTTCCGTCCTACAATCGATCTCACGTATTTTATCGTCTCGATCATTTCTACCTATATACGTCGGTGCCACAATTATTCCCACTACCTCCTCTTTTAGACATTCTGACCTATATTTCTCTAGAAGTTTCAACCTTGAGTGCAATCTACGCTCCTCCAGTGATACCCAGTTCAAATCGCTCAATAAAGAGGTGACGCTTTCCTTATGTTCGTACTTTTGTTTTACAAATCTGGCTGCTCTGCGCTGTACTCTTTCTAGTTGAATTATGTGTCCCTTCTCGTACGGATCCCATATGCTCGCTGCGTATTCCACTTGTGGTCTTACCAGTGATAAGTAGCATGTTTCGCGTACTTTCTCTGTAGTGTTCCGTACTATTCTACCTATGAATGCCAGTTTCTTGTTGGCCGCGCCTATAACTCGACGAATGTGCATGTCCCACGAAAGATCTCGACAAATGGTTACTCCTAAATATTTTACATACTCAGCTTGTCGAATACTCATTTCATCTATTTTATATTCGAAACCTAAATCTTTGTTCTTACTTTTCCAGAACGTGACTGCGGCATATTTAGTATAATTAATTTCGATTTGCCATTCTTTGCACCACGCTGAAATGGCTCTTAAGTCTTCACACAGAGACTGATGGTCCTCCTGATTTTTTATTTCTTTATATAGAACGGTGTCATCGGCGAAAAGCCTAATTTTTCTACGAACAACCGAGCACATATCATTTACATAGATTAAGAAGAGCAGAGGGCCCAATACACTTCCCTGAGGAACACCCGAAGCAACTTTAACGGGGGACGAGTATTTCCCATCGATGACAACTATGTTCCCTATTCGAGAGGAAGTCTCTCACCCAACCGACAACTTTCGAATTGATACCACATTGTCCTAACTTCGCAATTAATTTCCTATGAGATACTTTATCGAACGCCTTCCTGAAATCAATGAATATGGCATTGACCTGAGTATTTTTCTCTCCGCATCGCAACAAATCGTCCACGAACAGGCCGAGCTGCGTTTCGCATGATCTACCTCTCCGGAATCCGTGTTGGCATCCGCTAAGCAATGAATGACTATCTAAATAGCGCATTACAGAGCTAAAGACTATGTGCTCAAGTATCTTGCACGATAATGAAGTTAAGGATATCGGCCTATAATTTTCGGGGTTCTCTCTGTCGCCACTCTTATGGATGGGCGTAACATGTGCCACCTTCCAATCTTTAGGAACTACTCCTTCTCTAATGGATTTCTCGAATATAATTTTCAAATACGGCGCGATTTCAGCAGCTAATTCTTTCATTACACGCGCGGGAATTTCCTCCGGTCCAGGAGATTTATTTGGCTTAATTGAATGAAGTTGGAGCGCGATGCCATTTTCCGAAAATACCAAATCTTCCATCGAATCGCCCTGACGCATAGGAATAGGGGTTTCACATTCATCGTCATCACGAGTAAAAGCTTTCTGAAAGTGATGATAAAATTAGGTTTGCTTTATCCATACTATCGTGAACTACGTTTCCCGTTTCCGACCGCAGTGACGCAATAGTGGGGCCCCTACCTTGAACTTCCCTGACGTAAGACCAAAATGCTTTTGGGTTCTCTTTCAAGTTTTCCTGTAAAACCTTCTTTTTATAATTGTTAAACGCATTACGCATTGCTACTCTGGCTATGGAGCGCGCCTCCTTGTATTGATGCCTTATTATTGCATTCTGTTCGACCGTAGCTGTTGAGGATGTGTTATTTACGCGAGAGTGGAGTTTTCTTTGACGTCGGAGAGCGCTTCTTACTTCCTGATTGTACCATCTAGGTTCTGCACTATCACGCTTCAGTTTGCTCGGAATAAATTTATCTGTACACTCTCGCATCATATCTCTGAACATGCACCAGGATTCCTCCGCGTCTGCACTATCGGTTAAATTGCAGAAATTAGTATATTTATTTCGCAGAAAATACCTAAATCTTGTGAAATCGGCTTTGGCGAATACATAAAGTTTTCTTTTGGCCTTAACCTGTTTCTCAATAATTAACTGAAATTCCACGTAAACTGCCTTGTGATCGCTTATTCCCTCAGCATCAGATACTCTATTCATACGCTCAGGAAGATTAGTAACAAATAAATCTAATATATTATTAAATCTCGTGGGAAATCTCACTAATTGATACAATGAGTGCTTACCGAAAGTTTCTAGTAACGCCTCGCACGATTCACGCTCTCTACCTCCGGGATAAAAGCAATTATGCCTCCAATCTATTGACGGAAGATTGAAATCGCCCCCGATTATAATGGCTTTATCTTTATTAGACGAATTTAGCGTCGCCACTTGTTTCTCTAGAGAATGAATAGTTTCCACGCTCGCATTTGGGGGTCTATAAAAAGCGCATATATTTATAGTTTTTGAGTCGCTTCCTTTCACACGACACCAAACACTTTCGACTTCGTCGTCGTTAATCTGTATTGGGTAACTTTCGTATTTATTGCTAACTGCTATAAAGACTCCACCGGATACATCGATCTTTTCTGAATACGCTATAGTCACGAGGAAAGATCTCCTGACTGGCTATGTCTGCCGTAAGCCAACTTTCAGTGCCTATAACTACATCAGCACGCAGACTACGAATAAGATGTTCAAATTCGGCCTCCTTCCTGCGAATGCTGCGACAATTAACCGTAATGATTTTTAATTTCTCGCTATGACTACGTAACGATTCCTCGCGCTCTACTGAGCTATTATTACTGTTATTATTATTAAGATTATAATTATTATTATTTACTGCCTCCTTATCCTTCCTACTTTGTCGACTATTTCTACGCTTGGAATGTATTCTACTGTTACTTAACGTCGGGTTTATAGCGTTGTTAAGGTCGCACGCATTATCTACGGAATTGTTGCATGGAAAATCGTTTATCCCCATGCCTTCGATAATTCTGTTACCGCACGGATTTCTTACATTTTCCCCTATTGTGCTCTCAATTAATCCCGTACCGGCAAGCTGCCTACATCCTAACCTACCATCTGATCTACTATTGGCGTGCATCTCAACGCTTGCTAAAAAATTGCAATTGCTTAAATCTAACCTAAAAAAGCCCTAGAATGCTCAAACACCCTACGCGCTACCGCCTCCGCAGCCTCGGCAGTGTAGTGCACACCAGAACCGTTTAGGGATGCCCTACATGAGTCCAGGACCGGCCTCAGGTCAACGAAGTCCACTCCATTGCCCCTACAGAAGTCCCACAGCCTACGGTTCAGCCCGACCACTCGGCTCCAAACCATAGAACCGCAGTCCGTCCGAGGAACAATGCTACAGATGGAAAGCCGCACATCAGCACCAGACTCCTCGGACACGAGCAACCTCAGCGGCCAAGTCCTTAAAAGAGCTTAAGACCTCCTCGGAGCCGCGCTTCGAAGCGTCATTGGTACCAACATGGGCCACCACCCGCAGCGAGGAGCAACCCGTGCCCGATACCGACACCCTGAACTCCTTCGTCACCTGGGGCACTGAACCTCCTGGTATACACCTGGAGAACACCCGCTCGTGAACTCCCTCCCGGCGGGCCCGTGACAGTAAAGGCGCCACCACACGCCGGACGTTGGAGCTCCCTATCACTAACAGCCCTCTCTTTCCCCCCGAGCTCTCCTTGGGCCCGGCCTCCACCGAGGAGACGGGAGCGGGCACGGGCGTAACGGCAGTGGAGTCGTCCTCCGACAACACCGCAAACCGATTACTAACAGGAAGAGGGGCCACCGAGGCGTTCCCAACTCCCTGTCTCCGCAACACCACCCCATGATCCCCCCGAGTGGACACCACACACCACTCATCGGGCTTCCGGACCGGAGGACCCTCGACCCGCGAAGAGGAGCTAGGAGCCTCCCCGATCGCTCTGCCGGCTTCCGCACCCAGGCGAACCCGAGCCGCCATTTTGGCGCGGTTTGCTCTCAGGGAAGAACCCGCACCCCTCCCACGCGCCAAGGCTACCTCCGACCTTTCCACCCTCTGAAGGAGGTCCGCAACCACCCTCTCCAGCTCCGTGATCCGAGACCTCATGGCCTCGCAACCAGCGTCGCGCAAGAAGGAGGAAACAGGAGTCCTCGGAGTATCCATCCTATCCTCTTAACTAATCTGTACTATCTATATAAATATACTAGACCTAACGTAAATACGCGGTTGGCTGTCTTCAAGGTTAAATTAGGGTCGAGCGCAGGTAAAAAGTGAAAGGGAAAGTGTTTCACTACACCAACAACGTTAGTAAATAAGCAAGAAAGTTTAGCACAAGAGCAATGTAGATTTAGAAGCTAAAGAAATGCTAAGGTAAAAGGAAATAATTAAGAACGAGTAAAGTAATACGCTACTATAAATAAATATTACAAAGATTACGGATTTAGTGGCTGAGAGACGCAATTAACTACTATGATACGGCAAGAGAAGGATGAGTAAGCTTTACGCTCAAAGATGAGTTAAACTACAATTACAACAAAACAATTAACGTAAGAAGATGAAAAAATAAATAGAATAAATAGAAAAAATACTAGTTCTACTTAACACAACAATACGGCTACAGCTAAACTACAGCTACTGCTACTACTACAGGTGTCGCTCGCAGACAGGTCAGCGCTCGCAGGAGGAAGTAAAAGGCACGTCCGTCCTCTTCGAGGGCCAGGTGATAATGATCATCATTCTATATAGACGTTTCTTACAGAGGAGGAGGAGGAGGATGTTTAGGCACTTCCAGATGAGCTGGTGGTTCGAAATTTTTTTCTTAGGTAGGATTTTGTGCAAAACCGACTGAAAAAAATAAAAATCTTGTAATAGTGCAACAATGCGGCCGCAAAAATTCGCAATTCTTTAAACAAAATTTCAAGGTTTATGTATTTCCAAATGTGCTATGGAGTTGAAATTTTTTTTGTAAGTAGAATTCTTAAAAAAACGAAATAGGGATTATACAAGTTTTGATATTTTAATTTGTTTGGCAGAAAAGCGAAAATCTTTAAAAAGTGCAACAATGCGGCCGCTAAAAATTCGCAATTGTTTAAACAAATTTTCAAGGTTTATATATTTTCGAATGTGCCACGGAGTTGAAATTTTTTTTATAAGTAGAATTCTTAAAAAAAAAGAAATAGGGATTATACAAATTTTGATATTTCAATTTGTTTGGCAGTTAAAAATTCTTAAAGTTTAAACAAATAGATAGCTGTTTAGGTACTATGGGATTAGCTAAGAAGCTGAAATTTTCAAATTATTATAGTAAAGTAAATTTGCACAAATAAACATTTCAATTTCACCATATATGTATTGCGGCGGCCGTTAAAAATTATTTAAATTTAAACAATTAGAAAAATATTATTTTACTTCTATAAGTGCTACAACTTTAAAATTTGGCTAAAATGTGTAGCATTAGAACCTTATAATGAAGAAAGTGTAAAATTTTTAAAATTGTGACATTTGGAGATTGTTTTAAACTATTATTCTTACATGTGGGAAACACGAAAATCGCTGCGAAATGAAATCTTTAGAATTAAAAGACTATTTGTAATGTTGAAATTTCTGTCTGAAAAATGAATGTTCTTTTAATGTGAGATGAAATGCTTGCAGTATGCAAGCACCAACTACTAGTATGTTATATCCTCCTCCTCTGTAAGAGTTGTCGATATATAATGATAACATATAACATACAACAGGAGGATACTAATGTTTAGGCACTTTCAGATGTGCTGGAGATTCGAAATTTTTTTCTTAGGTAGGATTTTGTGCAAAACCGACTAGAAAAAACGAAAAACTTCAAAAAGTGCTACAATGCGGCCGTTAAAAATTCTCAATTCTTTAAACAAATTTTCAAGGTTTATATATTTCCAAACGTGCTACGAAGTTGAAATTTTATTTATGAGTAGAATTCTTAAAAAAACGAAATAGGGATTATACAAATTTTGATATTTTAATTTGTTTGGCAGTTAAAAATTCTTAAATTTTAAACAAATAGATAACTGTTTAGCTACTATGGGATGAGCTAGGAAGCTGAAATTTTCAAATTATTTACAGAGTAGTAAATTTGCACAAATTTACATTTCAATTTCACTATATATGAATTGCGGCGGCCGTTAAAAATTATTTAAATTTAAACAATTAGAAAAAGATTATTTTACTTATAGAAGTGCTACAACTTTAAAATTTTTCTAAAATGTGTAGCATTAGTACCTTATAATGAAGAGTGTAAAATTTTTAAAATTGAAACATTTGGGGATTGTTTTAAACTATTATTTTTACATTTGGGGAAAACGAAAATCGCTGCGGAGGTGAAATATTTAGAATTGAAAGAATATTTGTAATGATGAAATGTCTGTCTGAAAAATGAATGTTTTTTCAAGGTGATATGAAATGCTTGCAGTATGCAAGCACTAACTACTAGTATGTTATATCCTCCTCTGTAAGGAACGTCTATATAGAATGATAGCGACGACTCTTACAGAGGAGGATATAACAACATATAACATATAGGAGGATACTAATGTTTAGGCACTTCCAGATGTGGTGGAGATTCGAAATTTTTTTCATAGATAGGATTTTGTGCAAAACCGACTAGAAAAAACGAAAATCTTGGAAAAAGTGCAACAATGCGACCGCTAAAAATTCGCAATTGTTTAAACAAATTTTCATGGTTTATGTACTTCCGCATGTGCTACGGAGTTGAAATTATTGTTATATCAAGGTGAGATGAATTGCTTGCAGTATGCAAGCACCTTCTACTAGTATAATGATATCCTCCTCCTCCTCTGTAAGGAACGTCTATATAGAATGATATATAACATATAGGAGGATACTAATGTCCAGCCCAAACTACAAGAGCTAGAGAGCTGAAAGTTTCAGTTTTTGTAGATATGATGGAGAAACCTACAGATAAAATAAGACTTCTCACCTAAGTGACATGATTTCGACTCCAGAAATTCCGAAATTTGCGGTTTTTCCCATAAGAAAAGCATTGCGCCATTTTTGTAAATTAATTTTGGGCACTTTCCCGTAAGCTAGAAAAATGAAATTTTCAGTGTTTGCTAGACGGTCGCAATATCTATTATGAATTATTGACACTTTTGCTTACAGTGTCTTGGGTTCGACTTCAGAGACCCCGGAATATCTCCCATAAGTTATCGTGAGAAAGCGCAATCCAGTGTGGAGACCAATCTAATAAGTTTAGGAAGCTGAAATTTTGCAGGTCTATAGAATTTTTCTCCTAACCAACTATAATAATCGAAAATTTCAAAATTGTTAATTTTTAGGGGTTGTTTTAACCCCATTTGTACATTAAAGTTTAATAATTTTTTAGGTACTACGGGATGAGCTAGGAAGCTGCAATTTTCAAATTATATACAGAACAGTGCATTTGCACAAATAAACATATCAATCTCTCCATATATATATTGCGGCAACCGTTAAAAATGTTTAAATTTCAAACAAATTAGAAAAATATTATTTTACTTCTAGAAGTGCTACAACTTTAAAATTTGTCTCAAATGTGTAGCATTAGTACCCCATAATGTAGAAAGTGTAAAATGTTTCAAATTGCAACATTTGGGGATTGTTTTAAACTATAATTTTTACATGTGGGAAAAACGAATATCGCTGCGGAGGTGAATATTTAGAATTAATAGAATATTTCTAATGATGAATAACCTTTCTGAAAAATGAATTTTTTTCAAGGTGAGATGAAATGCTTGCAGTATGCAAGCACATTCTACTAGTCATTATATATCGACGACTCTTACAGAGGAGGATATAACATATAGGAGGATACTAATGTTTAGGCACTTCCAGATGTGCTGGAGGTTCGAAATTTTTTTCTTAGGTAGGAGTTTGTGCAAAACCGACTAGAAAAAACGAAAATCATGAAAAACTGCAACATTGCGGCTGCTAAAAATTCGCAATTGTTTAAACAAATTTTAAGGGTTTAGGCATTTCCGAATGTGCTAAGGAGTTGAATTTTTTTTTATGAGTAGAATTCTTAAAAAACGAAATAGGGATTATACAAGTTTTGATATTTTAATTTGTTTGGCAGTTAAAAATTCTTAAAGTTTAAACAATTGGATAACTGTTTAGGTAGCTAGGGAGCTGAAAGTTTTAGTTTTTGTAGATATGATGAAGAAACCTTCAGATAAAATGAGACTTCTCACCTAAGTGACATGAGTTCGACTCCAGAAATTCCGAAAGTTGCGTTTTTTCCCATAAGAAAAGCATTGCACCATTTTTGTAAATTAATTATGGGCACTTGCCGGTAAGCTAGAAAAATGAAATTTTCAGTGTTGCTAGATGGCCGCAATATCTATTAGGAATTATTGTCACTTTTGCTTACAGTGTCTTGGGTTCGACTCCAGAGACCCCGGAATATCTCCCATAAGTTAGCATGGGAAAACGCAATCCAGTGTGTAGACCAATCTAATAAGTTTAGGAAGCTGAAATTCCGCAAGATTATAGAACTTTTTTCAAAACCAACTATAAAAATCGAAAATTTTAAAATTGTAAATTTTAGGGGTTGTTTTAACCCCATTTGAAAATTAAAGTTTAATAATTTTTTAGGTACTTATGGGATGAGCTAGGAAGCAGCAATTTTTAAATTATTTACAGAACAGTGCATTTGCACATATAAGCATTTCAATCTCTCCATATATATATATTGCGGCAACCGTTAAAAATGTTTCAATTTTAAACAATTAGAAAAATATTATTTTACTTCTTGAAGTGCTACAACTTTAAAATTTGGCTAAAATGTGTAGCATTAGAACCTTATAATGAAGAAAGTGTAAAATTTTTAAAATTGCGACATTTGGAGATTGTTTTAAACTATTATTCTTACATGTGGGAAAAAACGAAAATATGAAATGCTTGCAGTATGCAAGCACCAACTACTAGTCATTATATATCGACGACTCTTACAGAGGAGGATATAACATATAGGAGGATAATAATATTTAGGCTCTTCCAGATGAGCTGGAGATTCAAAATTTTTTTCTTACGTAGGATTTTGTGCAAAACCGACTAGAAAAAACGAAAATCTTGAAAAAGTGTAACAATGCGGCCGCTAGAAATTCGCAATTGTTTAAACAAAATTTCAAGGGTTATCTATTTACGCATCTGCCACGGAGTTGAAATTTTTTTTATGAGTAGAATTCTTAATAAACGAAATAGGGATTATACAAATTTTGATATTTTAATTTGTTTGGCAGTTAAAAATTCTTAAAGTTTAAACAAATAGCTGTTTAGGTACTATGGGATTAGCTAAGAAGCTGAAATTTTCAAATTATTTACAGTATAGTAAATTTGCACAAATAAACTTTTCAATTTTACCATATATGTATTGCGGCGGCCGTTAAAAATTATTTAAATTTAAACAATTAGAAAAATATTATTTTACTTCTATAAGTGCTACAACTTTAAAATTTGGCTAAAATGTGTAGCATTAAAACCTTATAATGAAGAAAGTGTAAAATTTTTAAAATTGCGACATTTGGAGATTGTTTTAAACTATTATTCTTACATGTGGGAAAAACGAAAATCGCTGCGGAGTTGAAATCTTTAGAATTAAAAGAATATTTGTAATGATGAAATATGTCTGAAAAATGAATGTTTTTTCAAGGTGAGATGAAATGCTTGCAGTATGCAAGCTCCAACTACTAGTATATATATACACACATACAGTGACTCCATTGAGATTCAAACATTATCAAAAGACCAAACTCAGAAGAAAATAACTCAAGTTGAAGCAAAAAGTATAATAAAGAAAATTATGGCATTAATATTGAGCAGTTGCTATTGACCATTAAATAGAATATTTTTTACAAGTAAATTTCTAGTTCTATCTTTCTGTAGTTGCTCTTTAATGCTCCGAGCATAATGGTAGAACCTTATATTAAAATATTCATGAATCACAGCTTTTAATAAATTGTTCCTATGATTTTCTAGCACACACTGATTCAAAATATGCTGACAAATCTGGAAAAATTTTGCTGGTGTCCATATCTTGGAGTGATTTAATAATCATTTTCTATCTCATCCTTGGCAGTGTTAAAAAATTCTTATTCCCTCAAGTGATCTAAATGTGCTCTCGGCCATAGTGCATAACCCTTTCACCTTTTTTGATGGCTTTGTTAGCCCTCCTCTATTTTTATATTTATATAAACGATTGTTTTCATCATCAGTGGCAACAAGGGCAGCAGCACAAACCTCACATTTAATCTTTTTAATTAGCTTTTTGCTGACAAATCCAGCAATATAGCCAACTACATAATGGGACAAACTAACCGGGGAAATTGAAAAATAATCATGATCATCATGTCGTCCTACTTCAGAAAAAGGAAGAGTATCAAATGCCCTGCAAGAGAAATTTATTATGTCTAAATAAGGATTTCCTCCAGCTCTGCTTCCCATACTTGTCACATTCAAAACAGAAGTGCAATCCAAAGGAATGCAATTGCTCTTCCTGGATGCTTCTATTTCATTTTTAACTAACAATTTCCTGTAAGCTGACTGAAATTGCTTAGCTGTTGGGTGCTCACATTCAATTAGTGTGTCATACAAACCTTTAATGCTTTGTAAGGCAACAATAAAACTTAAGAACCCTGTTTTCTTAATACTTACTATTATTCTCTCTCCATTTGTCATCCGAAGCTTGTTAATATAATCAACCGCATCATCAAATAATTGAAAAAATTTTGTTTTGTTGGTGGCTTTAATGGGAGCTTTATATTCCTTAGCTAGCAAGTTACGGGAGTTTAGAGCATCAAAAATATTATTAAAAATTTGAATAAACTTAACAGTTGGTTCGCAACCCTGAAATTGATCAATTTTTAATTTATTCCCTAGGAATAGCAATGCATTTGCGATACTGTTGCTTAATGTCTGTGCAGCAAGCTTAACTTTCATTTTCTCCTGAAACCACAATGTGTCTCAAAGTAATTTTTGTGGCTGCATGCAGCTCCTGTTCTTTCTGAAAATTTGCCAGGAGGACAATATATTCCCATTTAATGATTCCTCCATCTCTGTCAAGAAGACAACCCATGCCTGCCAATGCATTTCGAACAAGTTTTAGCATATGAGATGGATCCAAAAATGTGTGGATCACTCTTCCATCTCTTGGATGATTAAAGAAGGTGGTCATATTTTCTGTGCTGTACTTGACTCCAAGCACTGATGCCATTGTAATGTTGCAACGTGCACCATCAAACGTTAATGAGACCACCTCAGCTTCAGTGTCTGTTATTAAACAAAGCCTGTTTAATCAAATTAGCTCTTTCCAGAGCATGAAGACCATCTATCAAAAAATAACCAATGGGGAGCTTCCAATTGCCATTAACACCTGCTAACAGAAACACCCACACCACCTTGGCCACTGGTATTTCATCCCCCTCCAGCCCAGTACCATAATCAATGTAGCCACAACATTTTTTGCCATCCCACTGTATGTTTTTTCTTATGGCCACTTCATCCACAATAAAAGCACACAATAGCTTTCTTACTTGAGTAATTGGCCAAATTACTTAAAACTGGCCACACATCTTGAGTGAATCCACTGCATGCATTCACAGCAGAATACCACTTCTGGAGAGTTGATGGGTGTGGCAAGCATGTTGAAAAAGTCTTTCTCACATAAGTGTATGCCCTCGGTGGATAAAAATGAAGTATTAGGGCAAAAGACCTAAGTTCCGGAGAGTATTTCTCCTTTGCAACACCTTTAACTGCCCGTTTTAGAAGTTCAGAGGCAGCTCCAGGCAATGATATCTACACAATGACACACAACAGTAATGAACTTCTTAATACATTATAAATAAAGTTAGATTAGTATAGATGAAGTATGCCTCCTCATTACAAATCTAATGAAATTCATGTAATCTGTTTAATATACAAATGCAAAACCAAAAATATCAATACTATCAGTGTCATAACCAGAGGAGAGGGTCTGGGCCTCTAAACCTAAATTACTTATATTTAACAACAGTGGAAAAGGTTAACACAGTACCACTGCAAAAATGTTTAGTTCTTAATATCAAATGGGTGTGGTTGATATTGTAGAGATTCATTACAACAGTGTTAAGGGGGAGTTTGGGTTAGGTCCCTGTGGAAAAAATCCTGGTTTTGCCACTGAATAATACTCTACCTCTAAAATATCACTAGCAGAGTCACTGATAGGAGACTTCTGCTTCAGCTCTTGCAGCATTTGTGTCAATGACACCACTCTTTTTTCAATCTTTTAGTGGTTCTTCTAAAGTCCTTTATCTTCTTTCTCTGCTGAGACACCTCCCTTTGAGCGATGAACAATGCTTTCCTTGCTTTCCGGGGTAATACCATATCTTCCTCAGAGAAATCCCCAATGTACCTTGAAAAAATATTAACTCTATTCTAAAAAACCATCATTGATTTATAAGCTACATTTGAAACAACGGGAAGAGGATAAAATTGGTACTTACCGGTACATTTTTCGCTTTCCATTGGACGTTATTAAGGTGGTATTTATATTAGAAATGCCTATTTGTGAGGAGGTCATGGGCATATCACTAACAGGAACTGTGATATCTTTCCGTCTGCACCAGCTGAGGAAGTAAATATGTAGGAAAGATAAATTAATTTGAAATATGTAAACACATAGTTAATGGAACACAAGTAATGAAGCATCTTACCATGGACATCAGAAGTAGAAGGACTTACGCCGATACTCAATGTCCTTTTTTTAGGGAGCTTTCGTTTCAGTTGCTATGGAAGATGTTTGGGAAAATCAAAAATTGTTGGCACAGCATCTGTTTTTAACCAAGTACCACCAAATTTCTCTCTGTCAAAACAATCTTCTGTTAAGTGTTTGGAACAAAGTCTAGATCTTACTGTTGGTACAAAGTTTTCCCATCTCAAATTTACAGTCCACACTTTCCTCCTACATTGATCTTTAGGAAAGCTACAATAAAAATCAACATCAACGATATGGTTAACTATTATTGAAGATAAATATGTTCTCGTTTTTAAAAGGATAACTTCTGCATCGGAGATTAGAGCTTTATTACTATGCCCTTTGAGCAAAATTTTACCAACACACAGAATTATCTACTTCCATACCATGGGGAAGGAAGAGGGGAAATAAAAAGTGATGATACCACGGTGTACTATTCAGGAGGTACTGGAGGAATGAATGGAGTAGGAGTAATTCTGAATAAGGAAATAGCAAATTGTGTACAGAGGGTGATATTTGTAAATGATAGAGCAATTAGTCTTAGAATAGGAATGCACCCAAAAGATCTACTGTTGATACAAGTTTATATGCCGACCAGCCAACATGAAGATGAGGCTGTTGAAGAAATATACGAGAAGATAGAAAATATTATGGAGGAGGAAGGTAAAAACTGTTGCAAGATAGTGATGGGCGATTGGAACGCTGTGGTAGGAGAGGGAAGAGAAGACCAAGTAGTAGGAAAATTTGGACTAGGGAAAATAAATGAAAGAGGTGAAAGACTTGTCGAGTTCTGTAAAGAGAAGAGGATGTTCATATCAAATACTTGGTTTGAAAATCATAAGAGAAGGCTATACACGTGGAAATCACCAGGAGATGGAGCCAGATATCAAATAGATTATATTTTAGTGGAAGAAAGATACAGAAATGGAGTAAAAAAGGCATATGGACTTCCAGGAGCAGACATTGACAGTGATCATGTGCTCCTCATGGCCGAAATAAAAGTAGCCTTGAAGAAGGTTAAGAAGGCTAAGATAGTTAGGAAATGGGACTTAGAAAATATAGCCACAGTAGGAAAAGAAAGAATAGGAGAAAAATTAGCTCAGGCAATCAAAAGAGAAAACGTGTCGGAAGAAAATGTGGATGAAGCATGGAATAGGATAAAGAAGGCTATAAGGAAAACAGCAGAACAGGCTATTGGGTTTTTCAAAGGAAAAAGAATAAAAAAGCCATGGGTGACAAAGGAAATGATAGAAAAGATGGAAGAAAGAAGGCAATACAAAAGCAGGACTGATGAAGATGGAAAAAGAAAATACAGGAAACTGAATAATGAACTAAGAAGAGAAACCCAAAAAGCAAGGGAGAGATGGCTAGAGGAGGAATGCTCAGATATAGAAGATCTAGAGAGAAAAGGAATGTATGACTTGATGTATAAGAAAGTAAAAAATGTAACGTGGGATAGATGGAGAACAAGTGCATGCGGGAAAGAGATTGCAAGTAAAGAAGATAAAGTTCTATATAAGGAAGAGGAGGTTCTTAATAGATGGAGAGAATACATGGAGGAGTTGTACAAATCAAATGAAAACCCAAAGAATCTCCATATTGAAGAGCAGGATGAAATAAATGAAGATGAAACAGGGGTTTCGATATTGAAAATAGAGGTGCTACAAGCAATAAAAGATATGAAGAATGGGAAGGCAATGGGGGTAGATGAGATACCAATAGAATTATTTAAGTGTCTTAATGAGGAAGGACTGGAAGAAATAGTGAAGTTGTGTAATGCAATCTATGACAAGGGGATGTGGCCAGAGGATTTCGTCAAAACAATTATGATTCCAATTCCGAAAAAGCAAGGAACAAGAAAATGCAGTGAACACAAAACAATCAGTTTAATTACACATGCAGCAAAGGTTCTACTTAGGGTTATGAACAGGAGACTAATTAGCAAAATGGAAGAAAATATTGCAGAGGAACAGTTTGGATTTAGAAAGAGAAGAGGTACAAGAGAAGCAATAGGATTGATAAGAATGAGTGGAGAGAGATATATAGAAAGGGGCAAAGGAATTAGTCTGTGCTTCATAGATATAGAGAAGGCATTCGACCGAGTGAACTGGGAAAAACTGATGGAAATACTAAAAGCAAAAAAAGTAGACTGGAAAGATAGAAGGTTAATTAAAGAGCTGTATATGAAACAGAAAGCAGCTATGATGATAAAAGATGCACAGACCGAATGGTATGATCTAGGAAGAGGAGTAAGACAAGGATGCTGCTTATCGCCAACCCTGTTCAATATATATGCTGAAGAAATGATTGACAATGGAATAGGGAATGATAAAGGAATTAGTATTGGGGGTAGAATAATAAATTGTATAAAGTTTGCTGATGACATGGTAATTTTGGCAGATGAAACAAGGCACATTCAGGAAATGGTTACAAAGCTAGAAGACAGAATGATGGAATATGGAATGAAAATGAACACAAAGAAAACAAAGGTGTTGAGAATAGGGGATAGAGAGATTATGAATGTGTCAATAAAGGATGGAAGAGTGCTGCAAGTAAAACAGTATAGATATTTGGGAAGCATGCTAACTGAAGACTGGAGAAGTGAAAAAGAAATAAGAACAAGAATAGCAATGGCAAAAGAAACATTTAATAGGAAAAACGAGTACTATGTAGTAAAATGGACTTAAATCTGAAGAAACGTCTTGTGAAGTGCTATGTTTGGAGTGTATTGCTTTATGGGTGTGAAACATGGACGCTAAAGAGGAGAGAGAAAGAAAGACTAGAGGCATTTGAAATGTGGGTGTGGAGGAGGATGGAGAAGGTTAAGTGGATGGATAGGATAAGGAATGAAGCAATACTAACAAGGGTGAATGAGAAGAGAAGATTACTTGAAACAATTCAGAGGAGGAAAAGTAACTGGTTAGGGCATATCTTGAGAGGAGAAGGTTTATTATTGATGGTGTTGGAAGGAACAGTAGAAGGTGAAAGGAAAAGGGGACGTAGAAGAATAAAAATGTTTGATGACCTGAAAGAATGTGGAGGGTATCAGGAAATGAAAGAAATGGCAAGGAACAGAAAGGAGTGGAGACAACGCTGGTGCCAGGGACCTGCCTTGAGGCAGAACACCTCATGATGATGATGACCATGGGGATGTGTTCCCTGTATAATTTATCGAATTAAAGAATACGATTTTATTTAGATGTATAGCTACTAAAAATCGAATTACAAATATAAACCTCACCTAAACAATAATATAAAAGCCAACAATAATTTCTTCCTTGATAAAGGCAAGTTACATAAATATATTTACATTTTAACAGTACTTAGGTTATTCCGGTGACTTATCGAAATCCATAAAGCCACTGCTAAAAAAACTTTCTAATTATTTGCCTCAAAGTTATTAAAATGTTTTTAATTTCTTTATGCATAACAAATTCATTCCAGTAAGCTCGTAACATTTCTCAACTACACACATTAACATTACCGCAGTATTACTTAATTGATAGTAGCTCAATAACTTTGGCTAAGATTAATAAAGGTAAAGTACTCCTTTAGCCAAACAATTAGAGGGTTACAACACCCAATGCATTTCGCCCACAAGGTGGGCATCGTCAGGGGTAAAACCTGTTTCAACAGTGACTGGGAGCCAACTGCAAGGCCTGAAAGCCTGCAAGGTTTGAACGGAAAGTGTTAAGAAGACGACCGAGAAACAAGTGAAGCGCGGAAAGATTTTTCGGCGTGTGTGTAGTTTAAATCTGTCAGTTTGTATAAGGTCTTGTTGAAATCTGTGTCCGTGTTCATAAGTGTATCGCGGTTTTTGTAAATGTGAAGGTTTTCTAACGAGTTTAGTGAGTTATTGGCTGAAGTTATCAATGTTAAATTGTTTACGTGTATACTATGACCTGTTTCAAAAATGTGGTTGGCAACGCTTGATTTTTCAAAACGATTATATTTATAGTGAGCCATGTGTTCCTTGAAGCGTGTTATTAGTTTCCTTCTTGTTTGTCCTATGTACTTTTTGTCACAGTGTGAGCATTGTATTTTCTAAATTCCGGACTTGTTCAAAGATTCTGTTTTGTCTTTTGTACTGTATTACTTACCTATGGAATGTTAGCAGCCCTCCTTTAACAAATCTTTCTTTGCAGTTGTATGCACAACACGAAACAACCATTGTGATTGTGATTAAATAATCAAATACACAAAAATTTGCTTAATGAAATAACCACGCCAGCATATGCACATACGTACAAGCGAAAGCGAAACGCTACAGAACCTTGCCAAGCGTCACGTGATCACCGGCTTCCAATGTTGGAGCACATGCGCAGTAGACCATTCTCTCTCTATGTATATTATTACTCTATGGTTTGAACTCTTTTGGGTGAAAACTTCAAAACCTCATACGTAAATCACACTAGCAGAGCATAAAATGCGCACCTAGATACGGAAATAATATTTATGCTTTGAACCAAGTATGAATGCTATTGAAAAGATGTTCAAGTTTGGTGCCATCATGTTTTTACCCTTTCCACTAAAATTCTGCCCCTAGGCTCCCACAGTCTGTCATGAAATTTAAATTAATTTGTAATTTGTTGTAATTTAAATTACCGTATTATCCCGAATATAACGCGATGTTATTTTCCAAAAAATGAAATTTTTAAAGTAGCCCCCGCGTTATATTCACGTACTATTATTTCTTGCACTACATTTTCTCGAAAGGATTTTCAAATGTTACTCTACTAAAATTACATAAGCCTATCTTTCCATAGAAAAATATGCGAAAAATACTCAAAATAAATGTTGCTAACTAATATGTTTTTAATATTTTTATCATAAAACCAAATGTGTCACATTATGAAAAACTCTCTCTCCCCTCGTCACAATCCATCACAAAATTATCAACCCCCCTCCCTCCCACCTAGAGCACACTTTGGTTGATGTCGGCAATCTCGGATGTAGATAATCTTTGGCTGCCATAGCAACTGAAGAGGCTAGAGCATGATAGGGTCTTGGGACAAAAGTTGCCTTCTCAAGCAACCTAAGACGTCCTGACAAATACCTGACTGTGACCTATCCTACAAGTGTGAATGCCATTTTACATTCCCAACAGAATTCTCATTGAAAATAGGATATTTATATTTTGTCCCAATGACTGGGCCATGGCCTGTTCCATAGTGTGAATCATCCTTACAAATACAACAAATATTTTTAGAATGTGTGGGGTCTGTAAGTGCAGGACCTGGTGCAGTCAATCATTGGCACTGCCATCAAGATTTATCTTTAACATTTCATTAGGAAATCTTTTTTCAAATGATATATTAATTGCCAGAATAGCTTTGCATTTTTTGAAGGATAATGTGGATATTTATTTTAGAGAAAGTGTATTCTAGGGTTAAATGAGAATGTCAAATGTGAAATGTGCTCAATGCTACAAATTTCTAACAGCCCTAAATGATTGTAAGGAATCCTAGAAAATTATAGTTGAAAGTACTGAACCAAAGGGTATTAATAGAATCATTGCCTATTGTACATGAAAAAAATCAGTACAATATACATTGCACAAACTTCCACATATACATATGCATCTGGTCTCACTACATCCTTTCCTAACTGGAAGGAACT
The DNA here is from genome assembly GCA_028673005.1 of Tanypteryx hageni. Lineage (NCBI taxonomy): Eukaryota > Metazoa > Arthropoda > Insecta > Odonata > Petaluridae > Tanypteryx > Tanypteryx hageni. The sequence continues at coordinate 144,331,798 of CM054115.1, read as the reverse complement.
CATACTGCTACAAAAACAATAAAACTGGATAAAATGACTTATGCATGTCAATGATATTAATATATTGGTAACCTTATATAGGTGGAAATCAAACTTGATAAATACAGGGTGATATTTTCTATTTAAGAACCCTGAAAAATCTCTAGAAATAAATCTGATAAAAACTTGAAAATTTTTGTGAATAAAGTTTGATGATGCTGAAAAATGATTATATGAAAAAATCTTGAAATGCTGAGAGTGACCAGCACCATACTGGATACATAAATGTGCTCTCTATTGCATGTTTTCCAACACAGACTGCAGCATTTTTTTAAAGATACTCTCAATGCCATCCCTGTTCCTTAGTCCATTAGCTCACCAAGAATGTGGGAATATGTGATGTTTTTTTTAGTGTATCATCAAATGAAATAATCAGGGAATGTCAGATCTGGTAATCGAGGTGGCCATAAGGACTTGGAAACAACATGTCCCAGAGAGTAGGAAAAGTTCTTTAACCCATCAATGCTGTCTGACATGTCATTACATCAAGCGAAATCTTCATGCCACTGTCCGACCTGTTAGTACGTCGAGCATCATTAATTTTTTTGCTGGGCTGGAAATTTTTTGTTATTAAAAAACTTGGTATATTTCAAAAGAGGAAGTTTTGGGCTTAATAATTTTATGTTATTCATCAATTTTTATTGTATTTCTTCTTTTTTATAAAGAGTTGAAATTTTGTGACTACTTTTTTTGTAGCCACGCAAATCCTTCCTCGTGAATATACATACAACATCATATCTTGGCTTCTATTGAATAAAAAGGGACAATTTTTTATGTGACTTCTGTAATGACTCCAAATAATGACAGAGTAACTCGAGAATATATAAAAATTATGAACTGCCTCTTAAAAAATAACAATCATTACATTTATCTAAAATTTCCAGTTGTGACATGAAAATGTTGACCTGCGGGAAACATTTTTCCTAATTGGTTTAGAGGGGTACATACAGTGAATAAAATGTTCAGAATAGTTTACATTTATTTTTGAAGAAGACTGCATGCAATTAACTTCTGTAGTTTTCATGATATTGATTGAAAGTGCAGGCATGCACTGGATAGGTCGTTGTGCAAATCGCTTCTCTCCAGCAAAGAGTCTCTACTTATTTCAAGCTAGCATACAAGTTATAGTTTTAAAATAGAATGTTTTTCATAAATCCTCAAAAAAGAAGAAAAAACCCAACAAAAAGGTAAAAAGTTATGAGTTTTTATATTTTTTGCAATTTTCATGCCTGCATTACCAAAACATTCTCTTTCTGCATCTGGAGTGAGATTTATATAATTGTCCTCCGGACTTGAGGGGTTAATGCTGTAACGTGTTGTGTGACTCATGGTTCCATCTTGTTGAAACCATCCTTGGTAAATTTCATCCTCTGTTAGGTACCTACACTATTATTTATTTTCATGATAACATTACAGAAAACCCACAAATGTTACATTTAAGGCAGAGGGGGAAGGAAGAGGTGAATAGAAGAGGGGGAGGAAGATGGGGGATGGCAGGTGAGAGGGACAGGATTATAAGATAGGGGGTAGTAGAGGGAGGGAGGGGTAGTGGTGGCTAATCTCCATACTCTTGATCAACTAAAGTCTAGAATCAGGGATGTCATTGAGAACTTACCGCAAGTGCAGTGTGTTGGAAAACATTCTGCAGAGTGCACATTTATGTATCCCACTTGGCGATGGTCACTTTCGGCATTTTATTCTAAATTTTTTTAAATAAACATTTGTATCATGAAACTTTTGGCAAACATTTTTAAGTAGTTATATTTATTTTTCATGGTTCTCAAATAAAAAAATCACTATAGTTATACCATACATAAATACCAAATTTTATGTTGATTGGCAAAGCCACAAAGGAGTTGAAGCATCATTGCTGGGCGAAGATTGTTGAGAGAACTGGTGTGAGCTGGATGGACTCTCTGTGTAAAAGTCGCTGTTATAATGTTGCTGGATACTATATACATAGTTATTTTTTGAGAAATAGAACTAATGCAGTATTGTTTAAGACTTCAAGCTCTATACCTGAGAAGGGGAATCCACGACCTTGGCATCTCCGATTTCATTCAAATTTTATGATGATAAAGAACATCCCTAATTATGTTAAATACCGAAGCAGTATGACCCATATTAATAAATTTCAATGAAAATCGAGGATAAAGTTTTGCATGTTCCTCTTATACATTTTGTGTCACCCTCTATGATGGAGTCATGGTGGTTGAGTGGTTAGGACACGTATCTTGTGAAGTAAATTTTTGCCAGTTCGAATCCTGGCTGTTAAATTTTTTCATTTTTGTTTTGCATTTTCTTGTCATTTCTTTCTTAATATAATGATGTTATATTAGGGCTTAAAATTTTTATTAATTTTTTTGCATTTTCTTATTATTTCTAATTTGACAATGCCGTTTTAGGGTCGAAAACTTTTCATTCGATCATTTTCTTCGTATATGGAGGGTACGTGTGACTAGTGATAAGAAGGAAAGAATACTTGGAATCCTGCTTTGCAAAAGAAATTCTGCCATAGATCAGTGGACATACAATCGCTTTGAAGAGGTGCGGCATAATTTTGAACAAGTTACGATGCAAACTTTGAAGCAATGGGTAATGCGGGCTGCGAGACAGTTCCAATCCGGTCCACAATTCCAGTTTACTGCAAGCAAAAGTTGGAGAGCCACTTTTAAGAAGAAAAATCAAACAAGGCAATGAAAAATTACATTGTACATCAGCAAAAGGGATGCTGCAACAATGGAGGAAACATTAGAAGCTGCAGAAAAATTCCAGATCCAGGTGAAGACTCTCATTTCGAACTTTCATCCTGATTATGTTTTCAACACAGACCAGTCAGGATGTCATTATCAATCGACAATGGTGATGGTGAAGCAACATGTACAATAAAGGTTATCCCACCAAAATTCACCCCTCTATGCCAGTCCTTGGACGTTTATCTTTACAGACAAGTGAAAATTTTCAAAAAGCATATTCAAAACTGGTCCTATTTGTTAGAGGAAAATTGAGAAATTGCATAAGGTGAGGATACTATAAAACTTCATTCCTTGCTCCATGATCAGTTGTGTGCACCAGTGTTTGGAGACATGATACGTTATGCGTCAAAACTAATTGATGTGAGAAATTCCTTTAAGAACATGAATGATGTTTGTTTTCCATCTTTTGGCAGCACTCGTTGTCAATGTCATAGTGCTCCTCTTATTAAATGTGCGTGTTGTAATTTTATTTTGTTTTAAATGTTTTTATGAATTGTACCATCCACACTTTTATACAGGGATGTAGCTAGCCTCCCAACTGTGGGGGGGGGGGGGCCAACATAAAAGTCAAAAATATTTGGGGGGCACCAAAAATATGAAAATTTTAATACAACTATTAGGCTAGACCTGTATTTTTGTACCATTTCTTTGCTTATATTATCAGTAAATTTTTTTCATACCTCTTTAGTTTATAAAACCGATGTTTATTAACGGTTTGCTTTTATTCATAAAAATTATGTTAATTTTTATTGATAATTTTAAATACATTTTTTTTATCATTTTAAGAATGATATTTTGCATACAATGGGTTGTATTCTGCTGTTATAATTACAATTACGTTTCTTATTTTGCAAATTAGAACAATATTTTTTTAAATGTTGACAAACCATCCCATTTCTATTATAAATTAGTAGTTTCAGACATATTACATGCATTTTTTATAACGATTATAATAACACAAGTAATGAAAATAGACAACCAATTATCTTAATAAATTATAACTATAATATAAAGGCTATATTTAATTGTCTGTATACTAGAAATATGTAAATTTAAAAAAATATTTTTATTTAAGTAGCTGAACCCATCTACCTCCAGCTTTTTGTGCAATTATTTCTACAATTAAGCTAAAACAATAGATTTAGTAATTTCCTTTTCAATGTTCAGTACAGCTAAATGCGATAGGTGTTCGTTGGAAATTTAATTTCTTATAAAAGTATTAATTCACCTCAAACTTGAAAATGATCTCTCGCACGCTGCAGTTGATACTGGTATCGTTACAGCTATTGTACATAATTTGTGAAATTCGTTAAAAGCTACTTTGAACTTGCTTATCATTCTTAATAATTGAAACAGATGTGTAATTTTAGTTTTATTGTCAGACTCATACCTTTTAATGGTTTGTGGCAAAATTTGTAATTCGTCCTTCAAATTCTCAATATCAATTCCATAATTTAAAGCAAAAGGTTTTATTTGTTAGAAATTTAGAAAGTTTTCATACAGCGGATTTAAGCTACGTATACCTTCTAAAATTTTTCTGTTGTTAGTAAATCTTGCATTTAATTCTGCTATTATTCTATCCAGAACAGGTATATAAATTTGAGTACGAATTTGATCTTTCGTATTGATATTACGTTAAAAATTACTTTCCTCTGTAATAAGATAATTTGCATATTTAGTTGGAAATTTAGAAATTCTGTTTGAATTTTCATTATTTGGAATATTAATGTTATTATTTGTTGCAATTGTCACTGATTCTTAGTAAATTTTACCAAAATTAAAATTTGAAATTGTAAAGTTTTCATCTGATCGCACATCCAAAAAAAATGTCTGTAAAGAATGTATTAATGTTAATACTTTTGATAGATCTGAACTGACGCTTTGCAAGAAGTCACTGGCAGTTTTGAATTTTGTTAATACTTCAGTAAACATGTACAAATTAAATACAAATTGAAAATCAATTCCATTAAGCAAACGGCTGGCTTCTATTCTCCGTTCACCTGCTTCATTTGCAATAATATTTAATAAAACTAATTCGGCCTCGAAAGTATTTTTCAGAGCTGAACATGCAGATACCTGGGCTGTCTACCGGGTATAATAAATTCATTTTAGTTCTCGTAATTTGCTATTCGGGTACATATCTTTCTGTAGTTTTATAAACCGGGAATGAATAGCTGATCCAGAAAAAAATATATACAATTCTTCCAATGTAGAGAAAAAGGAGTCTACATGTTTTACCTGTTTGCAAATATGGACGATTGCATGGTTCAGTCGGTGATTGAAACAGTGAACATATATACAGTGAGGTACTTCATCCCTTATTACACAAGGTGCAGTGACATTTTGTTCACATAATTGGGGTGGTTACTAACAACAATATATAGTTAGTAAACAAACTTTCATATTCATGTTGAAGTTTCACTGAATTATTGGTAAAAATAAAAAAAGAAGAAATCGAACGGCACAGTAAGCTTTAATATATACGGTACGCTATAGGTATTAACTGCAGCTACAAAATTTGAATGATATCGGAGATATCCCCCTGTGAGTAAATTTTAATCAAAGGTCAAGTGGACATTTTGTGAAAATCAACAAGAATAAACTACCCTTGATTGTTGTTCTATATCGCTTACTTTTTCATATTTTTCTGGATAATAGTATTCATAAATATGAAATATCATTCAATTTTGTTTAAACAAACAACTTTTTTCTGAGCTTGGAGGCACCAAAATTGCACATCTGTCAAAAAGAAATATTTTAAAGGCGGAGCATAAAAACAGGATCAAACCAGTTTCTTGGTTAACGCTTGAGTGAAATTGGGACAACCAAATTTTGCATTTGTGAGAACTGGAACAAAAAGTTTTGGTTCTATGTCCTCTTTAAAACAGAGTAAGCCTTGAAATTATCAAAATTCTGTATTATGGAAATTTGTATTCATGACTTGCATGTGGAATGACACACTAGGAATTTTCTTCCCACAAATTTGAAATTCTTAAAATAAAAAAAAGACAATTCACTGGAGTATATATGTATGTAAGTATATATGTAAGTCAATAATCAAAGATGGCTCAAATACTTTTGGCGCAATATGATAAATGGATGAGACTCCAGCCAAAAACAAGGGTTCAAAGAATAACCCGATGCATTTCGCCCACTAAATGGGCATTTTCAAGGGCGATGCAACATCGACAGCGACAGAGAGTCAACTGTGAGAAAGTGGAGGGACCAAGAACGGAGCAAGAATGAAAGACAAAAGAGGAACGAAAACAATGTGGTGTGTGTATTATCTTTGGTCCATAAGTCTGTAAAGAGTCTTGTTGAAGTCAGTGTCACTGTTCATTAAAGTGTCTTGATTTTTGTAAATGTGTAGAATTTTGGACTCCACCACCCATACAAAAGAAAATAAAAAGGAAGACAAATATATTAAATTACCATATTTTCCTTCACTCAACAAGGGTTTAGACAGAATCGTCAAAAAAAGAATATTACCATAGCTTACACTAATCAACACAGTTTAAAAAATTCTCTAGGCAACACGAAAGACAAAACTGAAAATTTAGATAAATCAGGAATATACATAATACCATGCTCGCATTGCCCCAAACAATACATAGGTCAAACTAGGAGGAAACTGGTCACTCGTTTCAAGAAGCACTTAGCACATTATAAATATAACCGATTTGATAAATCCAGTCTCGCTAACCACATTTTTGAAACCGGTCATAGCATTCAATTAAAAGACTTACAACTTATAATTTCATCTAATAATTCTTTAAATTCCTTAGAAATATCTACACATTTACGAAAATCGAGACACTTTAATGAACAGTGACACTGACTTCAACAAGACTCTTTACAGAGTTATTGACCAAAGATAATACATGCCACATTGTTTTTGTTCCTCTTTTGTCTTTCGTTCTTGCTCCATTCTTGGTCCCTCCACTTTCTCACAGTCGACTCGCTGTCGATGTTACATCGCCCTTGAAAATGCCCACTTAGTGGGCAAAATGCATCGGGCTATTCTTTGAACCCTTGTTTTTGGCTGGAGTCTCATCCATTTATCATATATGTAAGTGATAAAAGTAGTAACAGCAAAAGTACCATGTACATACCTACAATAATGGATATAACAAGTAACGGTAATAACGAGCAATATTCTTTGGTCCCTTTGATCTCATTATAATCGAGTTTCACTGTAATACCAATAAAGATTAAAACAACTGTGATTGCTTTCTATGGTACTCAGCACTGAGCTGGGAGGTTATGATTTGGGAGTGTATGCTTACAAATGTCAGTTGACAGACCCATCTGACCAGTTTATCTGGATTCCCATTAACATCATCTTATTTTGAACCTGTTAACTGTCAAATCTAGTGGGTTGCATCAAACTAGATTGCTTATTATGTATTGATCATCCAGAATATAAACTTCACAATTTTTCTTCTATGGTAACTAACTCAGTTTTATCACATTCCTTCTCTGTAGATGAAGAATGCATTAGCATTATTAATGAAATTAATGTGGAGCAAAAAGTGAGGGAATGGAAGCGACAAAGTCTAAACTAGGAGGAGCAGGACTATGAGGCAGCAACTTGAAGTTCTTCCTAATGACTTAACCTCTGCTGTAAAAGGCCATTTATAAACAGCTTGTGACTCTGGGTGAGTGTAACAAAGATACTTTGCTCCTTGTGACTTGCTGCGGCATTGTAATGAAAAAACAAGGCCGTCATTACGTATAGTGAATAATTAATATTATTTTAGACTTCTGTTATAAGTAGAGATGTGCGAACTGTTTGATATTTCGAACCAAGTCGAGTTTTATTTTGAATTATCAAAAAGATGTAGCATTTAAAAAAAATTATGCCTACATGATTGTTAAAAAATTATTTCACAAGATTTATTGTTACGACTATTGAAGTTGCATTCGAATTTAATCCTTGATCATTGGCTGATTTAGATCAGTGGTTTAAAGCCTTTTTCTATCAAGGAGCTGGAGTATTTATTTTTTCGAGCCTAAGATCGGCTTCGTCGATTGTACCAATTCTGCTGGGCTTACTAGATAACATTAAAATACATACATTATCAAAAAGCAAATTATGAGTTTTTACTAACAATAAATTTAAGTGGATATAAAAGCTCCAACCCTAACAAGAAAATCATTTTAAATCAATCTCTCTTTACACATTTCTCAGTATTTGGATACTTAAATTACGATTACCGACCATAAAAAATGTTTTGCGGGTCGCATGCAAGTTGTTTTAGAGAGAAACGTGTTTTGTAAACAATTTTCCTGAAAGTTTAGTTTATTTATTCATTTTCTAATGCTGTTACCATTCGACATTACGATTATGGGTATCAAATTATGACTATCGATATTTGTATTGATATTTAATCCTTTATTATAAAATAGAAAAACTTTTAAGGAATCATCGCTTTGATCAGACAAAATATTTTTAGAAAATTGAACTTTCCAAAAATTTGCTTAGTATTTTTTAAAACAATGCCAACATGACAGAAAACTTATGTCTTACGATTTACTTGCAACTATCAAAATCGCTATCGATAGTTTACACTTGTCCGCAGATGCTATCAATGTTAAAAATTTGTTTATAGACATATTAGTATGGAAATTTTAGTTTGTTCACCCATTTGCTGTATGCTCTCTCATTAATTGTGCCATTATCTGAAAATTGTCAAATGAGTAGTTTGATGACTTAATCATTTAGTATTAATATTTTATCATCATAAATACCCCATAAAAATGTCTGAAAGTTCAAACACACCGTAAGTGAGTGATAAAAGTTCTCCAATATGGAAATTTTTTCATGAAAATTTCATCTAATAATGGAACAGAGTGTAATAGATTATTTTTAAATTTGATCCATCTGGCTTAATTTTTCAATTCTAGGTTTTGTATTCTTTGTTATGAATCAATAAAAAATAGGAATAATTAATATTGAGTTTAAAAAGACCTTTCAAGCACTTTTATTCTACCTAACAAAATCATCAAATATATCTTTGAACTCGACTCGAAACTCAAATTTTTCAACATTGTTCAACTCAAACTCGACTCGTTGAAAATTTGGTGTTTGCACATCCCTAGTTATAAGGAAACTGGTATATTATATGTCCATGAAATTTTGTTACTACAGAAATTGTAAATTATTATATCTGAGTACTATGGTATAGCTTGCATGCTCGAAGGTGGCAGCAGGAGACTAGTGAGAGGGGAAGGGAAGGAATGGGAAGGAGAAATTTTAAGGGGGAGCCAACGTCAGAGCCTATGCACAGTAACACAATTTTGGTTCGCACAAGTCCAAGTTCATGCATCAAATGTCCACATCTAAACACCACCTTCCCTATAGGTTGTCCCGCCTCAAGGATGAACTCATCCTACCGTAAATGTGCCTACTGCACACCACCAAGTTAGAATGTTTTAGCTATACAAGATCATTTTCTGGTCTTATGAAAGGATGCCACTGGTGCTGCTCATTTGTGATCCCATTATGAAAGACTTGATTTAAGAACTCTGATAGCTCTTGTATCTCATGAATAAAAAAATCTATAGTTGAGCTCTTCTATTTCCCTGAAAATGTACTTGCTCCAGCAAACATTATTTGTCCTTAGGGACCGTCCATATATGACATAATGCACTGAGGGGGGAAGGGGGTTCAACTTGTGTGACGATGGGGAGTAGGAGGATTTTAAAAAATGAGACATCACAAAAATAACACCAGTGCCATCTACCAAAGAAAACTATGCACTTATACTCTTTTAAGACAGCATTGCTAAAGGCGCGTGCAGTTGCCAAATTTCTCCAGGGCCATATGCTTATGCCTTCATCCCACATTATAATCTATTTTAACTGGTCGTGCAGCTGGGACCCAACAAATTACACTCATGTTGGGGTTATTTTGCATTGGATACAACACGATGTTGTCAAGTTTCTGATTTCACTCAGCTGCAGACGAGTGAAGTTCTATGCTCCGATAGATCTGAATGAAGCACGTTCATGCATTCTGCCACTGCCGAAATACAATTGGAAAGTGTGAGTAATCATGTCAACAGCGCTTGTCAAGAAATTTTGAGCGGAGAAGGAAATTTATGACCTTATTTTCTTCCACTCGCCCTACGGGTCTAACTGTAGACATGCCTCACCAGCACGAAATGGCCTATAAATGCTAAAAAATAAAACTAATAATTTAATGTAGATCACTGGATGCCAATAAATGTGCATGTTTTATCATAATTTTTGGTTAATATTATCGCTTAATTATATTTGGTAATTAAAATTAAGCAGGGGGGAGGAGGAGGGGAGGTCTGAGGTCGAAAACCAATTTCCAGCATTTGATTAAATAGAAGTCCTATTCAAATAATATAAACTTTTATGTTTTTAGCAGTGCTGGAAAACATTACACATAACATAATGAAATAACGGAATTATTTTGGATTAATGTAACGAGAAACATTAACGAAATTTTTGAAATAGCTGTAACAGAGAAAGTAACGAAAACAAAAAATAAATTTTATTTTGTTAACAGATGGTAAAGGGTTATGTTCTAGTGGCATTTGTCCCAGGTGGCATGCAAAGGAAAGTGGCCTAAAATCCCTTTCCTTGGTCTTGCTCGTCCCCTGCTGGGCCAGTTTTGCTAATATTTTAGTCTTAAATATTTCTTAAGGTTATTAACTTGAAGATAAAATTTTGAGTATGAAAATCCGAATTTTCATACATGATCACCAAACACGAAAAATGTGCCGAATACTTTGAAAACTTGGAAAATGTTTCTGATCTGCAGCATACGAGTATATTTAGAAGTGCCTATAAATTAGTATTCTAAATGAGAAGCACGTATTTGAGGTGGATACGTAACCTCTAAACAAAAAAAAACAATAATAAAAGAGTAACTACACTTCATTATTTTTTGCCGTGTATATTTCATTATAATGTAAACGTAATGGAAAATGAAATGTAGGTTTTAGTGCAATGAAAAATGTAATGAAAAATAAAATTGCTTTTTTGCCTGTAACGAAAAACATAATGAATCATTTTTTTTCATTTGCCAGCACTGGTTTTTAGTTCTCATAACTCAATGCAGCAAGTGGCAGCATAGTAAGAGGCAACGTAGCAAGTTTTTAGGATGGTTATCGCAGATTCCACAAATGTTGGTACAGAGGGGGGGAGGTCCAGCCCTCCTCTCTCTCCCAGGTACGACTTTGCCATCGTATAATTCCGTTCCTTCATTCATAATTCATACATTTTACAGAGGAACCAAAACCTATTGACCATCTCCCTCAGAAACATCTAGGTGCAAACCTCTCATCTATTCATTTAAGCATTATAAACTATCCTTGTAGAGGATTTGCAAATGAATTTGTGCCTGTGTTTACTTCCAAGGAAGCCTCTTTCTTCACAGGTTGGGAGGTTGAGTTTAGGTTTTTTTTTTTATTTTCTGCATCTCATTTCTTTGAGGTGTTTTTTGAGGCTTCAAAACTGCATTTTAGAGCAAGGGGGAGGAACCCAAAAACCAGCTTTTTTAAGCGTTATATTTTTAGCTATCTGTATATACGTAGTTTAAATAATTTTCCCTTGCATTCTTAACCCCTCAATGTCGTCCTGCGTACTCAGGATGAAAACTTCATATGCTGTCGTCCTGTGTACTGAGTATGCTGCGGAGATCACTACATGTCTTTATTTTTTTGCAGCTACATTTTCTTATTTCTGAAAATACTTGATATATTTCAAAACAGTAACCTTGGGCCTTCCTATTGTGCGTAATTTTGCAATTGTTACTGTATTTCTTTTTACCTTTATTATACATTAATTTTGTGGTTGAATTTTCACATAGTTACGTGAATTGTGACCTAAAAATCCTTATTCAATGCTGAGAGGAACTGAACCTCTGTACTAAAGCTACTGTGTAGTGGAAGGGGATGTAGGCACTTTATCTGCTCTGTGATGTCTCTTACTCTTGAGATGAATATATTTTTTCTTATGCGTCAACACTTTGAGAACAATATGGAAAAGGAGGAAGGGTCTTCTGGTCTGAGCTAGTGCTTGGTTCAACATTTCTTGAGAACAATTTAATGAGAGTGAGAGAGAAACACTTATCTGACATCATTACACAAACAAGCCCATTCAAAGATATTTACGATGCTACCTCTTGACCGCAAGTATTATGTAATTTAGATTGCAATGTTATATTGTTGTGTTTTTATAAATAAAAAGTGATTTCAACCCAATTATATCTTTTGCAAATATGTATTTGGGGAGAGGGTCAAAGCTTTGTGATGTCATATATGGGAGGGTCTGGGTTTTTGTGACGAAATATATCGAGGGGGGTCAAAAATCCACCAAAATTGCGTGACGTCATTTATGGACGGCCCCTTATTGGCTTATAGAAATTTTGCTGAAAAGCAAAGTTGAAATTGAGTTTTGAACTACTGTACAGCAAATAAATCAACTTTTTAAAGTGATGTATCGTTTGGCTCCCTTTCTCATATAACTACAATCAGCCCACATTCTTTCACTTTTTATTTGTTAATAGTAATTATTAAACACATACAGGTAGCCCCATTTACATGGGTTATAATTACGGTACCTTTTGATTTTTTTAGGTTTTAAAAAAGTTCATTTGGAGGGTAATTATCAGGTTTTATTATTTTTTCTGCATTTGCGTAAAATTGGGTTATGAATTTTTTGAGTTTTTTATTAAAAGTTCAATCTGGGGTAATTATTGGGTTTTATTATTTTTACCCACATACCCACATAAAGTTTCTTAAATTGATTAACAATTGTATGTGGTAAGTGAGAATGACAAATACAGGTAGCCCTGGATTTGCGCTGGCCCAATTTGCGCCGATTCAGAATAATGTTGATTTTGAAACCAGGAGGTCAAAAAGTGAAAAAATATATTTGCTATTATTTAAAATGTTTTACAATTTTCTCGTACTGCTTCTTATACGAAATCGTAATTCTTACATCGCTGATTTTGAATAAGAATTATAAATACAGTCATCTCTGCGAATTTGCTCTAATGAGATCGATTAATCGGTAAAAGCTGCATGTAAAATGTAAACGTTTACATATGCGAGTGTGCTCTTATGCGATTTCATTACCGGCGCTTTAACCTATCAAAGGACAAATTTAATCTCTGCGGAGGTCCCGAGGTTATTTTTATTACGCGATTTTCTATAGGTCGGCATCTTACATGAATGCAACTATCGCGTAATGGCAGAAATGACTGTACACATTGATCACACGAAAGAATTACAGTCAATCACGAGGACCAACGATTTGCACACCCACTCATTGCTATAACTGTGAGATAATCTCCTCAAAAACCGACACCATTCCACGACAGTCACGTGAGCATTAATCACTCGTCACGGTGTGTCATTTCCCTTCTGCATAGTTAAGTAGTAAGGATCGAACTCCTTATGGTTTGTTTTGTTTCCCTTTCCACTCGCTCCTCAAGAGGGTTTTCCCATTTGGTTGTCTAGCATGGAAAGGAGTGGAAGGAGGGTAAGACATAAAGGCAAGATAAAATCCACTCAGTTCACTGTGTTATTATATTTATAAATTGTGGATTAAATTAATAAAATAAGAGCCACCATTTCTGGTAAGAGAAGTGCAGTGAAAACAAGTGGAAGTGAATGTGTTGCTAAAAAGTTACGTAGGTCTATTATGTTAGAAGATAAGATGGACGTAATTTGTAGAATAGAAGGTGGTGATACCCGTCCTAATGTGTGTAGAAGTATGAATTTGCCTCCTCCCACTGTGACTACCATAATGAAAAATTCAGATAAAATAAAACAGTCAATGCAACAGACTATGAGAATAAGCGCAACGCAAGTGAGTTATAGCAGAAGTAAACTTTTAGAAAAAATGGAGAAATTACTGTTGCTATGGGTGGATGACATGAATCAAAAAAACATTCCCTTGACTCAAATTGCTATCACAGATAAGGCGAAGTCAATTTTTGAGGAACTTAAGATAAAAGAGGATAGTAAAGAGACATTCTTAGGAAGCAAGGGCTGGTTTATGCGATTCAAATCTCGCACTAAGTGCCACAGTGTGAAAATAAGTGGCGAAGCAGCAAGTGCAGATGCAGTGGCAGCTGCAGCATATCCTGCAGAGTTTCAGGCCATTGTGGAGGAGGGTGATTATCCTCCTGATCTCATTTTTAATGTTGGTGAGACAGGCCTGTATTGGAAGAAACTGCCTTCACGAACTTTCATCGCCCGTGAAGAGAAGTCTGCGTCAAGTTTCAAGGCTGCAAAAGACAGGCTAATGCTTTTGCTGGAAGCCAATGTCACTGGCACTTTAAAATTAAGGCCAATGTTGGTGTACCATTCGGAGATGCCTCGCGCTTTCAAAGGTCTCAACAAAGCCATGTTGTCAGTCTACTGGAAGTCAAATAGAAAGGCTTGGGTGACACAAGAAGTCTTCTTGGATTGGTACGTCAACTATTTTTGCCCAACTGTACTCCGTTTTTGTCATGAGAATGACTTGCCAACCAAAGCCCTTCTTCTCTTGGACAATGCCCCTGGCCATCCGACAAACCTAGCAGAAGTCAGAACACCTCTGGATGTCATAGTCGTTTTCCTGCCTCCTAACACCATGTCACTTTTGCAACCAATGGACCAAGGTGTAATAGCGACCTTTAAAGCCTATTATCTCTGAAACACCTTCAAAGAAATGCTGAGAGTTTTGGAAAGTTCAGACAAAACCGTAAAGGATTATTGGCACTCATTCGACATTTTTAGGGGCATTAATAACATCAGCACAGCCTGGGAGGAAATATCATGGAATTGTTTGAATGGAGTGTGGGGCAAACTTCTGCCAGAATTTGTTTCCTTCGCAGGATTCCAACCAGTGGAGAACGTCATAGATGACATAAGAAGACTAGCACAAGAGGTGGGCTTGGACGAAGTGACAGATGAAGATATAACAGAACTTTTGGAAAGTTATGGGCGGCCTCTTTCCAATGAAGACTTAGAAGAATTGGCCGCACAACTGGGCCAAAAGGAAGAGGAGGAAAGAGAGGAAGAAGAACTTCCACTATGTGAAATGAAGACAATCGATCTCCAGCGCATCCTCTCAGACATAGATAAACTCACTGATGAGCACTGCGAGATTGACCATGATTGGGAGCGGAGTGCTACAGCGAAGAGGAGCGTTATGGCATCCATGAGGCCTTATCATGAAATTTTGATAGAAAGAAAGACGAAATCACAACAGTCCACACTGCATGCTTTCTTTAAAAAACGTGACGATCCTCAACCAGGGACTTCGTCAGAGATCTAACGCTGCTTCATTACGCCATTGCCAGTTGTAAGTGTACAAAATATATTTTTAAAATTCCCTTTATTATATTTACGTTATTTCAGAACTTTAAATGCAATGCCATTATATTACTCGTCAATGTTTGGGTGCCGGGAACGCATGTCATTGATTTACATTATAAAATCGTTTCAATTTACGCCGATTCCGATTATGCCGGTTTGTCCAGGAACGCATCCCTGGCGTAAATCGAGGGCTACCTGTATTACCTTTAACATTGATACAAAATAATTCAAAATAAGTAATTATTGCACAATGGCAGAAAAATATCCCATAATATAAATAACATTGACACGTGATATTAAAAATTAACAAATTATTGCCTACCGGTGGGAAAATATTTCTTAACTTGGCTAACATTTGCTATTCGAAAATAATTTGGGTTTTCTGGCTTCCTTAAAGACAGAGTTACTGGAGTGATTATCCTGTTGATCACAAAGGGTCCTTCCCATAGGGGAGAAATTTTGGCAGGCATTTTATTAAGTTTGGAAAATTTAGGCACAGCTCTGAACACAACCTGTTCACCTGGTGAAAAGGCTTGTGGAGAATGTCTAGCATTATGTTTGTTAGCAACACACTGTTGTGACTTGGCTAAATTAACTTAGCACCTTATTCCAAAGTTGCTGCCCTGAAGCTGAATTACAATCAGCTGATGCCAACTCATTTGGCAAATCCCATTGAAGCGACAATGGGTGTGGAAGCTCACAACTCAAAAATACCTTAGCAGGTGAAACACCTGTAGAAGGGTGTTTGGCAGAATTAAAAGCAAAAGTAAGCGAAGGTAGGAATGCATCCCATTTATTATGGGCATCGCGTGTGAAAGCAGATAAGGCATACTTCAAATTTCTGTGAACTCTTTCTGCATGGTTGGGCCTGGGATAATAGGGGACAGTATAAATATGTTTAATCCCTAGGCTAAAACACATGTCATAAAATAATTTAGATTTGAAAGAGGAAGCGTTATCTGAGAAGATATTTGGGAACCCCAAATTTAGTAAATACAAGCTTGGTTAAGATATCAACAACAGCTTTACTTGTTGAATTTCTAACCGGTTGAATAATTACAAATTTACTAAAACCATCAATTATGGTTAAGGCATAGGCATGACCAAATTTACTCTTAGGCAATGGTCCAACAAAATCAATATATTCTTTTCCAAGGATAAGTTGAGAATTTAGCTGAATGACGACCTGGGGGTAAACAATTTTGAGGTTTAGTTATCTGACAGTCATGATAACTTTTAACCCTTTTGAAACATCTGTTCTCATGTCCGACCACCAAAACTCACGGGAGATTTTATCGTAAGTTTTTGCACTGCCAAGATGACCACCAATAGGAGAAGAATGAAAATATTGGAAGATCAACTCTCTTAAGGCAAGAGGGATTACAACATGAGGCTTTTTAGAGCCCAGGGAATGGTGACGTAGTAAGTCGCCTTGCAGGGAATAATTCGGAATGGTTTTCCCTGATCTGATTTGCTCTATTATTTTGCACAAGTCTCTATCCGAAGCCTGATGATGGCGAATATTTGTGAAGGACAATGGAACATGTTGCATTAAAGAGGAAATTTCAACGGGGGTTGGATCAGAATGGCGATCCAAGATTCTAATCCGAGACAAGCAATCAGCAGCCCTAATACTAGAAGCAGAAACATGGTGAATTGTGGAATGGAAACAAGACAGTTTTAAAACCATACGACCAATTTTTCCTAATTGTTTAGGGTGATTAAACAGTCAAGTGAGAGCAGCATTATCAGTATACAAATGAAACGGTCTTGCCTACAGGTATGGCTTAAATTTTTGAGTTGCAAAGCAACAGGCCATACATTCCAATTCATAAGTGGAAAAATGAGACTCTTGAGCATTGAGTGTTTTGCTAGCATAAGCCACCGGTTTAAAATTATCATCGATCAGCTGATTGAGAGTGGCTCCCAAAGCAATATTGCTAGCATCCACAAAGAGATGGAAATCTGAATTAAAATTAGGCAAGTGAAGAACTGGAGGAGAGGACAAGACATGTTAAAGTTTCATAAAAGAATCGAAATGGGAATCGGTCTAATGAAATTTGGCATTCTTTCTCCTCAAGGCATTCAGAGGAGCGACCAATTTAGCAAAATTAGGAATAAATTTGGAATAAAAACCTGACATCCCTAGGAAGGAGACAACCTGTTTCAGTGAACTAGTCACCGGAAAATTCATTATGGGCTTCATCCTCTCAGGATCGATCTGCAGGGTACCACATGTTATCTGATGTCTCAAGAAGTTAACAGCGACTTTCATTTTATCTGGTTGGAAAGTGAGACCTGCATGGCGGAGTCTCTGCAGTACCTTGCCGATGTGGTCCAGGTGTTCCTCATAAGATTTAGAATAGATATATATAAGTCATCGATATAAGGAAATACTCAATTATATTTTAAGTCCCCTAAAACCTTATCGATCAATCTTGAAAATATCTGAGGGCTTGTACAAAGTCCAAATGGTAACCTACTATACTGGTAAAGACCAAAGGGGGTAATAAATGCAGTTACAGGTTTACTCTGAGGTGACAAAGGAATCTGATGAAAAGCAGAATTGAGATCGAAAATCGAAAAGAACCTGGCAGAGCCCAGGTAAGCGAAGGCTAGCTCAATCAAAGGTACTGGATAATTATAATATTTAACCCTTTTATTAAATTTGCGATAATTGATTACAAGGCAATCTGATCCATTTCTCGATAAATTGTCAAAAATGGAAAAATGCTGCAATAGCCAGAATTTATTCAGTAATATTACTCCTTCCAGAGTTTGCAATGCTCAATGAATGTTCAACATCACAGCTATCTGTGGGCATACAGAGAAATGTTAAGGCAAACCTGCTTAATTTAGGGTAGCAGACTCCAGCATCAACCCTAGTGACATAACTACAAATTTTCGGCCCCTAAGCAAAATGTTTAAAAAGGGCCTTCGCTTCTGCTCTATATGCAAAACTAACAAAAAAATCAAGATTAAAAGACATTTTATTTTGTAAATATACATTAATTTCATTAAAAAAACTTCTTATATTTTAAAATCACATTTTAACAAAATTACAAAATCATTACAAATAAACAAAATAATTATAATTTTGAATCACAGTAAAATCACATTAATGATATAGATACTCAAATAAAAAATCTTTCTATTTTTTATTTATTTTATTTATAACCTAGTATAGTAATTTCATTCAGTAATAGTTCTGGTGTGCTATCACCGACCATGGTCTAAGACCGTTGGTTCATGGAAGATCAGTATATACAAGGGGCCTTGTGACACGCACAACTGGCTGACTTCTTTAATTTCAAGCCTCTTCCCAGTCCACCCAGGATTTTGCCAGTGCTTGAGCCATCTCTGCCTGGAAGCGCAGCAACCCCACCCCCTTTTTAGGAGCACCCCTCTTTCTTTATCCCCTGGGACTTCTTACAGTCATTAATGATATTTGCTCGGCTCTGGTATCATCACTGAAAGTCTGTGAATTCAGCTTTCTCTAAACCTCACCTATTTATCTTCGAGAATACTGCTCAATGATGCGTAACACCATCCTTCGCCCACCGCCTGTATAACAGCTTGTTATAACCCTTAGTTTTAACTCAGATCACGGATTATAAATAATCTTTCTTCTTACTTTTTGCATTGGCAAAGTCACTAATTAAATCTTTGGTATTTAATTTATCTGCCTCTTGGGCTTCAATGGCAATTAGTGAAAGATATATCAGTTGTTCCTGACACATTGTATTTCACAAATAGTTATTGATTATTTTCAGCTTGCTGAATGATTTTTTGGAAGTAGCTACTGTAACAGGTAGTGTTAGATTTAAAATAAGTGCTGTGGAGATGTCCGGGTAACTACATGACAAATTGCTAAACTTTATTATTAACAATTCTGCAAGTTCTCTTATTGAATTTATTGGTTTAATTTGTTCTTTTATAAACCTATTTGAAACAACTTGTAAAAGTTGAATGGAGAAATTTTTACTTACAATTAGATTTTTCCATATACTTTTTGCAAATTATCTGCATATTTTAAAATATCACTTTCCGTTAGTCTGAGCAAGTTCTGAGGCTGCAACAATGTGAAATTATTGTCAATCTTTTGTAGACCGATAAATCTTTCTCTAATTTGTGTTATACATGTCTAAAATTTGGCAAAACACATTTACCCTGAATGCGTCTTCAGCTCTTTAAAATCTGTAGTCTAATGTTTTATCATAAAAAAGTTTTGAATTTGATCTTCTTTTTTTATTAAAATTGTCTTCAATTTCCCATTTACAAGCGATGTTTTTAGCTTCAGTTTTACATTTGTCAAAAGTTTATCTCAATATAATTAGTGCTTCGGATGTTATTTTTAATACATGCATAGCTTTCTGTAAATCAATTTCTTTGGTCTGCAATATTTTAGATGTGGCATTTACTTCTGATAATATTTTCGCCAAAAAAAAAACAAAAAATTCAAATGTTGACATTTTATCTTATTCAAGTTGCTTCTTTGCATTCTTCTTTTTTATTGCTCTTCAGCATTATGTCCGTTAATGCTGTTAATATGTCAACAAATTGAACTTTAATAGCTAGCAATGATGTAATTCGTCCTGACCATCTTGTGGGGTTGAATCATTTTATCGTAATACCCGATTCACCAGTAAAAGAGGCTAAAATTTACAATCTATTTAAGTTGCAACGTAAGAAGTTGAATATTCCTCCAACAATGTCAAAAAAGTTAGATGCTTCCTTGGTACCTTTAATGCAATCGTTTATTACTAAATTAAGGTTATGGCTTGCACTATGCATATATTCTGCATTGGGTTGTATTTCTCAGATTTACCTTTGCACTCCATTATACAATCCACTCATAACATTAGCTCCGTCAAAGTCTTGTCCTCTACATTTTGAAAAATCTATGTTGTGTGTTTTTAGCACTTTCGTAATTGTGTTTGTTATACCAGAAGCTGAACCATTCACAGCTAAGAAACCTAAAGACACTTCGCTTATTTTAATTGCTATTGGCATTTCCTCTGAATTTCTCTCTATTTCAACAAATCTATAAACATGACCTAGTTGGTCAACCTTACTAATATCCTGAGTAGTATCCATAATTATTGGGTAAAAGGGTGCTAATTTAACATTTTGAACAAGATGTTTTTCTAAATGTTTGCCAACAGTATTGATCAATTCATTTTGTATTTGTGGACATAATATTTAATTTGCCCTTTTGTTTTACTTTTGACTAATTGCATTACAATGTCATATTTGGCTAAAAGGTTCACTTGTTCTAAGAAAAGCCCATTGTATGTGTCTTCCGTATTTTCTCTATGTTCTTGAAATGGCAATGAATTTTTTGCAAGCATAATTGTAATATCTACTAAGCGATCCAATACTTGTACCCAAAAGTTACTCGGATACCTTATTTTATCTTCAATTTTATCAATTGTTTTGTTATTTTTCCATTGTTCATAAATACAGCAAGCATTGATATGTGATTCTGAACATTCATGGCTTTTTATCTTCCTAGAGAGATCAGTAAATCTGTGTATTTTTGGCAATTAAAATTTCTACGAATTTTCCTTGCATTGTATTAGGAGGAACAAGCCACATTAAAATTATATTTAATTGCAGGAAGAACAATATAAAATATCCATAAGATTGCATCAATGTTTTAAAATTTAAATTTGTTAGATGCTGTTTGGCTTTCATGAATGTTCGTGTGTTGAAGTGTATGGCATTATTACTCCTCACTAGCAAGTAGTAAGCTGAGTAGGGTCTGGTAATAAGGTCAGCTTGTTTCAAGTCAACTTTGCGCAGTGGCGATATCGTAACCAATGAGGTTCTACCGAGGTGCGATTATTGCTAGTTGAAAACTTATACCAATACCCCGCCGATTCGACGTGAAATACCGTCGGATAAGGCAATTTTTGGACGCTTCTACGGAAGCTCGTATGATTTGTCAGGTTTTATAAATAAATGTTTAAGAATTTGAAGTTATCTACGTGGCATTTGTTAGCCTATGGGAGTTACTAGGTACGTAATTGCACGAATGCGATCCGATTCCGATACGAGTGACGGCGTACGAATTTTATGCTCGGCATTTAATTATTCACGCATCTTGTTTCTATAATGCCTGTTTGAGAACGTTTAATGGTACTCTCCCGAAAAGGAATGTTTTTCAAATAGCCTTTGGATTTCTCTCATTTTCGGTTGCTCTGTGTCATTTCTCTCTTTTCATTAAAAAAATCGCAGCTTACGCGTTGATGTATCCTGCAGGTTGATGGATGAAATTTTAAATTACATGGGCGAGAGGAGGAAAGCTGGGGTTGTATAATTCCGATAAGTGCCGTAAGTAAAGAAAATAAATGTTCTCGGAACTAAACAGTGTAGCAAAACGGCGAAGTTTCGGAGGAAGGGGAATGGGGGCTCTGGGGACGACCTTCACAACCCGACCGCTGTAAAAGGAAGTTGTCGGAGTAAGATTAATTTTGCACAAATACCTTTGATAACGGTTTAGCGCGGAAAATAGAGGTATAGGCGAAGGAGCTTAATGATGGCTATTTTTATGGGGAAATAAGCGAAAATAATGCATGTTGAAAAAGTCGTCGGCGGGAGAAAGGGGATCGCGAAAATAATAGGCGACTTGAGGCATTTTTTATTAATTCATACTTACCTGGCGTAGGAGATACCGTGATCCCGAAGGTGGTTCTCCCAGGACGAGGCTTATCCATTGCACTCCGGTTAGGCTGACCCCTGCGATTGCCCCAAATGTGGGTAACTCGGGCGCGTAATTTTTGGTAGTAGGGATTGCGTTCGCGCTGTCCCTCCATAATTGGTATCCATCTGAAAGACTCTAAACGTAGTCTAATTCAAATTCCGACAGGAAGTATTCCGCACCGAGCGTTCATCCGATTCTGTGAAAGTCTGCTTAGGCAACACTTTGAAAGTATTAACGATTGACAAGAGACTTGAAAAATCACCCCGCAGCGATATTTTAATTCCTCAAACATGTTGCCGGATGCGATTCGGAACCGGCTGGAATCGATTGCATACGGAATAGAAAGAAGTTGTTGTAGGAAGGGCTAGTTTTAAAAATCATCTCTCGTTTAGCGCTTCCCGAAACACAATCGAATTTTTAACGAACTTCTTTTATCGGTCATTCATTCGTAACGATATGGTTTTGAAGTTTTGTCGTCCCCAGCCCACTTTTTAAGCTCTCGCTCGGCGGTAATCTCTACGTCTGGAAAGGGGAGCCGAGACGAAGATGTAATTTCCGGCGATGAGAAGGATTCTATTCAGTGGCGTAGCCCCCGGGCTAATTTTTTTTCAGGGCCCCGCTGTTATAGGTTTATCGTATTCCGTGAGTTGAGGTGGAGAAATCGCCCCGATCAAAATTGAGTCGGGAAATATATAGCACGTCAACAAATCTAGGAAAAATATCCCGTCATTAATAGGTTACATCTTAATATTTTTCAATCTGTAGGAGGGTGATTCGACATATCACACAAATATTAAAGCAGGTAATATTAGTGTAATATTTATTGATTGATAACTGCAGTAGTTGCTTTTGAGTTGCATAGATGCTCCGGTTCCGCACTTTTCGCTTGGCAAACACGTTCATCCATGTCGTTCCTCACAAGAGATGCTACCGCGTTCTCAATCGAGAGTGAACGCAATCCGGTTAGCCTTTAGTGCTACTCGAATAAGTCTCAATAATTTCAAGTTTTGAAAATGCACGTTCTTAAGTTGTGACAGCGACTGGAATAGGACTGGTACCGTAGAAATGTCGGGAAAGCTGGTGGCTCGCGCAGCGTTTTCAATGAGTGTTAGGTTGGCTACTTTTTTCGCAGTTGAAAGTTTAGCGATGTCGCTTTTCAAGCAAGGTCGAAATCAGCTGGGCTATGAAATGAAGAAATGACGCGACCAGGTGTACGTTGGGTGACGAATAGCGTACAAGTTGTGCATTTTCCGCAATTCTGACCTGAACTCCAGAATAACCTCCGTCGGTCTCGGCATTTCGATACATCCAATCCCTTTCTCTCGACAGAGTCAACAGTTTATTTTTCATTAGCAAGAGCTAAACGATGCGAGACTTGGTGTTTCGTCTTGATTTCCTAGAGTGTAGAATAGGCCGTAGGCTTCGAATATGCACATACTGCTTTCTTTGGGGGTCCTGTTCTTTCTTCCCTTTTCGTGGTCTTTGGCATACGGGATAGATGTTTGAATTTCGATAACATACAGCCTCACCAGAATAAGAAAGGTGATTCAAAATTGTCACGCACATACCATAAGGTTAAATAAAAACATGGGCAAACATTCCGGTCTCAACGTTCAGTCTTTTGCGGGTGGCTAGGCCGCCGATTCTATTCATAAAAGTGGCAGGTGGCGCTCTTGAATTAAATAGTCTGTCATCTTATCCATCGTGACACGGGAGCTGTGTCCTCAGGCAGATATTTAGTTAAAAAAATAGTCTCGTAATTATACTCGAACTTTGCAAATTTTGGCAAATGACGAACCTTACACAATCAATTTCACCAGAAATCGAGCGTCTCGATCAATCGAAAACATCCGTCTCACCGAAACTATCAGGCATGTCGAAATACTCGACCCTTTAAAAACACCAATACCAAAAGACATCCTCTCATTGAGAGACACCCGAGTTTCATCATCATCATGCTTCTGTCCGAAGACAGTTTTTAACTGAATCGCTGCCTCCATTTCTCTCTCTCCCTAGAAGCCTCTTTTATACCACTATAAGCATTATATCCCTGCTTTATATTCTCTAACATTCCTATTCTTTTTCTCCCTCTTCCTCTTCGTCCACTAATTTTTCCTTCTAAGATCGTCCTTTGTAAGCACCGTCTTCTCAATATGTGCCCTATCCAATTAGCTTTTCTTTTCCCGATTGTTTTTATTAGCATCCTTTCTTCTCCCACCTACTTCTTCATTTCTCTTCCTCTCTGTCCATTTCACTTTCATCATTCTCCTCCATACCCACATCTCAAAACTTTCTAAATATTTTTCCTCCTTTCTCCTTACCGTCCACGTCTCTGCACCATAAAGAGCTATGCTCCATATGTAGCATTTTGCTAATTTCTTCCTTGTTTCTAAATTTATTTTCTTGATTGTTAGAAGCTCCTTCTTCTCGTTAAATGCTGCTTTTGCCATTGCAATCCTACTTCTGATGTCCTGTGTACTACTTCCATCCTGCGCTAAAATACTGCCAAGATATTTGAAACTTGTTCCAAGTTTTGGCCATTTACCATTATATTTAATTCTTGATGTTCCTTTGAAACCACCATGACTTTTGTTTTTTCTGCATTGATCTTCATTCCATATTGTTGGCCAACCTCCACTAGTCTGTCTGTCATCCTCTGAAGGTCCTTCTCGCCTTCTGCTATTAAGCCCTGATCATCTGCGTATTTAATGGTGGTAATACTTTCACCTCCTATCTTAAATCCTTTCTCTTCCATCAACGCTTCTTCTGTTATTGTTTCTGCATAAATATTAAATATCGCTGGTGAAATAGGACATCCCTGCCTCACTCCCCTCCCTATTGAAGTACTTTCTGTAACCCTGACTCTTTTGATCAAAGTAAAGGTTTTTAAGCAGTCTTTTATCTTTCCAATCTATTCCTATTTTGTTTAAAATACCCAGCATTTTATCCCATTTCACTCGGTCAAAAGCTTTCTCCCAATCTACAAAACAAAAATACATACCTTTATCGACTTCTAGCGCTATTTCTATCATCATCCTCGTACATCCTATAGCATCTCTAGTCCCTCTTCCTCTTCTGAAACCAAACTGATTATCTTGCAGCTCCTTTTCTATTTTACATTAAATTCTTTTGGTCATTATTCTGCTTAGAACTTTAGCTGTATGAGAAATTAAACTAATAGTTCTGTAATCCTTACAACATTTTGCGTTGTTCTTTTTCTCCAGTGGTACCATAACAACATCTAAAAAATCTTCAGGCCATATGCCAGTATCATATACTAGGTTAAAAATTTTTGTTAGTTGCTTAACTGCTTTCGATCCCAAAACCATAAGAACGTTCACGGGTATATCATCACTCCCAACAGCCTTCCTTCTTTTCATGTCATCAATTGCTCTTTTAACTTCAGACTCGAGAATACTTGGTCCTAGCTGATCTTTTTCCACATCCTCTTTTTCATTCAATTCAATATTTCTTGGCTTTCCTTCTTTGTCATACAGCACCTCAATGTATTCTTTCCAGACATTCTTTACATTGTCTGGCTCCGAGACTACTTTACCACTTTTGTTCATGATTCCTTTACGTCCTATCTTTCTTGCCTTTTTCTTGAATAGTTATTTATTTATTTCCATGCGGCCCCTAAACAGCCGTAATCGGCCTTTTACAAGGGGCTCATTAACATAATAACAAGGACTATCACAAACATCCATGCTCTAGGTGAAGAAAAACCCACCTAGGCGGGATTCGAACCCGCGACCTTCGGATTGGCTGGCGAGGACGTTACCCTGCCACCACCGAGGCTTTGCTATACATGAGGTCTGTTCTACAAATTCTTTCACACTCGACAATCTCCTCGCATTTCTCATTTATCCACTATTCTCTGGCTTTATCTGTTTCCCTTCTTAAAGCATTATTTAACTCCTTGTACTTTCTTTGGCCTTCTTCAGTGTTTATGTTCTTCCACTTTCTCCGCTCTTCCATTTTTTGCAGCATGGCTGCTGTGATCCAGGGTTTTTTGTTTCTTTCTCCCGTTATATTTCCTACCTTCTTTTCCATTACATCTTTAATGTCTATGGATGTATCTCCACTCCTCATCTACATTCTTCCTATTTTCTTCAGCTCTCTCCCCCAACCTTTCCTCCAGCTATCAGTCATGATAGCCTCCTTGTTTTTAAGGAGTTCCTCTAAGCTCCATTTCTTGTTAACTCTTATGTTTCTCTTAACGCTCTTCAGTCTACATTGCGCATTTGCCACCAAAAGGTTGTGGCCGAGGATACTGGCACACGGGCCCCCAATGTGGAACCACATTGCCCCTGTTCCACCAAGATTCCTCGGGCAACTCCCCGAGCAGCCCCAACCGGTGTGGTCCCACCTGGAGGGGGCTACCAATGGGGACCGAGGCCCGCCTACCCGCTCTGGTGAGCGATCTCGTCGAGGAGGCCTATCGCCCCTCTCGCCCCCCGGCGCCCCGAGAGAGGAGAGGGGCGAGCCGTCCCCGAGAGGACCCGCGTGCCGCCTCCACCACCGTTCCGTCCCCCCTCCTGAGGACAAGGCGGATCCGCCTCCAGCGCCCGCCAACCCCAGCCCCCACCGAGAGGCAGCTAGGCTGGCTCGTCCAGCTGGGGTTCATGGAGGCCGAGGACGACTTCGAGGGGTTAGTGGCGGAAGTGACGGCAGAGGCGGCCGCACTGTGCCGACCGCGGGGACACGGCAACACACGCAACTCCGCGAGCGGCGGAATCCCGGATAAGGCGAGGCTCCAATTCCTCTACAAAGTCAACAAAGGAGCCGCCTTCCGGAAGTTTACCGCCGCCGCGACTGCAAAGTGCGCCGTGTCCACCGAAGAAGCGATACGGCACTTCTCCAAGCCGCCGCCCACCCCCGACATGGGAGAGCCTCCATCATCCATCCCGGAGATGGGCTTCGACGCCAGGGAGGGAGAGGCAGACACTCTGCCGCCCAATATCCGCCGCGGAGGTCCTCCGACGCGCCCAGAAGGCCAAAAAGACGGCGCCAGGGCCAGACGGCGTCCCCTACGACGCATGGAGGATAGTGGATCCGGACGGGAGGGTGCTTGCGGGAATCTTAAACCGGTGCCTCTCCTCGGGGAGGATACCTGCACCTTGAAAGATCTCCCGCACCGTTCTGATCCACAAAGGGGGCGCCGTGGAAGACCTCGGGAACTGGAGGCCGATCGCCCTGAGCCCGACGATATCCAAGCTGCTGACGGGCATACTGGCCGACAGGATATCGTCATGGGCTCTCAGGGGCAGGCGGCTCTCCTTCTCCTGCCAAAAGGGGTTCGTGCCTGGGACGGAGGGATGCTTCGAGCATAACTTCGTCCTACAGGCGGCGCTCGAGGACGCACGGAGGAACAAGAAGGAGATCGCGCTCGCCTGGCTGGACCTCGCGGATGCCTTCGGGTCGGTCCCGCATTGGCTCATTCACCGGGTCCTGAGAGGGATGGGGATGCCGGAGAGGATGCGGGCCCTGATCCAGGGCATCTACGAGGGGGCGGCGACGGAGGTGGCGCTGGAGGAGGGGATCACCCCTCTCATCCCGCTTAGACGCGGGGTGAGGCAGGGCGACCCCCTGTCACCCCTCTTCAACCTAGCGATGGAGCCACTCCTGCGGGCCCTATTGGCTAAGCGCGCCACGGCGGGATACTCCTTCGGCCCGACCTCCGTATGTGTCCTCGCGTACGCGGACGACCTCCTGGTGATCGGGAGGAATGCCGGGATGCTGCGCAGCCTCCTCTTCACGGCCAGCAGCGCCGCGGCCTCACATTCAAGGCCCGAAAGTGCGCGAGCCTCCACCTTGACTTCCGCAAGGGGAGAGTGAGGGTCCAGGGGACGCCATTTGCCATCCAGGGAGAAGCGATGCGGCCGCTGAGGGAGGGGGAGCCCTACCCATACCTCGGATGCCCGTCGGGGTTCAAAGTGGAGACGACACCGACGGCCACGCTTGAGGCACTACGGGCCGATCTGACCTCCCTTTCGGAGAGCGACCTGCTCCCCTGGCAGAAGATCGACGCCCTCTCGACCTTCCTCCTGCCAAGGATGTCTTTCCCCCTGCGGTTCGCGGCGGTCCCGGTGAAGGACCTCGCGAGCACCGACGGCGCCATCCGGAAAGCGGTGAGGTCGTGGCTGTGTCTCCCGGTGCGGGCAAACCGCGAAATGATGCACCTCCCCACCCGCCTCGGAGGCGGGGGATACGTTCCACTCCCAGTCGAGGGCAACGTCCTCGCCGTCACCCACGCCTTCCGCATGCGGACATGCAAGGACCCCCTCGTCAGAGACGCCACATGGCACGGCTTGCGCAACGCCGTGCATAAACGAATAGGAAGAGCCAAGGCGCCTCCACAGAGGGGGACCCTCTGCGAGTATCTCTCGGGATCAATGGAGGGCGATCTCGGGAGAGATGCGGGAGACGTGGCGTCCACATGGACCAGGGCGAGGATGGCGACCAAGGGGCTGGAGCCTCTCTGCGGCCTGAGATGGGAGTGGAGCGCGGCCAGGAGGGAGATCTCCATCCGGGTGAGGCACCCCACCCCGAGGATGGAGCTCATCATCGTCCCCCCCTCAGCGCGGCACCGGCTGATGAGGTTCATCAGGGAGGAGGTGGCCGAGGACACGAGGAGGCGACTCGTCCGAAAACCGGACCAGGGAAGGATGATGGAGGCCGTCACGGCGAACGACGTCGGCAGCCATTTCATCAGGACCGGCGAGTTCACCAGGCTGTGCGACTGGCATTTCGTGCACAGAGCGCGACTGAACGTCCTCCCCCTCTTCGGCGCGATGAGAGGAATCGCGCGGAGGGAGGACGTGTCCTGCAGGAGGTGCGGCGACGCCGACGAGACGCTGCCGCACGTGCTCAACCAATGCCAGTCGCATCGCCAAGGGTGGATACGGCGTCACAACGCCATTCAAAATCTCCTGGTGGAAGCGCTGCCATCGTCGTGGGAGGTCTCCATCGACCAGCGGGTCCCGGGCGACGAATCGCTCCTGCGGCCGGACCTCGTCATCCGAGAGGAACCGGGAGGTACGGTCCACATCATCGATGTGACCGTGCCTTTCGAGAACCTCCTCTTAGCCCTCCGCGCATCAAGGGCCGTCAAAATGGAAAAGTACGACGGCCTGGCTGAGAGGATGCGGGCGCGTAGCGGCTACAGGACCGAGGTGCGGCTGGGAGCCATCGTCGTGGGGTCGCTGGGGTCCTGGGACGCCAGGAACGACGCGATCCTCGACCGCCTCAAAATCCACAAGGGACGAGTCGCCGTGCGTTGTTCCCGAGACATATAAGTGGAGCATGTCTCGGGACAACGCCAATTCGAACAGTGAGTGTAGTGAGTGTAATAAAGACTAGTAGATTGATATCCCCCAAGTATGATTGGGGGATCAGCCATTTGCGTGGCACTGACATGTATGTTTAATTGATTTAATTGTTAATAAATAAGGTGGTTCTCCCAGGACGAGGCTTATCCATTGCACTCCGGGTAGGCTGACCCCTGCGATTGCCCCAAATGTGGGTAACTCGGGCGCGTAATTTTTGGTAGTAGGGACTGCGTTCGCGCTGTCCCTCCATAATTGGTATCCATCTGAAAGACTCTAAACGTAGTCTAATTCAAATTCCGACAGGAAGTATTCCGCACCGAGCGTTCATCCGATTCTGTGAAAGTCTGCTTAGGCAACACTTTGAAAGTATTAACGATTGACAAGAGACTTGAAAAATCACCCCGCAGCGATTTTTTAATTCCTCAAACATGTTGCCGGATGTGATTCGGAACCGGCTGGAATCGATTGCATACGGAATAGAAAGAAGTTGTTGTAGGAAGGGTTTGAAAAATCACCTGGCGTAGGAGATACCGTGATCCTAATGGGGAAGTTAAGTGAGAGTGTTGTTATCAGTTGCTATTGTTCGTTGTTATTATCATTGTTGTTGTTGCTTATTCTTGTTGCTCTGTTAAATTTTTCGCCTCGCTACTGTTAACCTATGTTTAAGAAATTGGTGCACGAAAACCCTGAATGGGGAAGTAGATAAGCCGCTTTTTTCTGCGATTAAGGCTTACGACGAGAAATTAAATTAACTAGCAAACATGGCAGCAACTGCCCCCACGAGTGGGAGACACGCGCTCCCCCCACAGCCAGCGAAGGCCTCAAGGGCCCCGCTACTCCGAGGTCCCCGGACGCGCCGAGTGACCGCGTTTGAGGCCGCAAAAGGTTCACAATTAACCCCACTGGAGGAGCAGAAGCACCAAGCGATCTGCGAACACCAGAAGACGACGCCCGCCCATCTCAACACACCTCCTGAAGACCTGATCGCATTTTCGTCTCTAATACCGGAGTCGCCGCCGAGAACCGAGCACCCAAGGGAGCAGAGCGAGGACGACGACCTGAAAGCTCCGTCCCCAAGGCAGGGTGCTATGTGGTCGCTGGATGGGAAGTCAGCGTCCCCCGTGTCGTCCGAAGGGGCGGCGGAATCAGAGTTCCCCTCCGAGAGCTGTTCCCCGGGTCCGCAGCCGGCAGGGCAGCAGAGATGATCGTCTGCGCCTCGACCGCAATGAAGGCGGCAGTGCCACCGCAAGAGGGAGACCGGACACCCCCGGGATTCCGGGATATAGAAAAGGCAGTGAACATGGCCAGCAAGGAGGAAAAAGAGGAGAATCAAGGGGAAGCAAGTAAGTGTTGCCTGCCAAACAGAGGACCCTAGTGCCAAACCTGCATCCAAAGAGCTCCAGTATGTGCCCTCTCGCTCTGTGCCACCTTGTGTGCCGCTCACCCGGGCGCCGCCATGGCGGGAGCTGCCCAACCTAGCGATCCCACGAACGCCCCCACGCCCGCAAGTGCTCCCACGCCCGCAAGTGCCCCCACTTCCTCAAGTTCCCCCACGCCCGCAAGAGTGGAGCGGCGAAGGCTCCGGGAAGCGGCAGAGCAAAGGAGCGAGAACCGTAGACGGTATAGCCCGCACGCGCCATCACCACCACCACGGCGGCCGGCTTGCCCAAGGACCCCTTCCCAAGGGCGCCGCGACCGCCACTCACCTAGGCCCCAGCGCTCCCCCCACCGACCGCAGCTCCAACCACAACCACGGTCACCGCACCGACGAGAGCATCGGACACGCCCCCTGAGCCAAAAATCGCCACGGTGTCGTGAATATCGTTCGAGGCGCCGGCACGGGCACCGGTCGTCGCGCCCGCGAGAGACTCGGCGGCCGCACCAGCGTGAGACCTAATCACCACGGCGGCAAGTACACCGCGCACCGCACCCGCGAGTGCCCCATCGGCCGCATCAGCGCGAGACCCAATCGCCATGGCTGTTAGAGCGCCGCCCAGTGCCTCCACGGGAACCTCGCCCACCACAAAAGAGAGAGCGCCGATCGCTGCATCGGAGGGAGCATCTCTCCCACCTGCGTCAGCAACACGGGACCCGACCACGGCGACATCAACACCAATCTCCGACACCGAACTCGCGCTGCACCAGGACGCACCGTCACTCCCAGCGGTACCATAGCTCACCCTCACCACACAGCCGGACGCCGGCATAGGTGCAGAAAAGTGTCTGATGGAAGGGAAGGGGGCGCAGAACGCCCGACCGCCACCCACAGTGATAAGCGGCCCGAAGCGGAAAGAGAACCAACAAGGTGGAACCCGATAGCACCAATCCCACCTCGCTTTCTCAGACAACTCCCCTAGCAGCCCCAACCGGCATGGTCCTACCTGGAGAGGGGAGTACCTGTCCAGACAGCCCCAAGTGAGAGAGTGGCCCTCAAGGGCCCGACGATGGAACGGAGGAGAGATGCACAGCGGATACGAAGGCCAGACATTGAGTGACAGGAGGCTGAATGCGAGGCCCCAGAGTCCACCGCTGAAGGGCACCCGACGGCCTCCGGCCCCTCGGAGAAGCAGATGGGGTGACTTATCACCCTAGCGCTGCTTGAAGGAAACGAGGAGGAACAACTCTGGGGGCTAGTAGAGGAGATGACAGTCTCGGCGAGGGAAGCAGGCAGAGACAAGGAATTCGTCGTCCGAACCAGGCCTCGAAGGACGAGGCCCCCCGTGCAGGAGGAAGGATTGACTTTAAACCAATCTGCCAAAAACCTGCAAAGCCTGTACAGGAGAGACAGGCCGAAGGCCTTCAAGAAGGTAACTCATTGCGACGAGGGCCCACGGTGCTCCATCCTGGTGGAAGAAGTCACGATGCGATTCCAAGTGGAATGCAACCACAGCTGGTCGGAACCACCGTCGTTCATCCCGCAACTACACCTCCCAACTCCCCAAGTCAATGCAGACCAGCTGCTCCACCCATTTTTGCCATCGGAAGTGAAAGCACGCCTGTGAAAAGCGAAGAAATTGGCACCGGGACTGGATGGAGTCCAATATTCCTCCTGGAAAAAACTCGACCCCGGGTGCCTCGTCATCGCCAAAGTCTTTTCGCAGATATTGGCACGGGGGAGGATACCACCGAAGTGGAAGGAATCTAGGACGATTCTAATACACAAAGGCAGTGAGGAGGCCAGGCTTGATAACTGGAGACCCATCGCCCTGAGCCCCACCATAGCGAAAATATTCACTAGATGCCTGGCAAGCAGGATAGCAAAATGGTCTGCGAAGGGCAAGAAGGTGTCCCAAAAGGGATTCATGGCATCTACGGACAGATGCCATGAGCACAGCTTCCTCCTACAGGCCGTCCTCGAAGACGCAAGAAGGAAGGCCAAAGAGGTGGCAGTGGCATGGCTGGACCTTGCTGACGCCTTTGGCTCCGTCCCCCATGTCCAAATAATGGCATCGCTGCAAAGCATGGGAATGTCTGAGGGAATGGCAACAGTCATTGGGGACCTGTACAACGGATCCACCATGGTGGTAGGGATGGCCGAGGGGTTCACCTGCCCAATTTTAGCCAGAAGGGGGGTACGACAAGGATGTCCCCTGTCCCCCACATTATTCAATTTAACAATTGAATCGCTATTAAGCATATCTGTGTCCTGGCCTATGCGGACGACTTAGTCTTAGTCGCAAGAGACCGGGGGATGTTGGCCTCTCTCCTGTGGATGGCGGGTGAGGCGGCCAAATGGATCGGGCTAAAATTCAGGCCAATCAAATGCACCAGCCTGCACCTTGACTGCAGAGGAATGGCGTGCAACCGACAGGATTCCACATAGAGGGGAAGGAGATCTGCACACTATCACAAGGAGATAGCTACAAATACCTGGGCATTCCCATCGGACACGCAAAAGACCAGATGCCGACGGCGACACTCAAGGCCCTGCAGGAGGACCTGAGGGCTATCCACTGCAGCCTCTTAGCTCCCTGGCAAAAAGTGGATGCACTGCTGACCTTCTTGCTGCCGAGTACGGAGTATCCCCTCAGCACGGCGGATATCAAGAAGAAACAACTGCACACCCTGGAAGCAGAAGTGTGCAGAAGCCTGAGAGCATGGCTACTCTTCATCCCAAGGTCGGCCGGTGGGGCAGGCTTCCTGCCACTAACAATGCTAAGGGACGTTCTCACCATCATGCATGGATATAAGCTTCTAACAAGTAGGGAAAGCCTAGTGGGGACCGTGTCATGGACGATGCTCCACGACCATATCCGGAGGAAGACAGGCCTGGCTGCCGGGATCCCGAACAACATCACAATATGCCAGTATCTCAATGGGGTTATGGAAGGTGGCCTCGGAAACAAGTCGCAAGCTTCATTGTGGTCAAGGGTGAGAGCGGCAACAAGGTATCTCTCGGCGCTGGTGAATCTCACCTGGGAATGGTGTGATGCCCGAGCAGAATTATGCATCCGAGTCTCCAACCCAACACCCACGGCAGATACAACCGTTGTGCCCATAGGCGCGAAAGGAAGGCTCAGGAGGAGCCTCGTGGTGAAGCCGGACCAGGGAAAGGTGATGGCGGTGGCTATGCGGAGGGAGAAGAGCAACCGGCCGGCACACAAGGTTCTGTGACGGGCGCTTCATGCACCGC
Organism: Tanypteryx hageni; assembly: GCA_028673005.1. Classification (NCBI taxonomy): domain Eukaryota; kingdom Metazoa; phylum Arthropoda; class Insecta; order Odonata; family Petaluridae; genus Tanypteryx; species Tanypteryx hageni. The sequence continues at coordinate 144,297,986 of CM054115.1, read as the reverse complement.
GCCCGCCTGACCATACTCCCGCTGAGTGGTTCACACCGAGGACTGGGAAAGGAAGGGGGATTCTGCAGGCACTGCAACGCCGCAGAGGAAACGCTCCCCCACATACTTAACCACTGCCGCACCCACAGGGAGGCCATACTCCTGCAGCACAATGGGGTAATCAACATCCTTATAAAAGCCATTCCCAGAAAATGGGAAGTGGCCCTGGACAAGTGGATAGAAGGGGTAAGGGGGTTCCTCAGGCCGGACATTCATATCCGCGAAGGCGCAATGGGCCTAATTCATCTAGTGGATGCCGCAATCTCCTTCGAGAATACCACGTCTGCATTTCATGCATCCAGGGCACGGAAACTTGAGAAATACGACCCACTGGCAGAGAAAGTGCGGCTCCTACATGAATACAAAGTGGAAGTCATCACCGATGCCCTCATAGTGGGGTCGCTCGGCAGCTGGGAAACCGAGAACGATGCGCTCCTGAAAGGACTCCACATAACCAGGAACAGGGGGAATGGGGTGCACCACAGGATGGTATCCGAGGCCATCAGGTGGTCCAGAGATATATATGTAGAGCACCAAACTGGAGAGCGGCAATACTGCATGATGCCGCCTGAAGACCGGACGCCGGCGACCGACGAGGAATAGCCGACCCCACAGGACGAGAGAAGCGATTCAGCCACAGGGGAGGAGCGCTCCCCCGATGGAAAACCATTGCCAACGCGCGCCCAAGGCACAAGAGACATCTACAAAATGCCTATATCCTATGAAATGCCTGCTATTTATGTATTTTTTGTTCTGATCATACACACGTATATTGTATTTATCTATTTTTAAATAAATAGTTTGTTCTCCCAGGGCGAGGCTTATCCATTGCACTCCAGGTAGGCTGATCTCTGCGATTGCCCCAAATGTGGGTAACTCGGGCGCGTAATTTTTGATAGTAGGGACTGCGTTCGCGCTGTCCCTCCATAATTGGTATCCATCTGAAAGACTCTAAACTTAGTCTAATTCAAATTCTGACAGGAAGTATTCCGCACCGAGTGTGATTAAATTTTCGTTCATCCGATTCTGTGAAAGTCTGCTTAGGCAACACTTTGAAAGTATTAACGATTGACAAGAGACTTGAAAAATCACCCCGCAGCGATATTTTAATTCCTCAAACATGTTGCCGGATGCGATTCGGAACCGGCTGGAATCGATTGCATACGGAATAGAAAGAAGTTGTTGTAGGAAGGGCTAGTTTTAAAAATCATCTCATTTCAAGTACCTGCATCGCGAATGACGATTGAAAGTTATGGCCAAACACAGTTCACGGGAGTTACGCCGGACTCGGGAACTATCCTGGATTAGGGGAGCTGCCAGATTATGGAGGTTTGACTGTACTTTCAAAAGTAGTGCTTTTACCAAGACAAACAAGTAGTTCTGGAAAGAACTAATATGCCTACTTTCCTTTCAATACAATTTAAATATATACCACCTTAAAATTAACATATTTTTGTGTTAGTAATAGCAGTAATTTTTATTTATATTTATCGGCTGTGCACCAGCTGAGTTTGACAATAATCATCACCATAGCAACAAATCAAAAATGGCTTTCAAAATGCTGAAACGAAAGTTTTTGAGAGAAATTTTAAAAAAATTTTGCGATAAGAATAAGAATCATCACTTCATCATCACAGTACAAATCCCACACAAATATCATAATTCTAAAATATTTTTAAATGCAAAAGAAAAACTCTCTGCATGACGGATTTTATATTGATCATGTAAATCAAATGGGGAAAGAACTCAACTCGTATCAAACTCGGGACCTGCAAATTCAGAATATAAATTATGGCCTGAAGGTAGTCTCTGAGAGCACTAGCCTAACACCAAGTTTCATGGAAATCAATCCATTCATGAATAAGATATTAGTGAGATGCATACACACACGGATAGCAAGGTGATCTATAAGACTACATTTTTTGGAAAGCAGGTTAAAAAGAGTGTGAATATATCATAGTAGTACTTAAGCTAATAAACAGTTAATTTATGAATCAAATTTAGTTTTATATCTATTCTAATATATCTTTTCAAGCCTTCTTATATGCAAAGTCTTCAATCAGTTCACTATAACCTAAATCTCTCCCAGTTTTGTTAGGTTGAAATCAATGCTAATCCAACTAGTTTCTTGTTGCTTAGAAGAGTGTATATAATTTTTTATTGTTTTCATCACTGAAAAAGTTTCTTCACCAGATGCAACTGTTATAAGTACACTGAGAATAATGAGAAGTACTTCACATAAATTTGGGTAAATATTTTGAATGTTAAACTTATGAATAAACTGAAGGTCTACCATAGCTGTGCAGTTTTCTTGAGGTTGATTATATAACCTAAAAAAACTTTCAGTTAGCATATCTGTAGAATGTCTCCCTCAAGGTGTAAAGAGACATCTTTGCATGCCTTTTCAAGCTAATCATCAAATCAGCCAAAGGTTTAACATCAGATATGAATCCATACTTGTCTTTGAACTTCATCATTTGCTTAAATCTGTCATCTAGTTGAGTAATAGTTACATCCATCATACATTATAGAATTCAATACAGAATTTGTCTTTCCTCGTATATGGATTCATCTGATGCTTCATCCATGAAAAGTCTGTGCCTCTTTCTCACACACTGCTCTGGAAATTTTATCTCAATAGGATGGTCAAAAGTTCAAGCAACTTCTAATGCTTTTTGAAAACCATGACCTCTACCATCAATCCTATTTTCATGGATACCTATACACGTCCGTTATTTTGAAATATTTGCTTTAATAATTGATAAATGTAAAAACGTAGTGGAATAAAAGTTGTAGATAAATTTTCTACAACCTTTGTTTGAAACATTTTCCCATGTAATGCATTGTTGAAGAGATATTAAAAAAACTAAATATTTTTGCTGCCACCACCACACTACGTACCGGCGACTATTGTAAACACTTGACGCTCCTTTTTTTCTTAATTGTTGGAGCTTCGGGGCTATATCCAATATCAGAAGGCTACGGATTGAGTTTATTTCTATTCTTTGAAAAGTCATTAAAATTTGCTTTAATATTTGATAAATTTAAAAACGTAAATTTGTAATTTGTAAATTTCACGCGCTATTACTTGGATAATCCGATTTTAATTTTTATCCGGGTGATAGCACGGTCTCGAGGGATTAATTTAAAAAGAAAATCTTAATAAGATGGGAAAAAATAGAAAAAAAATACTTGGCGAAAAGAAACAATGACAGGTTTAAAAAATATATATTTTTAAATGTTTTAAAAAATACTTGGAAAATTTTAAATAATTTATAAACGGGTGCAAAATCCGCCACAGAGGCCGGTCACGGCAGCGTGTGGGCAAAGCACTTGCCCTACCAATACAAGAAGCGGGTCAATCACAGCTGTGGAAACGATAGCTTGAAAAAAGACCCCGTGCTCTGGGCGGCTGTGAACACTTTTCTCGACGGGATTTTTTTTCAAGCCAGCTCTTGCGAGCGCACGTTTCCACCGCCGGGATCGAACCCGCTTCGTCGGTACTGGAGGGCAGGTACCTTACCCACTCCGCTAGCCGAACCGACAGCGGAGAGTAGGGAATAAGTTCGGGTCACTTTCCTTCTAACAGGTATGGGCAGCATTCAGAGGGTGGTGTGGAGGGGTACTAACCTCGTAGTTCAGTATGAACGCGTACGAGCAGTAATGTTCTTCCCTTCATTGCGGAGGAAGGAGAGGGCGGCGATGAATAATACGCAATCGTTTCTATGCAATTCATAAAAAGAATGGAAAAAGACTTCGAGGAGAAAGAAGTTGATTTCGACCCAATGTAGGGAAGGATTCATTGTGTAGGCGTAGAACTGTATGCAATCTTTAAATTATCTTAACGTGCTTGATCGCATTGAATGTAGCGTTTCAGCTGGTAACTTGTATTATTAAAAACTTTTAAAATCTATAATCTTTGTTAAATGATATCGTATTAAGTTGCGATACAGTTAAGGTAAATTAATACAGTGGTCTGTATAAAATATTTCATTAATTTTGTAACCTTGTACGTTCGGGACTCTTGGACTTTTGGATTTCGTGTTATCTCCTAGTCAACCAGCACAACTAATCCAATCAGATTTAAGATACCGTTAAAATTGATTTTATATCATGCTTATAGTGACACCCATAGTCTGGGTGTTTTTATTTGTCATATTGTTGAATAAGTTGACAATACTCAACCATGTACGTACTAATGGATGCTGTCATGTGTTTTGTTTTGATTTCTTTTATTTTTTCTTCGGTTTCCTAAGATACCGTGACGTGAAATAAATGAGTGCTCTATCGGTTAATGTCTGGTGGTTCTTTGGGAAAGTATACTCATTGCAGTTTCAGCATTTGTTCATATTCATTTCCACAGTCCAGCGTAGTTCAATATGACCACGTACGAGCAATAAGTTTCTTCCCATCCACAAAGAGAACAAGGAAGCTGCTTGGAGGCTGACAAAATCTTTCCCCAACGTCCACACCCGCAACGCCCTTTGCGATACTTCGACGACGGGCCAGGTCACTCCTCAGACGTGTCTATAACAGTTTAGTAAAATCTATCGAATCCGAAGTAAAAGAAAATTCAAAAAGGTTCTGGACTCGAATCAACTCCTCACATGTTTTCTGGCACCAATTCATCTTCAGCCGACGAGAGATCCACATTTTTCAACCAATATTTTTCCTTCAATTTTTCGAAACCCCATGCTACCCTTCTCCCTCCCCCCTTAAACCTATTTGTCCTCAATCTCTCTCTTTTATCTCGACCTCTCCTCATGAAGTCTATCGCATTCTTTCTACCCTACCTCCTAATAAAGCCACCGGTCTGGACAACATTGGCTCCATTTTCCTTCGCCATACTGCATCCATCCTTCAATTCCATGTCGTCCCTCAATCCCTCCCTCTACCTGTTTTCATCACATCACTCGTACAGCTCCGCAATAATGAGAAACTAACCAATAGTCTTTCTTACCCCATTCCCATCATCATTTCATCTAATATTTTATTCATTTTTCATTGCTGTTATAGTTGATTGTTATCGTTGATTATGTTGCTGTTAATAATTTGTTACAATATCCACTGTCTTTTTTTGGGTAATTCTTAATAAATAATGAATTTCTATGCGATTCATAAAAAGAATGGAAAAAGACTTCCATGAGAAAGAACTTGGTCTCGACCCAATGTAGGAAAGGATTCATTCTACAGGCGTAGAACTGTATTCGATTTTCATTTTCTCCAAACGATTTTACAAGTGAGCCACTTGGTCAATAAATTTTATGCTCGCGGGCCAGAGTACCAACATGACTTTTTTAAATATAGGCGTACAATATACAAATGTAGGATATTTTTCTATTAAAAGTTGGTTTAGTGAATTAGGTTAATTACTATTTTTCGGGGAAATTTTTCGATATGTGCAACCTAACTTTCATTTTTTCTTCACCGAAAATGAATCGAAATCTACTATGTATATAAAAATGACTTGGTGGCAGTGGAGCTAGCTCAGTGTTCAATCCAAGGGGAGGTCCCCTGTGAAATAAAACTCCCCTCCTGGGAAAATTATTGTGTTTGTTTCCAAGGTTTTTAAGAAATGTTATTGGTCCCTTAAATAGAGAATATGATGATGACTGGTCGAAAGTGACAGCAGTGTTAATTTCGACCAATCGCAAGACGAAAGCATTGTGGAATGATATTTTACATAACCGAAGCCGAATTTGAAGACAAATAAAAAGAACCTTTTGGAATTCATTAAAAAATAAAAACATTGGATAGGCAGAACTGAAGACTGTAAAGCTATGTTGCATTCCGGTGTCAATTGTGAGTGCTGAACACTCATTCAGCAAAATGAATAGACTCATGACGAAGTTAAGAAATAGTTTGGGTCAGGAAACCCGGCATGAAAATTGCCATCGAGGAACCCAACGAATTTCCAACTACATTAATAGATGAAGTTATCGACACACGCTAAGAAACAAGAGAGGAAATGTGCACACATCATGCATAACGTTTTCCAACACTGCTTGATTTTTATATTTAATAAACAAGTAGTTCTGGAAAGAACTAATCCGCATACTTTCCTTTCAATACAATTTTAATATACGAGCTGTCGGTGCTTGCATACTGCAAGCGCTTTAAAAAATCACCATACACCAAGATCTAAACCAACGTGATTTCCAGGGCAACAGCACTCCAGCCACGTGGAGCCTATATGTATTAGACAAATTCCATGAGTTCTAGCAGAATATTTATAATTTTCCGCAAAATTAAGGCTACTATACGTAATTTATAAATTCTCTGGCAATCGGCTCGAGTCTAAGTCTTCGTATTTCAAGTTTCGTAACTCAGATCGCCCTGCATGAGTTATAAGAATAATCATCATTAAGACACCCTATACACTAACATCATGGAAAAATTAGGATATTTTGTGTCAAGATTATGGCATCATTATCCGTGCACGTATTTGTATTTGGATACAAAAATCGCGCAATAGGTATGACGCCATTATATTTAACAAATGAAAAGTTAAAATTTCTCGGAAAACTACAAAACAACATTAAAATACTTTTCACGTTTTACTAAATTTCGTGTTAGTATAATGACGTCATAAGTTTACGTCGTAGTTTAAAATTAATGGCATAATAGTATATAAATAAGACAATTTTCATTTTCCGCGAGATTAAGGCAGCTATCCGGAATTCTATTTCAAGAATTACTATAATAATCATTAAGACAATAGCCTATATATTACACTAAAATTTATGTAAAAATTAGGATATTTTGTGTGTTAGGATTATAGCATCATCATCTGTGCCTTTTAATACGTATCCGGATAAAACATTAATTTAAAATTATCACGTCATCATAAGTATACGTCGTTGGCTGAAATAAAATAGATTATAGTAATGCAGTTTACATTAAATCAATGATCTTGAAGTATGGATAATCAATTCCCATTTCAGAATTTTATGATTAAAATCAAACTTTTACGCAAATTCAGCATGGATTTGAATTTTGTCTTTAAAAAAATAAACTTCATTCTTTCTTCCACAGTACGGTGCATGTCCCGACTTTGTATCTTAATTTGAAACAATTTAAAACATTTTTATATAGCCCTGCCCCGTTTTCAATGCTTTTCTTATAGGTGTTTAAAATTGGACTTGAGGGTCAAAAACATCCTTTAAATAGAACTTTTTCTGGAGTTTCGGATTTTTTCCAGAGATTGTACCCAATGGCCTATCTTCCCTCCAAATTTCAACTCTGTAGCACCTCTAGAAGTGCCTTAGATTTTATATGATATACTAACTGAAAGTATCCGGCGATGCCCGGGCTACGCCAGACGTCTTCGGCGAATAAAATTATGTCATATGGTAGCACAACCATTTCAACTTTTGCACATTTTTTTCATTTTCATAAAAACAATACTTTTCCCTATACTAAATATGGAGAAAGTAAAAATTCTATTACGTACAGACCGACAGACATCGCGAAAATAGTCAAAACGTGTTCAGGGAATCCAAAACGTGTATTTCCGTTTAAATCTCGAATTCGAATTTTTTATGAAAACAATACTTTCTCTATACTACGTATATAGAGAAAGTAAAAACTAATTCTGAGATATCTCTGATACCCCTGAATTGGGTCGGAGAGGGTCCATGAAGGTCCGGAGGGACCCATGGACCCACCCACCGACGACGTCGTTTTTATTATATATATATATATATATATATATATATATATATATATATATATATATATATGGCAACAAGTTGTTGGGATAAGTAAGTAAGCCCAGTGAGCACTCACCAATAAGATGACTTCAGGTTGGCGAGCTGCTGGGGGTGTCCAAGTGACACACATAAAAGGAACACAAACTGCTTCACGGTCTCCCCTACGATGCTTCGGCTCCCCAACTCCGTCAGTGGGAGCTTCCTCATATCCATCAGTTAAACTCCTCCACTCCTGGCCTCAACCTTCGCTAGCATTTCACTCCCTTTCTGCCATTCCCCTCCGTATCCTCCAATCACCGACTTTTCCGCACTACCCTACCCTTCCACCCAGTCACCGCCTGTGATGACGAAGGGATCACCCCCGAAAGCTTCCGTGTTTTTTGTGTTGCTCGTGTTTGTAAGTCAAGACAAAAAATATTGAGTAAGATTTCAGAATAAAACCAAGTAATGAAACCAGGTTAATTTTTATTGTAGTGCTAAACGGTATGCAATATTTCTTGTCTTCCCATCCTTTGCCCAAATAAATAAAAATTTTCCCGCATCCTTTATCGGCAAATTTGGTGACTGTATTTTCTTATCAAATAATCATAAACAATCGATAGAATCATTTTTAAAATACAGTTATTTCACTCGAATTGATTTCCAATGAAGCAACTGCATCATAATATGTGGTCATGAATATCAAAAACATTAAAAACTTTGGAAGGAATTGCAAGCTCTACTGTCCGTGCCAAAAGTATGTATACCCGAGATATCCTCAATATCTCAAAAACGGCTCCATGGATTTTAATAGAAGGCATATCAGCGTATAGCATATTTAATTCCCCGTGTAATGAGGGTAGCGATGAATTTTTTGAAGGAGAATGAAAAAAGACCCTGAGGCGGAAGGACTCACTTTGCCGGTTCATAATTACGAAACGGTTCGTTTGATTGCAGTTACATTATAGGATGTCAGTCATTGTCTTATTATTTCGTGTGCAAAACGGAAAATCTCTAGGTTTTATCCAATTTATAAACGTGTTATCTCCTCAACTATAAGACTGTGAGACATCTTGGGCTCTGCTTTACGAATAAAATTAATTTAATAAGACGGAAATGAGTATAATATTTTATAGTGATTTTTATATTTGTTGAAAGCGAGCGAGGGATTTTACTCTTCTCTATTTAATAACACAGAAACTATATAGGTATCTCATAAACAGGACATTTTATGCTTTTTCCGTTACTTGCTTCGTAACTGGAGAATTATTTCGTAATTCGGACTAAATATATAAACGATTTGTAAAATGCAAATTTTATTATTTATATGCGTATTTTTTCTTTCATTTTTGTCGACTACAGAGTGATAAGAATGTTCTACCTTATCTCATGAAATTTGGCTCGGTGTGCCATGAAGTCAGTGTGAAACGTAATGCCGTGAAATTTAAATGGTTGCGGAACACTGCCTTACATGATGCGCTGAGATTCAAGTTGAGGTTTTGGGGTTTTCAGTAACCCGTTTCTTTCAAAATGAAGTTGTTTCTATCACCTAGATCAAGGAAACACGAACAATACATGTTTAAATGCGCATTGCCGATTATTTTTCTTTTATTTACTTAAATAATTTATTCTTTATAATAATCCAATTCTCTCTTCATCCTATTCTCTTCCTAACTCACTTCTCTCTTTCCCATTCTATATCTCCTACCCTCACTCCCTCCTGTTCTGTCTTCCCATTCTCTTTCTCTGTTCCCCATTCCCTCCAATACTCTTCTGCCTCCACTATCCCTATCTCTCTCCTCCCTCCCCTTCTCCCATCCCTGCCTCGCCTTATCCCCTCCCACCTCCCTAACCCTCTCCCCACCATCCCTCTTCCCTACCCCTCTCCACTCCCCACCTTCCTTCCCCCTCTCCACTCCCCACCTTCCTTCCCCCTCTCCCCTACTTACCCCTCTACCGTCCCTCCCCCTCTCACCTCCCTCATTCCCAATCTCCCCTACCTCCATCTCTCTACCCCCCCTCTCCCTTTCCCCTCCCTCCCTAACTCACTCCCTTCCCATCTCCCCTCCCTCTCTCCCCCCCACCCACCCCTCCTTCCCTCTCTCCCTCTCCACCTCCCGTCACACCCTCCCTTTCTCCTCTCCCCTCCATCCCTCTCTCACCTACTTACCCCTCTCCAGTCCCTCACCATCTCCCCTCCCTCCCTACCAATCTCTCCTACCTCTCTTTTTCCCCTCTATCCTCCCTCCCTTGCTCTCTCCCCTATCTCCCTCCACCTCCCCTTCCTCCATCCCTCTCTCTCTCTCTCTCTCCCCCCCCCCCCCTCTCTTTCTCACCATCCCCACCTCTCTTCCTCGCCCTGTTCCCTCCCTCCTTACCAACCTCTCTCTCCTCTCCCCTCTACTATCCCTCCCTCCCTTCATTCCTCCATGTAAGAATGGAATAGATGGTCTAAATATCACCCTTAAATGATTATTATCCACTCTTCCCAAATCGCTCTATCTCTCATTGCCTCTCTTTCTCTCTCCCCAATTCTCTCCCCTTCCTCTTCTCCCATTCTCTCTCTTTAACCAAAAATATTGTTTTTAATCAAAATTAAATTGCTTTTATCCATGTTAGATTTGGATATAAATAAATCTTATCCTCTGAAATTCAAATGGTGAAGTAAAGTAAATTCAAGGAGAATGTCCAAGAGAGTTGACTAAAATGCTAAATACTAAATGCTTATCATTTAACAACATTGTAATCTATTATAGTATTCATATGAGTGCAGATATAGGCTGCAATTGTATCCAGTTGCTAGAATTAAGTAGATTGTTACATCAATTTGCTAGATTAGCAGGTAGTCACTGTCCTTTTTTCATGCGTAATAAACCAAAGTCATTACATACACTAAAAATTCGCAAGAATGAAAGTAGCCAAGCAGGGATATCACATTAAAACCCGTGTTCTTTCTCTGCACACATACATCACATACATCCTTTACTTGTTCCTGTAGATATGTAAAATGAATGCGCGTTTTAGCTGCAAAGTAATATGAACTTAATTCGGTAGGTAATTTGGAATACCCAAGAAATATTGGTCCATTTTCATGTGTATTGATGATATTTTTTATTCACAAAGAATGACATACACATGCAAAGAAAATGTCTACACAGAGAATACAAAATTTTTTATTATTTGCAATTGAAATTAAATGAGTGAATTTTCCCTCAGGTCAACTTGAGAGACAAAGATAGCAGACCCTGAAACATAGACATCTCGTCTAAAACCTGAAAAACAATAACAATGCCATTTGCACTCTCAAGACTTGTCATAATTGGCATTTTCTCCCAATTACAGAAATAGTCATCTAGAAACCACTTTTGCCATAAGCAAAAATATCTTACGACTATGTTTTCAAATTTCATTGCCAGCTTTTGTTCTTAACAATTTTCAAACAAACTGATCTCATTCATGCTAAATAATAAACTTACTTGGGTTAATCCTCAAGTTTTGTTAGTACCAAAATTTTGAACAGTCATTTGTTTTCCTCATTTGCCACAAATTCCATAACAAAATAAATCATCATATCAACACTTTTAAACTGTACATCATGCCCAAAATTTCACCGTCTGAACTAGAATCTGCCACAAAATAATTCGTGTTACAAGGACATAAAAAGACAACATTCATTCCTTAAAATCTTCTTAGCTGTTAGTGAAGTGAATGATTGTGAGGTAGAACACTCTAATGCAAAAGAGTGCAGAAATGATCACAGGCTTTGCCACGTGTATGCAGCAAATGCTGTGGGACAAAAATCACATGTTCCATGATTTTTCATTTTAGAAAAATACGCAACTAATTTTCAGGTGGCCATAATTTTGTCAAGGATTTCTAGAACATAGAGATTACGAGATAAACTAAAAAGAAACTTGTGACTTTAAAATCTGCGATTTGACTATGCTGCAACATAATATTTTTAGTAAATAAGCATGTTTGATTTATAGGAGAATGAAAAGCCCGAACTAAAATTGAAAATGTTTACTTCATTTTCCTGGTTGTAGGGTGTTTTACATTGGTGTTCATTGTTGATGGTTGATATTAATTGGCCATTTGAGATAATTCTTTTTTTGGAACAAATTAGTGCTGATTTTTTTCATAGTCCCTGACATACACTGAGACAGATATATATTTTTGATCAAATCCATTGAAAGTTCTTCATTTTTTTAGACTTGAAATCACATTATTTCATACACTTACAGATTTACTAGACGTTATATTTTTGTTTTTGATTGTAAAAAGATGGCATGTATATGACTTAACATAAATTTCATTTTGTTATGATAAAAATGCACAAAAACTAAGATTTTTCACTTTTTCAACCAGTGAAATCTATTATGACTAATTTGAACAGATACTTTGAGGATATAATGGAACCTCTGTGAAACAAACAAGAACAGTATGAACTCTAACTTCTATAATCCCACCAATGTTTGTCCCAAATGGAAAAAGTTCATTCACACTTGCAATGAAAATCAGAATTCCACTCAAACTTCTAGAAAGACAAAAAAGTGTCCTCGAAGCACTATTATCAGAGTTAGTTCCTCTTTAAATACTTTTGCACACATTTTGAGAAAAGTTTGTGTGAACGACATCAGCAACTCAAAGCCTTATTTCACTTTGGTGATGGAGCTAATTTCTGTAGAAAGTGCATAGGTCATCAGAGCAAACAATCTCCTAATACCTTCACAACATTGATCCCACTCATTGGATCTCACAAAAACAGACACACTATGCAGAAATTTACAAGTCTCTCTCTGTCACCTTCATTCTCATTATCAGAAGAGTTCAACAGGTTTTTCATGTTTACCTCATGCATTCACTAATTTCACTCCCTCTGTGTTGAATCATATCAACAAACACACTTTGGTAAGGGGATCATTATATGAAGAGAAACAAAGTTGAGGTCTTTACATGGCAGTCTGAAAAGCACAACCCTATCACCAAAAAAATTTAACCATTTGATGTCTTCCACAAATGATTTATTTACAACTTTTTGTGGTCCCTCAAGGCCCCACCTCCTCTATGTCCCTGGGGTCAGTAGATGACCTCATAAACTGTGGCTTTTTTATCACCTGATCCTGTTACTATGTACTTGTCATCTGCTGAGATGTCACAACTCAAGACTGATGAGGATTCCTTTGACTAGAAAAAATTATTCGTTTAATGAAAACCCAGTATGAAGATTTAATTTAGCATGCATTAATTTTTCATTTACTTATAGCATAACCATTAACTTCTTCATGTCTTTCAGAGAATAAGTCATTAAGATATGGAATGAATTGAAATACATCTAATGGCAATTTTTGCAGATATGTATTTATATTGCAGATGTAATTTACCTGGAATATGGATGCTCCATATGGTGTGCGCCATGCATTGAGCAAATTGTCCTTTCCTGTTGAGACAAACCACTTTCCACATGCTGCAAACTTGAGAGAAAGGACACAGCTCTCATGCAGGTGCAACTGGTACTTGTCTGGCTTTGCACAATGAAGAACTTCGACATTGGAATTCTCCATGCCAACTGCTAGCCATTCACCAGTTGGGCAGTAACCAAGAGAGAAGATTTGAGAGGTGAAGTCGTGCTGTTGCAACTGCCTTCCTTCCCTGAGATCCCATGAGCGGACAGTGTTATCGAGACCTCCAGTCCAGAGTTTAGTGCCATCTGCAGAGATGTCAATACAACTTGCACCATCAGTGTGGCCTTGGAATTGCCTCACTAAAGTCTGGTTGTGCAAGTCCCAAACAGCTATGTTACCATCACTGCAGCAGCTGAAGCATACCTGCAATAATCAGGAAATATAATTAGATAAACGTTCATTTTATCATGAGGGAGAGAAAGGAGGGGAAAGGGAGAGGAGGGGGTTGAGGAGAAAGGGAGGAGAGATGGAGAGGGAGGGATGGATGGGATAGAGGGAAGGAGGGGAGGGTGGAGAGAGGGAGGAAGGGGAGAGATGAGGGGTAAGGGAGAGAAAAAGGAAGGAGAGTGAGACGGAAGAGGTTTTGTTTGAAATATTTAACAATATCATTTCTAAACTATGGCACTATGGCTTTTATTATATTGCATTTATAAATCAATTCTTATAGATCAAGATTTGAATAACATGACTAGATATGTTTCTTACATCAAGCTAGCTGATAAAATTCTTTGTCAGATTTAATGTAAGGATTCTAAAAAAAAAGTAATAAGTTGAAAATTGTCCAAGCATAGCTCATGGCACTGAAGGATTAAATGGAAGGGAGAGATATAGGAAGAATAATGAATTACCTTGGATGGTTCAGATTGAGTTGGATGGGTCAAAAGTAAAGAACTACCTACCTTAGAATCAGGTGATATAGCAAGTGCATAGCAGGCTGGTGCACTTGACGTAAGTTCTGCTTTGATGCGTGGTGTTGGGGATGCCAAATCCCAAATGGACAAATTACTGGCCTCTCCACCAACAATAAGCGTACGCCCATCAGGAAGCAACTTCACAGATCTGATGTAGTTGTCTCGTTGCTGAAAAATATACCATGATTAAACGAAAATCTCATTCTGTCATGTTATCAACTAGTTGAACAATTGCAAATAAAGACTATTCTAAAAAAGTTTCTTTGATATTTTCATTTAACTTCTTAAGTGTCTTAAATTAACGAGAATGAATTACGGAAACGAACTGATATGTATACACCTTAATTTCCTATTGAAACATATTATGAAAAGTATAAGAATAAAGAATTGTACTACTACAGGAAATACCATATTAACCTGAAAGGAAGACAACTTCAAATTTAAGACGACCACAATAAAAAACATCTATTCAGAAAAAACTTTGTAATTTTTAAAATAACATAGTGGTAACACGAGTATATATCCACAATGCTAATTAATTATGGAATTTGTTTATTTTTGTTACCTTCGTATTGTTTATCATTAACAAGGTATTGTTTAAACTTCAAACTTGAAACACAATTCACAATTAGAGGAAACCGGCAACAATGCAAATCACCTTGATGACGAAAGATTTTCACATAAAACTGCATCAAATTTTCACATTAATAACTGATTTGTGGACTGAATGAACTCGTATTAGAAAATTGATTGCAGAAATATGAAATTTCATTATTTTAGGTGTTCTTTGGTTCAAGTCCTGAGTTTGTAGGATGAAAGAATGAAGTTTATTTTTCTTGAAGACAAAATTCAAGTCCATGATGAATTTGCATAAAAATTTGATATTAATAAAAACTATGAAGAGTTTTTTGATTTTCAACAGATGTGGCCAACACGACTTTCTCCATACCTGTATTATTTCTAAGAATTCCAAATATGATAATAAATATTTTAAGGAACTGCGAGAAACATTTAAAGACTTCACAAAGAACAGAAATAAACTCAAACAATTAAGAAAATAAAAAGGAGCGTAAAGTGTTTACAATAGTTGCCAGTAGGTGGTGTAGTTGTGGCAGCTACAAATTTAGTTTTTAAATATCTCTTCAACAATGCATTATATGGTAAAATGTATTAATGTATTTGTAGAAAATTAAATTTCTTACGACATTAATTCCAGTACTGTTTTACATTCATCAAATATTCAAGTAAATATTAAATAAATAGAATATCTCCGTAACAATATGTTCTACGAATAATAGAATAATAATAAAATAATATTATCTATGAAGTTTATAATAAACACCATTTACATTTATGAAGATTTAAAAGAATTATTTGCAAAAAAACCAAAATATGACTAGAGTAAATATCCACTTCTGGTTGAGCAATAGTTGCCAAAACCTAATCAGCTCTTCATTATATAGTACTCTTTCTAAATATAAAATATGGTTTTGATAAGAGTGTAAGTTTTTGAGTTAAAGCGCCCACAAAATCCCATCACATACAGACAGACATGTCAAAATGTGTTCAGGGGACCTTAAAACATGTACAGTGGAAATCGGTTTACACGAAATGCATAGGACCGGAAAAACATTTCGTGGTAACCGATTTTCATGCTAAATGTTTTTCAAAAGGCAAATTTTTCATTTTTAAAGCATAAAATTATATCGGGGATAACAGGGTCAGAAATAGGAGCATTCTGTGTCTAAATCTTCATGCTTTGCTTTATGTAGACGCTTCTGTTCTGGTTCAAACTTGCTTCTCTCGAAAACGTTAATTTTTCGCGATTTTTAATAATTGTCGACAAGGTTGAATTTGGAATTCTGAACTCTTTGCAAATGTCTGTTTTGGATCTATCACCGGCATCAACTGCTTCCAGGAGCTGCATTTTCACTTTTAGCGGTAGTGCATTTTGCTTACAGACATTATTGGCCATTTTTAATATGGGTTATTTAATTTTCATAAAAATATAAAATTAAAACTTAAAATTATCTTGATGAATAGGAAAGATTTTTTACACTGGTTCGTTTAAAATACGTCAACGGTTTCACTCAGAAATTCACAATCAACTGAGAGTATAAGATTTCAAGAATGTTATTTACAGGGATCCGGAGAGTTATGACAGGTAGGTATTAGGAGAAACCCATCAAATTTTGCAAATCCATTTCTTTCATGGATGGCAGTTCTAGGAATGTATTTACTGCGGCGACGATGCCCGGAATAAGTGATACTCTTGGTGGGGGCACTATTCACGGGTGAATGTGAGTTGCCATGAGATCGGAAGTGCATAGTTGAGAGCCGTTGCCCTACTAATGACTAAGGTCAATGACAGAGAAAGGCATAGGAGGATGGGTAGTGAGGTGAGGTAGTAGGATTTTCCGTACTGGTGCATTGATGGGAAATCTAGGCGGGGTTGGGGGTTTTGGGAAAACAGCGGTTGAGAGACCATGGGAAAACCATGTTTCAACTGCCATTTTGTATTATCCGAAGAATTTCCGTGGATTTATTTTATTAGAACCAAAAATTAACCGATATTTCGTGTTAATCGTTTCGCATTAAGCGAATAAATATACATTGAAAAGCATAGGCTCTGAAATGGACCGAGCATGCATTTCGTGTTAACCGATATTTTGTGTTATCTGTTTTCGTGTGAAGTGGTTTCCACTGTATTTCCATTGAAATTTCAAATTTGATTTTTTCATGAAAACAATACTTGCTCTGTACTTCGTATATGGAGAAAGTAATAAATATTAACTACCATAGCAACAGAGACAATGCCTTTCAATGGGAATTGATTTTCCATACTTCAAGACCATTGCCTAATAATCCATTTGATTTCAGCCAACGACATATACATATGATGATGTGATAATTTTGAATTAATTTTTTTACCAGGATACATACTAAAAGGCACGAATGATGATGCCATAAATTTAATACACAAAATATGCTAATTTTTACATACATTTTAGTGTAACATATAGGCTATTGTCTTAATGTTGATTATAGTTATTGCTGAAACAGGGTGATCTGAAACTTGAAATTCGAAAACTTGGACAAGAGCCAATTAGAAGAGAATTTAGAAATTCTGATTAGATGCCTTAATTTCGCAGAAAATGAAAAGTCCCCCAAGTATTTTTCTTAAGTATGAAAAGCACCTAACAAAAATATAAGAAAAAGACAAGGGTTTTGTTGAAGATCAACTGTATTTCCGTTCAAAATTATTATATTTACATTATTTTAAAAATAAACTTCATAATTGTCATTTTAGGGTTGAAAATGACTGCTCACCGCTGCAATTGGACACCGCAGTAGATAAAATAATACAAAGAGCTATATCAACATTTGGAAATACATTTTGCAGTGAATTTTTGTACATAACTTCCTGCATTAAATATAAAAATGATTTACAGCAGCCACTATTGAATCGAGTTTCTGCCGGAATAGAAGAAGAAAGTACTTCTCTAAAGTACTAGTTCTAAGGCTCGTTGTATTATTTCCATTGTTTCAAGCACTTGAGGCCTCAACAAAAAACCAAATTTATTGTCCAGATCCGCATAAGCAGTGCATCTTCGTTCCAACTCGACCAAAATCCTATCCACAATAACAATAAAAACATTCCTACAAAAATGTCAACTGAGGTGGTTTCGGAAGAAGAGGGTTCAGCTACTTCATCAAAAACTTTCTGTTTTCGCTTTCTTTTGTCTGCAAATGAATAATGGTTAACCCCAGTCATGGCTATAGCTTTATTCTCATATTCGAAATAATTATCTCAAGCCAATTTGACGTAACCTGCAAGTGATTCAAATAAAGCTGCGACAACTCCTATGTCAATATCTACACATTGCAACTTTTTGCTCACTGCCAAAAATCTTTCCATCACGTCAGACCAAAATATTAATAAAATGCAATTTTCTAATGTTCATTTCATTACTGTCCTCAAAAATCATATTCAAACAGGCTGTTATATCACTATAAGAATCAATAATAGCTTTACAAGTTTCTGCGCAAGCTGCCCTCCGCATATCCAAAAGAGATTTTACTGTTTTGCCATCTTCGAGTCGATGCAGAAAAAAGTTATAAATTTCTTGAATAATGCCAAAAAAAATGATACTGCTTCAGTACAACATTCTGGAGCATTAACCTCTACTAAGTTTATGGAATGCGCTGAGCAAGGTACATAGATCGCATTTTGATTGTGTTGTTTAATCTTGCTTGAAGACCACTATACAAGCCCCACATATTGTCATAGCTCTGCTCACGAAAATCTTCTATTTTTATTAAATGCATTTTCAAAACATTATTACAGCTTTCTCTAAATCTTCTGACTTATGACCTGAGTTAGGTATAAACCCTAAGAATTGTTTGGAAGAACATAGCAAATAATAAAGGTCAGCTGGTCAACATGGGCAATATCTAGTGTGGAGTCTACACTTATGGAGTTACATTTAGCTTCTTTTATCTCGCAAATTATATCATTCAGAACCTTTTCGTCCAGCAGTAATACAAATTCTTCGCAGGTGTTATGGAATAAGTATGATATTTTTCCCTTACCGATGGAGCCATATCTAGCTATATGCTGGCTCAAAAAAGGGTCAAATTCAGCAATTAGCTCGAGGGAACCTAGATAATTTCCATTCTGAAGAGATCCGAAAGAGTGCTCGTAACGAAAGCCAGGAATCAGTTAACGGGAGGCCGCCTGGAAATGCTCATGTTTTTGGGAGATTGCACAGAGGAGGAGTGGGAGATGTAGATTTTATTGTACTTTGAAGAATGTACCTTAATTTTTTCAATAAATATAATATTTTTAATTGTTTTGATTTGATTCCTACTCATAGACGTATGTGTCTTTATTTATATTCAATCAATGTAAATTTGTAATTGTACTTTCGAACTGATACTTTTGCGGTATCGATACATTTCATTCGATACATCATATGATTAAGGTATCGATACTTTCGTTTCGATTTTGTATCCCTAATAGTACCTGATTCAGTAAATCAATTTTCATTTTGCATTTTTGCTTAAGAATAGACTCTTTCATTTCTAAATGCTAATGGATATTTTCTTTCGTTCCTCAGGGCTATGCATATGTATCATTAAGAATATTTAGCAATTTGTATTATTTTTCATTAGCCATTAAAAGAAGTTCCTAATAGTTTCACTTGCTATTATAGTTATTACTATAGTCATCGTAATGTTTGTATGCATGTTAAAACTCCATTCATGGAATAACTATGCAGACGATTACGCAAAATGTGATGACGGCTTTGGATGCTCAACTGTTTGAGTTTCAGTAAAACTTTACATGGAACATGTATAATTATAAAAATGCAATTTCTTAAGGCAATTTAAATGCTAATTTCATTGAAAATAAGACTTGGATGGAAAATTATCTTGGCAAGGTCACTAATGCTTTATCTGGCCTTTTGTGAAAATGAAGATAGATGAAATTATCGTTACTGAATGTGGAACATTATTCAACAATGCAAAATTATTAATTGAAATATATATCTACAGTAAAACCCTTTATTTACACTTTTCTAGGGACCTGGGAAAAAAGTGTAAATTGCGGGAAAGTGCAAACTGAGGGAAAAGGAAAAATAGGTAAACTGATTTTACTTTTAAACTCGCTCATTTGTTACAGTAAGACTAACAATAAAATCAGTATTAAAAGAGCTTAGTTTATAAAAAGTATATCTGTTTATTCATTTACTTAACCAGCACACTTTTTTAATAATAATAATATTAAAATAAATGCAGAATTAAAATGCTAGTATAGTATGTTTGGGTTTCCATTACATTCCCCACGTTACATTTGTCTGGAAAATTGTACAGGGAGCAAACAGAGGGGGGTTGCAACTCTGTGACTTGCCCTTGGGTGAAGGAGAACCTAACTATGCCACTGGCCCAGTCTTTAAATACTCAATCATCAATGGCTTTCTCATTTTTTAATGTACCTCACCGGGAGAAAGATTCTGGAACTTCCTTAATCCTGACGGACATGATGCCCCTGTAACTGCAGATTGTATTTTAAAACAACTCGACCCCCTAATTGTTGACAACCCGAATACACTTATAGTAGAAAGTTTTGATGGTGCCTCTTTTATGAGTTGACTTTTAAATGGTGTTCAGATACTGATAAAAGACAAGTTCCACTTGCTAATTTCGTCCACTGTTACGGACACCAGGTGAATCTCATTATGTGTTGGATGACGTACAGAGAAGAACAATTTGATCTAAAAAATTAAACTTAATAACATTTGTGTATTTATTTGTTGCACTAAATGACTCGTAAGTCGAGAAATCCCACTCAAAAAATAACAATTTCGTAATCACCATTTCACCGTTACGTAATAACCATTTTCTCAGGGATTAAACCCTTAAGCTGTGGAAATATAAATTACCCTACATGCATAAAATATGTTTTACTGATACTACTACCTTCCTTTCTACCTCTGGTTTTAATTATGCTCAGAATCACTCTGAATGTCTTGCATCTAATAGCTTGTGTAGAATGTCGTAAGTGTGGAGCAGCGGTTTAAGTCCAGAGCACGTTCCTAAATTTGTAAATGTCGTAAGTCCGGAGCATTGTAAGTCAAGGACTGACTGTATTTCCATATCTAGATGTGCTGTTTATGATCTGCTAGTGTGATTTATGCATGAGGTTTTGAAGTTTTCTCTCAAAAGAGTTAATATTTCCATCTCTAATTGTAAGTACGCTTCTTCCGAGTAGCATCTGTTAATGAGAGTGGTTTCGAAAGGAAAGAGTTCATATTTCTGCCTCTAGAGGCGCTGTTCCTACTCTGCCACCATTTTCGAAATCTTTGCTTAAAAAGTTTGGATTTTTTTTGCAAAGCTAAGCTGAAAATGTTAAAAACTGTTGAGAATCGCATGCTAAATTGTTTTAAAAAAATTAGAAATTCTAACGTAAAATTACGCAATTAGCAGGAAAACTTAAAATGAAATAATGTAAATACAGGATTTTACTTACATTGGAATCACAGAAAAATTGATGGGACCCATATAAAATGTTGTAAATAGCGGGAAAATGTACATTCCGATAACATAAATACAGGATTTTACTGTATATATAAAAGCAAATTGTCTACTCACCAAGCAATCCAACTGGGAGACAGGACTCTTGCTACCTGGCTGACTGATATCCCACACTTTGACACAGCCTTTTCCTCCAGTGTAGACATATTTAGTAGGGTTGCTGATGGTAACAGCACACACAACCTCTCCATGGGAAAGGGTGTTGATTTGCCTGGCATGCCTTGGAATGCCAGGACCAACTAGAGCATCTGGCGGGAAGGGCACAGGTTGCATCTGTCCATCAGCACTCACATGAAATGAGTAGGCTCTGGAAAGAAATTAGAACATGATCATTCAACTTCTTTTAAAAGATTCCTTTTGATAGTATTTATCCATGAACTACATTCAGACCATTAAATTTCTGGACTAAATATTAGACAAAAAGATCTGAAATGTAATATTTTAAGCTGCTTATGGTACAAGGTGTGGCAGAAAGAACTCCCCGACACACACTCCCTACTCCTGTACCCCCATCCCACCCCTAGCTAAGCCCCTCCCAAATCGGGGAGTTCTTTCTGCCACACCTTTTAGATAATAGCCTCCCTAAATCCCATCTTGCTCCCAGTAAATTATGTTATAGCTTTTACATCATTATATATAACTTATCATCAAGCAAAACAAACTATAAAAACTATTAGTAAATATTGCATTTTTAGTTAAAAATTGGGGGATATTCATGGAGTTAATGGAACTTACGGTTTTCCTCCTGGAATTCCTCCAAGACCTGGTCCAAGGGGAGCTCTCATTTGCGAGTGAGGGTCATAACCCACCTGAAACGGCATTGAAACCTTCACATAAATAAATATCGCCAATCAGCTGCATGAGCACCAGAAGGTCATATTTGTAAGAATTAATTTTTATATTTAATGTCATTTTTATCACTGAAATTAACTTCAACTGTTACGATAAAATATTTTGGATTTATTCTTTAAGGTTCAGCTATATTACCAACCATTCATTACAGACAACATATATTTGATAATAAGTAAGCGTATAACAAAGATATAACCCATTTTCATGAGATGTACAAGAATTAAAGACTTCATAATGGAAAAGCAATAAAATTGTCTATGAAGTGAAAAGTTTCACATTAATTGAATAAACTTATGTAAAGTACTCACTAATGGCGGCCTGGGATAACTGTTCAATGCAGGTGGAAGATTGTTGTGAAGGGCTCCATAGGCTCCAGCTTGCAACTCGTGTGCAGCTGCACCACCTAGGAAGTGAGGATACTGGCCTAAAAGTTCAAGAGAATAATTGAATTAGGCAATATAAAAACAAAATTAACCATAAATATTAATCACCCAATGAATATTCTACCAAATAATAAGAAATATTAAAATTGATACATAATTTAAAGTTGGTAATATGGAGATAAATGCATGAATGAATTAAGATTTTAAAAACATATATATAAAGCACATTTGCATTTATTTTTTGGTGACTAAACTGTAAGCAAATCAAATGTTTGCTACACAAAACAATAGTCTTTATTCCAATGAAAATTATAGTTAACTGTGCTTACCTAAGGGTGGTGCCTTGACAACAGGCTTGAGACCACTGCCTCCTGCTCCACTGCCCCCACCTCCACTGCTCCCCCCACTTCCTGCACTTGTCGGGGTCACAGACTTGGAAATTGGAGTCGTCGGTTTGTCTGCATCCAATTTCTTTGTCGATGGAGTACTAGCATTGGAGGATGTTCCACTACGAGGGCTGCAAAAACATCATCAGTCATTAATCATGGCAATCTTACATACATATAGTTAAAAGTAAATGATTAGGAGATGTGAGGCTATAATAACCAGTAGTAACTCATTAAATCATGGTCATATTAACCATATTTTAACCAAGTATTAAGAGTAAACACAACAAAGAATGCCACCAAAAAGATATAGTTATCATTTCAATTAGATAGGCACACAACTGTTTTGCATTTTTAACAATGACAATTTTAAAGACATTATAGGTGGTTTTGGCAAAGCTAATATTCTTACCTGTGAGGTCCAACATGCTCTTTCTTTGGCACCATTTTGTCCAGTCCATTTTCTCTGGGAGATGCTGTACCATTTGGAGGTGAGACTGGATCCTAAAATATGAACAAAAGTTAATTCATATACAGTATCTATCTTTCCTCAATGTAACAGTTGATGGCATAATTGACTCAAGACATTAGCATTATTTTATCAGTAGATATCAATGGAGTAAGAAAATATTACAGCTATCAGAATATTTTTAATTCATATTCATTCAATAAGAATAATTTCCAGACCAATTCATTTTCCTGTAACTTCTTGCATAAGCTTAGAATATCTAAAGAAATATAACCATATCTCAAAACAATCAAAATCAAAAGTAATTTTGGTACTTACGTATTCTCTGCAGGACCCTTACATGGTGCCGTAAGTGACGGGAAATGGAACTACGTGGGTAAGTTATTTGAAGTGTTTTTGGTTCCTCCTCAAAGGAACAAAGTGTTCATTTCATTAAAAATTTTAAATGGAAATATAACGATCCACCTTTACCCAACCTGGTTGTGAAAAAAACCTCAAACAGGTTCCCGAGGCAGAATAAACTCCACGTAGTTCCATTTCCCATCACTCACGGCACCACGTAAGGGTCCTGCAGAAAATACGTAAGTACCATAATTTTTATTTTCGAATATTCCTGAACCATGTCAAAAAATGAGAACCTAAGCTAATAATCCAAACAACATTGGAAATAAAATTCTTCGTTATATTCACAAAGCAATAATTTACTTTTTAAAACGAAGAAAGCAATTTACATAAAGTGTAATAATAAAAACTATTACATACCTCACTTGCATCATCCACAACCAGATCTTGGTCACTCTTTTCCCCATCACTCGCCTGAAACCAACATTTACAACAATTAAATCAACAAATAGAGTTAGTCAGATTTACTTTCCATTTCTCTCATGATACTTTTATGACTAAAACCAAAGATTCAAGGTAGAGTAAACAATAATGGTTTCTGAACTAGCTATCAACAATTACTTTTCCCCATCACTTTCATTGTTGACTGACTAAATAGTTGGAAATGCATTCATAGGCAATGTAATAATCTGCATCTAAAATATTGTTATCGAACTTTTGTTGTAATGATTGATAATTTTGGTTTTCCATTACAAACAAGTTTTATTCATGAACATTAAGTATGGGAAAAATTATTGGTCAAACAGACGCAACCACTTACATGACAGTCTTTTTCTTCTTTCTTCATTTTTTTATGTTCTGGATCGGGACTTCTTGGGCGATATTTCTCCCTCTCTGCAGGTGAGATGGAGTTTCTCTGTTAAAAAATAAGAAAAAATGGCATTAAAATAAAACATTCTAAAAACAATAACGTTAGCAAACTTTTTCATCAATACGTATTTTATAAAAATTGGGAAAAAACTATTTATAACTTTCTCATAATACTTGATTCCAGCAACGCTAGAAGAAATGACCAACATACTAAAAAAATTCATGTAAGCCACATCCAACGACATTCTATTTTTTTCTTCCCCCTTATAATTCTTACTTATTCCTCCCAGCCCTCCATCCCCATCCTCGCCTAAACTCCTTTCTTCCCCTCCCACGGAAAGTCCCGTAAAACCCCTCACACCCACACTTCCCTTTCCCAACCCCATTTTAATATTTCAAGCCGGCTGCCGTCGTATGCATGAGATAGAGAGAGGAAAGAAGCATTGGAGAAAGGAGTGTGGGGAAGTGGAGGGAGGTTAGAGCGAATTGGAGCGAGGAGGGAAAGGGGAGAGAGTGCTAGTGGAAGTTTTTCGAGTGTGGAGGTTCCATCATCGAAGATGGCAGGTTTTTTTATCGGGAAAAAGGAAGAAGCGAGGGAGAGGGAGGAAGAAGGGATTAAAAACCTTGAGGGTATGAAAAGGAGGTGGGAGGGTGGGAACGCTAGCATCCACCATACAAATCACTCTCGATCCCCCCTCCGCCAACTCCTTCCTACTCAATCTCCCTTTCCTCCTCTTCCGCCAGCCTCATACTTATCAAACACCTTACCCACTCCCATATTCCGTCGGATGGGGGAGAGAGAAAAGAAATATGCCTTCAGGTTCCTTCCGCCGCGCGCGCGAGCAGATCCACCTATCCGCAACTATTTTAATATTGATTCAACCATATTTTCCCCATCTTCGGTGCGGTCCACACCCATTTCATCTTCTCCCTCTTTTTTGTGCACGTTTCAAAAACCGATGGAGATCAACTGCACGTTCGCGATATTCCAAGAGAATTTTATTAAACGCTTTCCCTTGGATTACATCGCGGAGTACGTCGGAATATCATAGACAAGTGGGCAAAAATAATTTATTTGCCGTAGAAATAATATATGTTGGTTGGCGTATTCCGCAGGCATGCGATACATCAACCGCATAGATCGATGGATCGAATTTCGTGAATAAAATGCTGACAGTTTTGGTCGATGGAAGCATTGTATAGGCAGAGTGGTTAGGTAATGTGAGTGAATGAATATATTAACGGAATGTTTGCCGCTTTAAGTTAAGCGGAATAATTTATTTAAGTTGAACGTAATACCTAATTGGAACTTATTAAGAAGGCAAAAATATTCTTACAAAAACTCCGAATGATAAACATTCAATTTATCGCGATTCGAATATGAAAGATTGCCTAAAAGTTCGGAAAAATTTTGAGTTCAAATTTCAATACAACGTTTAAATTCAGTGTTTATGTTGAACCACCAGCTAACTTATTACACGACACCAATAAATCGCAAAAAATTCTTCAAGGAGTGGGTTCATTAGATATTTTCAATGATCAAGTCTCAAACACACTTCTTACGTCACACTCCTCCGAAAATCTCTGTCTGGAAAAGGGAGATATCGGGGTAAACCATTGCCGCTTACATCAACCTTTAAACCATCTACCGCCCATCACTTCAATCTTGCCTCCACCTCGAAAGGGTATTTTCGAGATTAAAAAAATTATTCATCGCTCCCCCTCTTATACACTTCACCCTCATCGCTTTTACTTCCTCCAATCCATATACCTGCGATCTCTTTCTTCAATTTCCAAACTTTCAAGCATTTATCGGCGCCATCCGCCATCTTGTTATCCCAACCTCTTTCTCGATCTAAGCACCTACACCTTTCCTCTTCACCCTTTTCATCTCTTTCAAGATTTCTATTGCTCGACCGTTTTTACGTTCTTGCCCGTTGAGAATCTAACTTTTATCTTAGCAACTCATTCCCACTGAATGACTTTTCCTGCTGTTTACCTGTATCCTGAGCGAGGTATCCATCACATTTTGCATGTAATTGAGAAAGAACCACGCCTGAAATTTTTTCTAAACAGATTCCAAAAATTAATCTACAGCGACTCCTTGGAAATACATAGTTGACTCCACGCACGCCAAACTGCGTTCCCTAATTTTGGGATTGCTTTAAAATGAAGTCAGTCATAAACTGCCGATTGTAGGAAAACCTGCGTTTACGAAAAATTGAGACGGAAGCTTTGTAGAGCGGGACATGGAAAAGTGAACGCAGGAAGACAGAAGGTGGATAAGAAGAGACGAAAATGGAGAGGGAGAGATATCGAAGGGTGAGAGAGAGAGAGAGAAAGACAGATTGACTCTAGCGTACGATAGAGGTTTCAGAGAAGAAAAGGATTGATTCCGCTCAGGTCTCGGTGAAAAAATACCCAGGATCTGTTGGTCTCGTGGAATTGACGCAGCAGCTCATGCAGAGGGAGAAGGGGCGGAGGATAAGGGAAGAGGGGGAGGTGGAAGCGATGGGGGAGGCAAAGAGGGTTGAGGTGGAAGGAGGGACAGATAAGTACGGCGTGATATCATGCATATATACATACATTTCCAATTCCCGAGACTAAAAAAATGTCATTCCTTTCCCAAAATCTGAAATTTGCAGAGCTTTGAGTGATAAATACGCGGAACTCAGCGAACTGCCGAACAGATTTATGATCCCATGAAAGAAATGTTAAGTGCAACCGAAATTAAGGGTCTTATTTACTATTTCAGCATCGGGTATGGCTCCATTTATATACGTTACCGTTGAAATGTATAACCCATTATTTTTCAATCGTTATTTTTTTTTACTTCTGTCAAATAGTCTCCAGCTTCGATTAAATTAATGGTACAATGTCGATATGCAGTAGTGATGCAACCAAAGAAGGGAATACCTTTTTTTCGTGGAATTTGTTACTTTTTTGTCCCTTTTTGGTAGGTTTAGGCCCTTTTAGACCTCTATTAAAACCTAATCTCGTGTGCACTTTTGCCTACAAATACATGCTAAATTTAAAAAAAAAACAAAAACTCCAAAAGTTCGAATATTACTTATATAAATATTTCCTCCAACACAGATGGGTACTTGAAATAACCATAGTAATTTTAAACTGGAGTTTCTACATTTCGGATTCAAGAGTCTCAAGATAGACGACCTTGAGCAACTGGAAGTAATTATCCATGCATCGGTCAAATACATTGCAATTGTTATTAAGTAATTTTGTATCCAAAGTTCAAAAAGTCTCAACTCTGCTTATAATTATATTATTTGATTTGAAATTGAAACCTACTCGGGCGCCCGGATTTTGGAAGCGGCTCCTTGATTTAGTTTGATCTGGATTTGTCCACGACTGTACATATTTAGTGGGTGACTCCTAAAATTGGAGTCACCGATCAACTGACGATGCTTTAACTTGACAAATTTGATAAAACTAGCGGTTCTGCTATGATACTTTTTAAAAATTTTCAGTACATATAAAAGGCCCACCTTTGAAGAAGGGAAGGGATGGAGAATGAGAGAGAAATTAGGTCAGAGGGGGAGAATAGAGCGAGTGATGGATAGAAGTGACGTCCTAGACAACGAGAAAAGGAGAGAAAAAGACTTCGTGAGAAATATAGATACAGGGGCGGGGGAGAGAGAGATGGAAACATGAGAGTGGGAGTTGGTGAGCGTGGAACGGATTCGTTTCGAAGACGGTATGGAAATCTGGAGCTATTTTCGAGGACTTGATATGCTTCGGGATGCCGACGGAGGGAAAAGTCGATAGCGTCTCCGGCAGAGGACAGAAACGATTTCGCGACGGAAATGACTTATAAATGGCTTGCTCCCGAATTCGATTTTTCCTTCGCCGGGGACGACCCCTTTCCCGCCTGACGAGTTCATGGCGTCGATTTCCGCCAACCTATCCCAGAATAAATACGGCCAACGGCTTCGTGAGACGACACGCCTTCCATGCTAAACAACTTCGTGTTTAAAACACACACAACACTTCCATAAGTAATGAACTTTTCTCATTCTAATAAAATCTGATGATAGCTACGCTAGATCTTGCTTAACTAAAGAGCCCTTCGTTCGTCGTTAAAAAGAGTACGCATTAAGGTCAATAACAAAGAAGCAACAAAGTAATTTTCGACAACTTTAAAAATTACGAAGAAATTCCACAAGTTATGTAATTTTCCCATCCACCATTTGGAAAAATAGCTGGTGATATTATTTTTAGAATGCCTCATTTTTATATGATTTTAAAACGTTAGATCCGAAAAATGGCAAGGATTTTTACCGGAAAAAACTAAGAGGCTTTTGCGGAATGTACAAAAATCTCAACTACGCAAAAATAATATTTGGGCGAAGACCGCAGTAAATGTTATGCCACAGTTGGTCAACGCTAGTGGCGTACCGGACGCCGCGCGGCGGGAGGTCCCATGAACAAAGGAGGCCCCAATTTTATTAGTGACGGCCTTAAATTATTTTCTGCGGCTTCAATTTGTTTTGGCGGAGGGACGACAAATTTTCCGGTACGCTACTGGTAAACGCGTACGAGTTCTTGTACGCGACTAACATTCACCCTTTCCGATTTCCTGAATCGATCCCAAAGGACCAATTGTCCCGAACGAACAACCAAAAATTTTTCCTACATATTAAAATTTCGAAAGTTTAAAACGCATCAAAGCGGAAGTTTAGAAAAAAACCTACTTGGGAAGGTAGTCCCTTCCGATCTTATAAATCACTCTATTAAATTCCTCCGAGGTAATTTGTTTCCCCTTCGTGCATCCCACTCCTCCTCCCCCCCTTTCGCCCCGCCCTTATTCTTCGTTTACACAATCCCAAATGCCTCCGACCTCCTCTCCCGTTCCGCCCTCAAAAACACCTCCTCCTATCTCGAGCCATTTTAATATGATTCTCATTCCCCGCAGCGGCTGCCGTTAATTGGACTAATTGTAGTAATTAGAGAGAGCAGGCGAAGAGGGGGAGGGGAGAGGTGGAGAGGAAGAGGTTGGGAGGCGAACTGGAGGTCGGAGAAGGAAGGAGGTTGGGAGGGAATAGGAGAAAGTGAGGGAGAGAGAGAGGTGAATGAGAGAGAGAGAGAGAGGTGAATGAAAGAGAGAGAGAAAGGGTTGAGTGTTCGGGGAGGAAAAGCGTGCACACGTCTTAACACCACTTGTTGACTATTGGCTGGGTAGGCTGGGAGGGGTGGATGGGAAGGGAGTAGTTGGTCCCTCTCTGCAGCGGCGCGGGGTTGTCGGGTAATTAAAGCCTCCATAAAAGGAGGAGGGAGGAGGAGGGAGGGAAAGGGGGCGGATGGGAGGGAGAGGAGGACGCGAAGAGTTCCGATACAACGACCCGCCACGCAGCTCCCACCCCATTTTCCTAACCCCCCCGACTCCTCCAAAGACTGCATTAAAAGATGGTTTCCCAAAATACTTCCCGGTTGTGCATTCGCCGATAAACGCGAGAGAGAAGGGGTCAAAATGGACAAACGGATGGAGAGAGGTATGAAGAGACGTAAACGAGGAACGGAATAAAGGAAAAAGGGTAAAAGAAATGTCTTTACTCGGGGATGGTTCGGGCTCAAAGCCTCCCACCTCACTGGCTTGTCAAGTCAAATTTATAATGCTACGACGTGACAAACAAGTTTCAAAAACGGTGGACGGGCGAGAAAATTTATATAAAAGAAAATATTGAGAATAAAACGAGAAAAGGTTGAGCCGTGTACTAACATATTTATATGGCGCAATATTAAACGATGAGTGAGACTTTTATAAGACGGTTATTCAAAAGGAGAATGCAAGAGGAAGCAGAATAACATAGCTAAAGGCTGCACATAAAAACCGATGGGTCAAGAAAATGATCTGCTTGATGGATGAGACAAAAAAGCAAATCTTTGGATTTAGTAAGGAGCCAGTTAAAATGAATTCGCATGCCCTAATAATCTGCCATTAGCGAATAGCCAAA
This sequence comes from Tanypteryx hageni, assembly GCA_028673005.1. NCBI lineage: Eukaryota > Metazoa > Arthropoda > Insecta > Odonata > Petaluridae > Tanypteryx > Tanypteryx hageni. The sequence goes on along the minus strand of CM054115.1, from coordinate 144,267,508 downwards.
TAAAATTCTTTGCCGAATATAGTTATTTGATATTTTGTCTAAAACTGCAGAGATATTACGGCCATTTATCGTTTGAAATATAGTTCCGAGTTAAATTTAAAAATAAATTATTAGAGAATATAATACAGAACGACTATCGACGCCATCGAACTTGGAATCTCAAAACAACACACTATCCAAACTAAATTTAAAAAAGGAATGCCACAAGATCTGCGTCACTAATGCGAGTAGTTTTTTTAGGTATATGAACTTCTCAGCGATTAATATATGGAATATACGCGTAAATAATAAATCAAATATCAATCCATGCAGCAGCAACGTGAAATGTAGTCTTGCAAATTAAAATTTTCCATCGACAAAAACTCTTGAAATTTTTTCTCCGATCTCAAAACCAAATTTTAAACTAGTATGGATTGACTTTAATTTCCGTTAGGAGTAAAGTTGATAATAATCGCTTTCTTTTATCACTACGAATTACGCATAAATTTATAAGCGTAAGTGATCCTGCAAATAAAACACCCCACCGAACCAATGATTAAAACGATATGATTAACATCGTACAACGCAGCACCAAAGGCTTTCGTCCATCTCTCGCAGATTCACTAAAAAAAGAAAAACTCACGGAGATTCGTCAACTAGAATTAAGGACTAGACATCTCTCTAAACAGGCATGAAACGAGAAAATGAAAAAAAAAAAGAATGGCGAGAAGGTTACTGTAACTTCCGCTGTGCGCCAGGCTTAAATCATTGAGGGGGGGATGGATAGGAGAGGAAAGAGGGATGGAGGACGGAAGAGGATACTAATAGAGAACCCAGGCAATTCCTCGCGGTATCATTACCTTAATTACTGCTCAGTGAGCGAGCGGCGAGGGAACTTAGGAAGGCTGATTGTGTGGCTTTCGGCCAAGGACCGGGAGTGGAGGAATAGTCATTCCGGGATAGATACATAGGAGAACATATTACAGAGGCAGCGAGGTGGAAGCGCGCGAAAATCGCCCGGGGATATATAAACATTTCCAGAACAAAACAAGAAACGGAGTATTTTTCCCCCTCCCCGCTCTCTCACGAGCGTCCTCCGAGTTATAAAAGTTTGAAAGTCGTCTGCGCGGAGCAATTTGCCCTTTTAAAAAGGCACTAATTTACAAGTGCATTATACGTTAAGGCCTTTTTCGTTACTCAAGGGGAAGGAAAAACAACGGGATTTTACGCAATTCCCGATCTCCCAAAATGTATAATTCAAATTTCGTGGAGAGGTTAAGAATTTAGTTAAACGACGTCATTACGTAACAAGGGGAGAGGGGTAAAAAGTATTAACGTCTGGACCCCGCGTTGTTGCTATTTAATCATGGTTACTGTTTACCCAAGAGGTGAAACGGGACTAAATTCATGATAAAAACGGTCATATTCGCAGTTGAACGCTAGTGACGCATTCGACATTGTTTCGGTCGACGCATTTCCATAATGCTATCATTGGATTATATTGACTAAATAGATCGATCCTTCTGCAGTTTTATTTAGTTTATCGATTTATCCTGGATACAAGGAAAAATGGGTATTACGTAATGATGACGTCAAATCATCGTTATTAGTAGAATTCGAATTAGTTATGCTAGACCACACAGGCACAATTCTAAACTTCTTGGATTTCCCTTGATTCACGGAAATTTAGATTCAGAAAATAGACTATAAACGACGATGAAAAATCCAATTGGGTATTCTCGAGACTTGGAAGCAAAAAAATAACAACTGTATAGAAAATTACTATATTAGCCGACGCATCAAGTAATGGAGTCCCACGATATAAAAACAAAGACATATTACCAAGTTTCTCGAACGACGATCCGAAAAACAAACAAACCATCGCACGGAAAATAAAAAGCAAACTGAAAAGAATAAAAAAGGAATTCGGCTATGCTCATCTTTCCAAGAACAACAAGCCCGGCTACCGCATTACATTTTAATAAAGACGTGAATAAAAAAAGATGTGATCTAGTCCCTCAAAGAGTCGATAGGTGGAGCCCACTTCCAACCTGGGGAGTCACTCGACGAAAAGCCGACAATGAGAACGCAACTCGCTAGGAGATGAGGAGAACAGCGCACTGCGGAGACCAAAAGAACGAGAATACACACACAAGGAGGCGAAGATAGGGGAGAGAAAGGATGGAGGGAGAGAAGACGATGAGCAGGGAGAGGAGGGGTGGGGCATCCGAGGAGGATTGTGGGGTTGTTATGGCTGCCAAAGAACATCGATTTCCTCGCGCTGAGAGGTGGCCTGGAGTAGGAGGAAAAAAGAGTTGGGGCAAACAGGAGTTAAGTGCCCCCGTGCGCATGCGTGGAGTGGTTAAAGGGGGAGGCGACTGTCTGGTCCGCCCCACTCGTCCTCCTCCCCCTACAGACCTTCCCGTCTCCGCAGACTCTAACCCGGGCCCACCCCCACCCGCATACGTACGGCAAACCGTGGAAACCTCTGGCAGCTCTTCGCCCACCTCCTTTTTCCTACATAGCGCTCGCTTCCCTTATCTCCCCTCCTCAGCTCCCAACCTCTCTCCACACTTCCCTCCCTCCTGCTCCCTCTCGATCCTCTTTCCCAACCTCTCGACTACTCCCTCCAGCCGACTCCCGAGTCTCTCTCCCAGATCTCTTAACCTATATACATATGTTATAAAAAGTCTATATATAATAACTACATAGTCGAAATGCGATAACTTGTCAAATTTTCGATTACTCGAATTTTCGACATCTCGAAAATATTACCTCCCGTCCATGACACTTCCACTGAGTTAAATGGATTTCTTTAAAAGGGATCCCGAGAGATTTTCATTGCTGAATTCGTTTTTAAAATCGTTCATAAACATCTATTTTTCCAATATTAATAAATACCACTATCTTATGAAATCTCTCATAGCAGCTATTTTAAATTAAAATTCTTGTCTTTTCTTTGACTGACTTTTATTGAGCACGTTATGAAGAAGATGTGTAATAACTCTCTCAAAACGACCATTAATGATAAAACAAAGTCGGCATTAAACATAATAACTACCGTCTCCGGCGTAAAAAATTATTTAAAGTGTGTAAAATTAGTAAAAGAAAAATTCGACGCAGGTAATTAAAATCTTTTACGTTAACTTTAAATATTATGACGCGAAATTTTTCCGATTCGAATTATAAAGATTGAACTGCATATTGTATTGAATCCGAACAACTAAAACGATAAAAAAACAATTTGGATCGGGAAAATTGGCAGAAATATTTTCAGATGAACAAGCTTCTTTAGAAAAAAGCAAACGCAATGTTTCTAAATATGCCGTAATAATTTTTTTACGAAATCGGAAAAAAACCGCCAACACAACAATCCACATAAAGAAATGCATTATCATCTGTTGTAATTAAGAGATATACAGCATTAAGGATGCGAAATTAAACCGCCTACCGACCCAAAAGAATAACATATTCCAAAAATGAATTATCGTGCTCAGCTTATGGCTAAAATTCACTAGGTATTTGTTTTAATTACCGTAGCAAACAAACGACCGAATTAATCAAAGACGCACTTCAAAAGAAACATAATAGCTTAAAATAGTAGCAATTATTATTATAATCAACGGTGAACCTCCATTTAGGTCAGCTTCACTGTAACTGTGCACCTTACAAAATTATCAGTTTTATTGTGGCTGCCGGAGTTACCTAGGTCGTCCATCGACCGCGGTGTGATTATCCGGCGTGTTATCCTGCCTGTTTTTCTCACGACATAAAAATAGTTAATAGCCTAAAAGCCACTTGCAATGACGTCACTGTTTCCCACGCCTCCCCACCACTTCCTTAGTGCCGGCTTCTCAATCCTTCCACTACTTCTCCCATGGTTCCCCTCTTAAAACACACCCTCACTCCTACCGTTTTCTTCTGCGTACTCCGGTACGGCGGGTATGTGGTCCGGCAGCTGTGCAGCCGCGGCAAACCGCCGGCGGCCCAACTCTCTATCTCTCCCCCTCCTCCTCACTCTCCCTCCTGACCTCTCTCTCCACGCTGACCACCTTCCAGACCACCGCACTGACCTCTCCCTCTCACCGCACACGACCCAACAGTGAACATTATACCCCACGTTCGAAACTCGAACCGAAAGCGGTGCGAGGCCATTCTAAATGCCTAGGATTTCGAGGTTTTACTTCCACAAACTCCCCTAACCAATTATCGGAGATATATATATATATATATATACACACACACACATACATACACACACACTTATATACGTGCATGCTTTAATATACATATACACGACCGTCTTTTTTTTGTAGCGCGAATAAATTAACGCAAAAAGGGGAGGTCCTGCGATAGGGCGATACCCTTCTCCTCCTCCTACCGCTGCTGCTGTTCCGCGCGTTTAATTACGCCGAATTTATCGCGTCCCGAGGTTATTACTCACTCCCCTCCCTTTCTCCTTCCCCGAGCGATAAATTAAAATCGGAAGATAACCAGATAACGGAAATATTTTTCGGCTTCGAGAAAGATCGACTTTTAAGCTGTTCCGAGCGTTTTACGTTGACTTATTTTCGAACCGAGTGAAAACTCGATCGATAACGACGGACAGAATAAACAAAGTTTTGGATGTCATTTTTTGTGGAGTTATGGGGAAAATTAGTTACTACTTCAAGCATTTTGCAAAATTTCTTAGAATATTCTGAGAAATATATGTATGTAGTTTGAAATATGTTATATATTTTTTACTAGGGGCTCGTTGCAGTACTTCCTGCAAACACCTAGAGACCCTTGCGTGAAGTGACTCAATGCGATAGTTGCCATGACGAAATTTTTTTACAAAGAGTGTTATTAGTTGAACCACTTTTATCTCCCCTCTTAAAATAATTATATATACACCATTTTCATAACCAAAAGCACATAACTACATGATTTAGACTACTGGTACACAATATCTTTTTGTTTTGTTCAATATTTCTTATGGTACAGCATATAGTATTTTCTGTGGTTTGTTTAATATTAAGTAATCAATTCACCGGTCACGCGTCAATATAGAAAGAAACAATATCAATATAGTAATTTGCTTAACTGCACAATAAAACTTGCAAACGAAACGATATTTTCAATGTATGCGTGAAATATATTTCTAGTTAAAATGTCAAGTTGTCCATGATTACAATTCACTGGAATCGTTTCTTTTCTTCGCTACTTGTTTCATTTGTTTTATATTTACACGAAAATTTTCACATAAATTTTCAATAGGTTATTGTCCTTGATGCGTTTCTTTCATTGTAAGCTTAGTTCAAATGCACTTGAAAGTCCGAGTCTACCAATGCAAAAAATCCGAGATCAACAATTGAAATGTCGAAAAATCGGAAAAATTTCATATAAACTTAAAATATGAACAAACAAATTAAACAAAAGAACAGAAAGTAAGAATAAGTATCTTCATTTCTTTCTATGTGAAATAGTGTAAATCTCGAGTGAAAGTCTCGATCGTAAACTAATTAAAAATATTAAAAACAAAAGGTCTACACATCGCATTCCAGCCGATTGTGTGTTAATCAAATGTAAAAACGAAAACTTTCCTGATATCGTACCCTTGCTTTTTCGGGAGACGACTAACCGCTTAAAAACTTCAAGAGTTCGCGCAGAGTATTCAGGCGAAAGATTTGTCGAAATTGAGCCGACCGTTCTTGATTTATTTGCGTTTATACTGGGAGACTCGAGACAATCTGTTTTTCCTTCACGCGTTTATTGCAAGCTTAGTGCAAATGCACTTGAAGCCCGAGTCCAACAATGCAAAAATCCGAGACCCTAGCAACCTCCTTTTTGAAATGTCGAAAAACCGGAGAAAATTGAATATAAACTTAAAATATGAGAAAACACGAATTAAACAACAAAATCGGCGGTAAGAATAAGAATCTTCATTTTTTTCTGCGTGAAATGGTATAAATCTCGATCGTAAGATATTTTAAAATGTTAAAGAATAAAGGTCTACACATCGTATTCTAGCCGATTACGTGTTAATCAAATGCAAAAACGAAAACTATCCTGGTATCGAACTCGTGCCTTTCCGGGGGCCGACTAACCATTTAAAACCTGTAGGAGTTCGCGCCGAGTATTCAGGCGAAAGATTTGTCGAAATCGAGCCGACCGTTCCCGGTTAATTTGCGTTCATGTCGGAAGGTAACGTCACTCGAGGCTTCAGACGCAGGCGGGCAGGGACGCAGAGACGCAGGCAGAGACACAGCGGTTATAATATACTAGGGAGATGGCCGTTGAAATTCAACGGGAAAGTTTTTTGTGAAATAAAAAATGAACAAATATGCCTTGACTTTCTTTGGATGGCAAGAAAACAAACTTTCGATCTTTTAGGCGTTAGTTTCGAACTCGTATGATGATTCTAAGTACCTAATTTTAACATGCGAATGATTAATGTTCTACATTCAAATGTACTCCTCGTAAATAACGCAATGAATGTTGTTTACATTGGTTGCTATGAAAAGAATTTCTCTCTCCTCTCTCTCGTACTAATTGTAAGAGCATTCAAAGCACGCTTTCACCCATGAGGATTGAAATTACAATAGGATTTCGAGGTTTAACAATGTAATGGGTTGGCATGGCCACGTCCCGTTAAAATGGCATGATTTCCCCAAAATATGTGAATTAAACGTTTAACACGAGGAATTTCGAACGGTAGGTGGGAATAAATGAACAGAATAAGAAGCTTCATAGTTTTTTCTTTAAAATGGGCTAGATCCGAAAATCATAGGTGAATTCTTTCTAATTTAGATCTCAAAAAAAATAATAGCCGGCAAGTCAAAAAGTCTATTTTTGTGTTATCATATGGGAAATGCTTACCTTGGAGTCGAACCTCGGACTTTTTTCAAGGTTTCTTTTCATCATCATCTTACAATATGTGAATCGATCATTCCTGCCAAATATTAAAAATGAATCTCGTTCCATTATCGAGTTATTCGTATTTTTATAGCGTGACAGAGGGAGCCACAAAGGGACAGAAGTAGCCTTTTATTATTGTTTTAGATTAGATATATTAACCCAGTGGTTCTCAAACTGTGTGCCGCAGTAGATATTTAGAGGTGTCGCGAAAAACCATGTTTAGTATTTAAATCAACGATTTGCATGTGTTGGTGGGTAATTAGGGCAATAATTTTTCTTCTAATTAATTGATTATGTAGTAGCATCAACAAATATATAAGAATATATAAAGCTTGTCACAAGACTGGGGCGCCGCAAAACCCTCTTTATCTCTGAATGTGTACCACTGTATTAACTCATACTTCATTTGGAATTTATCTATAAAGTGTTTTTTATGTCTATTCTGAAGTAAATAATTATTTGCCATCTCGAATTTCTACCTAACGACGGAATACGAACATTATAACGAAATATTTTAATCATATCTTTCATTCAAGTACATTTGTAACATCTGACATATTCCGTAATTTTAAGGGATTTTTTTCAAAAATTATGAATATTCCAGGTTCTACTAAAATCTCTTTGTAAATTATTTCTCGTCCACGCACGCAAGATTTTTTATAGAAAGTAAGAATAAATAAATCCCACTTTTTACTAAGTTATTCTTACTTTCTTTCATTTTAATTATGCAATTCCACAAAGTAACGGCAGAACAAATAAGATTTTTATACTTTGCGCTTACATTTCTTTGATATTATGCTAGAAAATATAGTGAAGGTAATTTTTAAACATCATTTTGAAGATCAACTTGAAAAAAACAGAGTTCCTAGTAAGAGGAGGAACTGGGTAAATTAGACAGCCCGCATTGCACCCATGCTCATGATCCCACAGCACGTTGGCTGTATAACTTCCAGGATGAGCAAGGCACAGACCTTAAATATGTACAATAATGTATGTTCCCAGCTGATTCACCTCTTGGCTATGCGCAATGGGTATCGAAGAGGTAGTGCAATGAATAGCCGAATAGCAAGGAAGAAGAGAAACCCGGTGCCGGCATAAGCCTACTCTTAACGAACAACACCAACCGGGCCAACGGCCTAACGTTCTTTCCGAAGGGCGGAACAGCTGAATTTGAGCGGTCTCCTCAAACCACACAAACGGAAAAAAATCCTACTTGCGCAGGATTCGTGCCCGATGCTTTTTCAAGCAGCAGGCGAGTAGCAGCCAGCGTCCTAACCACTACTCCCCCGAATATGAACAAATGCTGAAACTGCAATGAGTATATTTTCCCAAAGAACCACCAGACATTAACCCATAGAGCACTCATTTATTTCACGTCACGGTATCTTAGGAAACCGAAGAAAAAAATAAAAGAAATCAAAACAAAACACATGACAGCATCCATTAGTACGTACATGGTTGAGTATTGTCAACTTATTCAACAATATGACAAATAAAAACACCCAGACTATGGGTGTCACTATAAGCATGATATAAAATCAATTTTAACGGTATCTTAAATCTGATTGGATTAGTTGTGCTGGTTGACTAGGAGATAACACGAAATCCAAAAGTCAAGAGTCCCGAACGTAAAAGGTTACAAAATTAATGAAATATTTTATACAGACCACTGTATTAATTTACCTTAACTGTATCGCAACTTAATACGATATCATTTAACAAAGATTATAGATTTTAAAAGTTTTTAATAATACAAGTGACCAGCTGAAACGCTACATTCATTGCGATTAAGCACGTTAAGATAATTTAAAGATTGCATACAGTTCTACGCCTACACAATGAATCCTTCCCTACATTGGGTCGAAATCAACTTCTTTCTCCTCGAAGTCTTTTTCCATTCTTTTTATGAATTGCATAGAAACGATTGCGTATTATTCATCGCCGCCCTCTCCTTCCTCCGCAATGAAGGGAAGAACATTACTGCTCGTACGCGTTCATACTGAACTACGAGGTTAGTACCCCTCCACACCACCACCCCTCCCTCTGAATGCTGCCCATACCTGTTAGAAGGAAAGTGACCCGAACTTATTCCCTACTCTCCGCTGTCGGTTCGGCTAGCGGAGTGGGTAAGGTACCTGCCCTCCAGTACCGACGAAGCGGGTTCGATCCCGGAGGTGGAAACGTGCGCTCGCAAGAGCTGGCTTGAAAAAAAATCCCGTCGAGAAAAGTGTTCACAGCCGCCCAGAGGACGGGGTCTTTTTTCAAGCTATCGTTTCCACAGCTGTGATTGACCCGCTTCTTGTATTGGTAGGGCAAGTGCTTTGCCCACACGCTGCCGTGACCGGCCTCTGTGGCGGATTTTGCACCCGTTTATAAATTATTTAAAATTTTCCAAGTATTTTTAAAACATTTAAAAATATATATTTTTTTAAACCTGTCATTGTTTCTTTTCGCCAAGTATTTTTTTTCTATTTTTTCCCATCTTATTAAGATTTTCTTTTTAAATTAATCCCTCGAGACCGTGCTATCACCCGGATAAAAATTAAAATCGGATTATCCAAGTAATAGCGCGTGAGATAATGGTCAAATTTACAAGGAAATGAAAAAGAAAAATTAACAATTCCAACAAAATTATTAAAAATTGAAAAATTAAAAAAAAACGAAAAAAATCGAACGAACGCTTTCAATGTATCTTACTAGGCACCAGTGGCGTAACTATAAATTCTGGGCCCTCCCGCGAAAGTTTTGAACAGGCCCCCTTAAAAAACCGTACTAAAAATCATCCTACATTCCTTTTCGAAAATGTTGATAAAAATGAAAAAATGCGGTATTTAACATATAGTTTTATTTACAAGCCATTAGGCATTTTCAATGAGGTGGTTTTCTTGTTAATCTTTTTTGATTCTTCTTCTAGTTTTATTTCCTTGTCTACTAGCTACGCTAGTTGTACTTGAATTATCCTTTTCCGTCTAAATAAATAGGAAATGCAATAAATACGATTGCAGTGTATCTTGATACCTAATTAATAAACGAAATATTTTCTTACTTACGAATTTACCGATTTCCCGGTTTTTTAAGAAGCACTTCATTCTAAAACGCAGATGTGTACAGGGTCGGATTCCCCATTAGGTAGGAATATGCTTAGGGACCTACGCGTTCTAGTAATGCGGTGAATAGTGTTCATCTACATGATACCCTGCAAGTCACCTTATTGGTGGATGGCAGGGTATATTCATGTAGTAAAAAGAATTTATATTAAGTTTCTGTTAATCACCTGCGAGAAATCCTAGCTTTCGCAAATGAAATATATTTAAGTATGTATGGCTTAATACTTCAATCTTACGGAAAACACGAAATCGGGATGCTGTGAATAGGGGCGCGTGATTTTCAAATACGGCCCTGCATATCGAGCAATATGAAATGTAGAAAAACATAACATGAATAAATACTTTATAATGCAATATGATAAAGACTAAATTATATTTATATACTTATCAAATTACATTAATGTTTCTCTCCTCAAAGACACCAACAAATAATCGAAGTTTTCTGGTAAGCTTCATGGAATAACGTGTTCATAACAGGCATACGTATTCACATCTACAGTGCTAAACTCAGCCTTCTTCCCTATGTTATCGTCATGCCTAATGAATACAGTACAAAAGTTTTCGCCTTCCATATGTGTCTGATGGATACAGATGGATCTCAAGGAAAAATGTTTAACTATATGAAGCCAAGCGACCGGCTAGGCTCTGTTTGCAGTAGTAGGTGGAAAAATAAGAATTTTAGTAATGACGTCTAAAAAATGCTTATGAAGGCGTCGCGGGCCCCCATACCCTTCGGACCTGGCTGCATAGTAGTTACGCCCCTACTAGACACCAAGACTCAAACGCACGTCTTCCCATCGCAAAATATGTTCTTGTAGCTATCACTCCTCTAACATGAATGCTAACCAATAATACCTGCATAAATTATAACTCAAGGGGACAACAAAACGATCCAGCTTCCCTGTTATTTATTCCGATGAAAATTAATTTTTATATTAATTACTAATTTGGAAAAAAATCGAACACCGACGCTTTCAATGTACCTAGTTATGCAATCAAGACTCGAACTCGTGCGCCATCCGCCAATAACATCTAGATTCCGAAGATTTAAGAAAACCCATCCGTCACCCCAACAATAACATGATGCCTTGCCAAGAGAAATTTAAAAAAATAATCACCCGACCTGGGCGATCGGATTATGCCAGTTTTTCCAATCCAAAAGACCTTATGCGAGAACACCATTATCATAACCCCTTTGGCCATGTAGCATGGAAACATTCTGCGGATGGAACATTTTGCATGATAGATACCGAAGACGAAGAAAATAGATGGAGAGAAAAAGAGCACTCCAAGAAGTGAGAATTGTAGGAAAAAAGAAGAGGAGAAGAGCCAGAGTCGAATGGAGTGAGAGAAAGAACGAGAGAAGGCGAAATAGAGATAGGAGGAAGTGGGAGGGCGGATTGGATTGGGTTTCTCCGAGTGCAGTAAGTAAGAGGCTCTTAATTGGATAACGAGAAATAGCCTCTTGGAGTTGGAAAACGAGAACTGCGACGCCGAGAGGCTTTTGGAGGTAGACATATAAAAGGAAGGAAGGAGGACGGGAGAAGTGCGAGAAAGGGGAAAAGGTATGAAGAGGAATTGAGAGGAATAAACAGAGAGGAAGACAGAAGGGAGGGAAAGATGAAGGTTAGGGGGAGAATTAAGGGAGGAGAGGGGGGGAGGAAAGAGGGGGAGGAGAGAGGGGGAGGAGAGAGGGGGAGGAGAGAGGGGGAGGGAAAGGAGGAATAAATGAAAAAACTGCCGGGGAGAGCGCGGATATCTTTTCATGCAAGTCTAAGGCGCACTTGATCCGACTTTCCTTCAATGGGATTTTTTTTAATCCAAGGAACATGTCCACCTACCTCCCTATGCTCTAAAACCCGAGGAAAATATCCATATTTCAGCTCCATTCGGCGCAAAAAGAATCCTCGAGTAATATATCGAGAAAAAATCGAACAGACAAAGAAAAAGTGATATAAGCACCACCAATTTTAACAAAACCTCTATAACTCTAACTACTACAAATGAAATTTTCTATTTACTCTACAAAGTGACCAACCTCAGCGACAATTCAGACGATCAACGGTTATAAAAAATTGTTAGAAGATTTAATCTTGGTCATTAACTGGGCGCAGGCTTAAGGTGAGCTAGTCGATTCATTTTCGAATTTTCTATTTTTTCACTGCGAGTTAAATATCAGAACAAACAACAATAGACGAGTTACAGTGGAATAATTTTTCGCCTGCGAACAATTTCTCTGGAATCTTCAAAAATCATAACCTACCCTACACAAATCTGCTACCGAAGCAAACAAATTAAAAAAAAACAAAAGACCGGAGGTATAAAAAAGCTCGTATTCCGTTTCGTACGAGACGGACGCCAACCAAAACTATCGAAAGAGAAACAATACACCATCGCGACGCGCCATGTAAATGTTTCTTCGGGCGACTCCCACAAAATAACTAAAAATAAACCTTAGACGTAGACTCCCCCCCAGGAAAATAAGGCTATCTTAGAGGAGACGGCGAACTTAAGCGTTTTACACGGATATGGTGGAGGGAGGAGAAGAGAAGAGGGGGTCATTCGGGCGAGAAAAGGAAAAGATGAGAGGAAGAAATGAGATTGCTGTCTCGGGAACGACGATAGTGGAGCAATGCCGTAGCAGTAATGGAAGCAGGGGCGGAGAGGAAGGAGAAGAGAGGAGGAAACCGTATGGCGAGGTGAGGAAACTCGATGGGAGGTAGAGAGAGAGGGAGGAGTGGCTAATAAGGCAGAGAATTGATGCAAATGAGAAGGTTAGGAAAGGATGAGAGAGGGGGGGGGAGAGCGGGTTGGGGAGAGAGAAATGAGAACAGTCTCGTAGAGAGATGAGAAGTGTGGGAGGAACGGCTCGGCGTCGCAAGGGGAGGAACGATGTGGTGCCAGAATAGAGGCAGTAGGAGGAGGTTTAGAAGTCTCCGAAGTTACACCGGAAAAGTGGAGGAAGGGGGAAGAGGCGAACGTATTAAGGAGTTAGGTTCGAGGGTGGGAGAGAAATGGCGGGTTTTAGTAAGGATTTTGTCTCGGAGGAGAGATGGAGGAGGAGGAACGGGAGGAAGGAAACTAGGGATGGGAAGGGGAATGTTCCCTTCATTTTCTCCCCGACCGACCAAAATCCCCCATTTACCACCCGGAAACCCTCCCCCTCCACCTCGCCAATTGCATTTACACTGCGCCCCGAGAACAGCAGCATATTTTCTCCCGTTATAGGGAGAGGAGGGGTGGCGGGTGTGCTTTTAGGAAGTATGAGGAAGGGGGAAGCGGGTGGTGAGGAGGAAGCGGGGGTGGGGAAAAGAGTGTGTTGGCAGGCGGCAGGTGCGATGGAGTGCGGAGGGATAAAATTAAGGCTTCCGTTGTTTTTCCTCCCTTTTTCCTCTCCCTTCCGCGACCTCTCCCTCCCTCCCGTTCCCTCCTCTCCACTTCCCGATGGGACAAGTTGCGCCGCGTGGTGGGAGATCTTGGAAGTACGTACCTACTTCGCTGTGGTCGTTGACGGTTATACGTGACTCGAAGTCTAAATGATTCTTCCCGGAGTCTCATTGGTCGAGATTTATTGGAGGAATTTTCCGACGGTGGTTTTGAAAAGAATAATTCTCGATGTTCTTTTTTCCCTCTCTTTCTTGCTCCCCTGCGTTTTAGAAAAAAAAAGACATCCAACTTGATTAGAGTCAATCGGAGAAGATGACTGGATTTGCTTCGCGCGGAATATCCTTTTCTCTTTATATTTTTTTGGTCTATCGGGGGAAATTTAGTTTCCTCGGGAATTGAAGTAGTTTGAGAAATGTCACGGCTTATTTTATCCGATTAATTTAAGCGACATTAGGAGAAATTACTATCTCGATTCGAAAAGACGATTTGGAATTTATCACGCGTTAATCCAGGAGGATTGAGTCAAAATATAATAGCGAAAACGGCTTGAATTTCACACCTCATTCAAGCGTATAAAATTAAGCTAAATCAGGATATAAATATGGAATAATTTAGTTGAGTATAACAAAACGGCTCTAAGTATAAATGATACATTTTAATAGAGATTTTTCCAAAAATGAATGATCGAACTTATCGTTTTGTCTAATACATTTATCCTGATCATTGAGAGGTGTTGATTTATAAATTAAACATTTTTAAATAGTGCGGAATTAACATAATTGCTTCAAATCATCAATTCATGACTATTTGATTCATAAAAAATGAAAACGAAAAAGTAATAAACGCAACGATAATGCCTATATTGTCCAATCACGTACTATTAAACCCGTTTCGAATAAATTCACCCAAAACGAGACGCAATGAAACAAGCACTAAAACGCCAAGAATCCAAAAACGTGTAAAGAATGCTATAAACACTTCGCATTGAACTTCGCGCATTTCGCAAATAGAGAGAAGTTAAACAGTAGACGAACGCATTCCGCGAGTGAGTACGAAAACCTCCATGGTTAAAAAACATCGACCAAACGCGAAAACAACACCTTCGAGAAGTAAGGAGAAAAAACGACGGAAAATTCGCGAGTCGCCGCACCGCGCATCGGTTGCGCACGCACGACAAAGCCCGAAAAATAATAAACCAAGCGCTAATAAGGACAAAAAACCGCCAAGCGAATTTACCCGAGCGTGAAAGACAAAAGATGAACGATTAACGGTTCATTTAACCGAACAAAAAACCGCGTTCTCGCCGGAGGAGGAGGAAAAATAATCAAACTTTCCGAGGTGTTGCGTTCTTCGCGAAATCACTCAACCGTTTTTATCCGGGGACGCGAGACAAGAGAAGAAAAGAAATTAAAACGAACCCCGGGAAAAGTTTACTTCGACGCATATTTTTTCCTGCTCCTTCGTTTTTCGAGCACCTCCGCTGTTTCTTTCGTGCGGTTACCCTGGAAATCCTACATAAGGCAAGGAGAAAAGCCGTCTCGTGCGAGAGTTTCGAGTCGAGGTTAAAATCAACACCGGAAGGATCGGGAAGAAAAAAACAATCGACGATCCAATTGCGGTATTTCTCTCGATTGATTAAACCACCCTCTCCCGAGCGTCGTTTCTTCGAAAATGACAAAAAAGACTCGAGAAGCGAACGAAACGTTATCCGACATCTATCTTCGTAAACTTCATTTTTTTACCATTTCTTTCGCTCGAGGTCTCGAGAAACCGACCGACGAAACGGAAAACGTCTTCGATGAGGTTCAAGTGAGGCCTCATTCTAACGGCATTTTCCTCTGGAAATAATTTCTTAAATGTCTCCATGGCCTTTTGCTTAATTACCGCGCAATACGACCTCCTCATTCGAGAAGGAATTTAAAGCAATTATGCTTTCCCCCCGAACCGCGATGAAATTGCCGTATGTGCGCGATTCGCTGCATCCGATACAGAAAAATGTAAGAGAATTTTTAGGAGCGAGCGATCCGGGATCTTATCAATCATCTGGAAAACACCGATGGCGAAACGATTAACACTTTTTGTACTGATTGAGAAAGCTCACAATATTGATGAACGTGCTTCCACGTTAAATTGGCACTGCCATAATTCGACATCTACGGGGTGATCAAAAAGTCGCAGTAGACTGATTTTTTTTAAATTACCGTATATAATGTGGAGTTCAAAATTATTGCCAATGACATCATATCGGAGATATGTAACATCTACCTCATTTGCAATCATTACCGACAACTCGTTTTTAAAAATGTACGTAAAAATTCAGTGCACAGCAACATTTGATTACCATGTATATTGCCCATCCAGCACCATACGGGAAATGAACAAATTGGTGCTACTGTTCGGAGGGGATTAATTTAAGAAGCTAACCTTCACCAAGATTGCTTCCTGTGTACAAAATCGCAAGTTTTTAAGAATAATTCGATTAAGTGCATGACAAAACATTTATGAGGAGAAGTCACTGATGGTCCAACAACAAAAAATCAATTCGCTATAGATCGATATTCAATAAATAATTTCATGCCTGGGTGGATAAGTGCTGGAACTAAAGACATGAGAAAATTTGATTTAAAAGATTATTATAATCACCAAAATCCACATTTAAAGTTAAGTTCTTTTGAGCGACTATATATATCCGCAATCAATGCTCAATCTTATAAATATATTTTCTACGAAATTAATTGATTTTGTGGCAATCATTCCTGACTTTTTGCTCTTTTCCCCCTTTGCATGCCAGCCAAGGAGTTCGTTTAGTAGCATGACTTTTTACCTAACAACCACCAAGTAACATTTATCAGACTTTTGAACCAAAATCAGAATAAATAGCGATAAAAAAACGTTTCGCGATTCGAAGTACGACGCCAACCACCCGCGCTTAAACACCGCATCCACGCTCCACATCAATTCGACAACATCGCCACCATGAAGGAATCCTGAGCTCCCACACAATCATATTACGCACGCGCTTGAACCCCACCACACACGCACAAAGACACGCAAACACGCGTTTCAAGCCAAAACCCTTTCCATATCGCCAATCTCCTCTCCACCTCTTCCCTTTTCCATTTCCAATCCCCCATCTCGCCCCGATTCAAACCAACTCCCCCAAACTCTTCCCTCCATTATTATTCATCCCGACTCAACCCCTCTCTCTCCGCACCTCTATTTGCCCAAGTGCTTTCGCAGACTCCCCTCTCCGTTTCCCTTTACGGGTGACTTAACTCCTCTTGGCAGAAGCGAGCAGAGAGAAGATATGGAGTGTTAAGACTATGAAGAAGGCTGAGAAGGAAGGATGGGGGAGGAGGTGAAAGAGGAGAGAGAAATAGGGGTGGTGAAAGAGAAAGAGGGGATGGAGGTGTGCCTGAGATATAGGAGGGAGAGGGTTGTGTAAGAATAGCGTCGAAAAGAGAAAAAATTGAGATATTTTATCGGAGTTGGGAACTCCTCTCCCTATATCCCTGAGAATAATTAACATTTTCACTTATTGGCCACTGGATTTTCACAATTTCACGCGCGCTGACTTTTGTCTCCCAATCCCGTCTCGAAACTTAACGAATTTCTTGGTGTGCTAATTTGGAACAACCATCATAGCGCGTGGAAGGGGTGCCGTTAAAAATTCTATTGGTAAAAAGTAAAAATTATCATCATTGTGGAAAAATAATGCTTGAACGTGTCTCAAAATATAAAAAAATTGTCGATATCCTCGTTGTTCACTCGGTGCATAACAATATTGAGCAATGTTACAATAAGATTTTGATTTAAACGGATAAAGAAAAGAATATGTAATTCAATTCAATGTATTCAACTGGAAATTACCAAGCAAAATCTATTGATTCTATCACTTTCCGTATATGCGATTAAAACAAACTAGTCACATGATATTATAACCATCGGAGAGAGAAGAAATCGTTCAAATGTTTCTTTTTTCCGATTGTCAAGCCACATTTCAAAATCATAAAGCAAAGCCTTTTTTAGTGCTTTTCGTCAATGCTGAAAAGCACTATTATCTTCGTGATGTCCGTGCGTCCGTACGTACGCATATATCAGGGAAGAATTGGCTGAATCGATTTCAACCATATTTGGTACATAGAATCTTCACACGAACATAGGACCAAAGTGGCATATTTCGACCAGTTCGACTCTGCAGGGGTGCCACAATTGCAAAATTAAACTTTTTGGTAATAATGAATTTGGAAGAAATTGGCCGAGCCGATTTCAACGAAATATAGAATGAAGAAGGGGTGCAATATTAAAAAACAAAATCAATATTTTAAACGTAGATATAGAAAAAAGGGCTGCCACAATAGAAGTAAAACATATTTTCTTTTCAGAAATACGTATTTGTGTTGAACTGTTCACATCAATTTTGACCAAATTTAAAATTTGTAATGTACATATACATATATATATATATATGTATGTATGTATGTATGTATGTATGTATGTATGTATGTATGTATGTATATATATATATATATATATATATATATATATATATATATATACACACACACACAAAACAATAGTAGCATATTTGGACCGGATCAACAAAACAGGGATGCCACACTTACAAATTATTTTTTTCAGTAATTACGGATTTGGAAGGAATTTCCAGAACGGATTTCAACTAAATTCTGTATATAAGATTTGTACAACATACCATAATGAAATCAAGTTTAAAGCGGGCACAAAGAGCAGGGCTACCACAATAAAAAGTAAAATTTTATCTTTAAACGTATTTATAGAGAATAAGCAACATGAATTTTAATCCAATATGGTACATATAATCTTCATATAAATAACCAAAATAGCATATTTTATCCGGGTCGACTAAACAGGGCTACCACAATATCAAGGTTAAAAGTTTTCTGTAAATATGAGTTTGAAAGTCTAGCTGAACCGATTTCAAAAAGAAATTTCACTTGTAGGGCGAGTATAGAATGGCAAAATGAAATGAATATGTTTCGAGCAGGTCTACCACCATATAAGGAAAAATAATTTTCTGATTTCATAGCATATACTAATGTATATGATATATATGATTACACTACGGCGAATTTGACGAAAAACACTTATATAACACGGGAAACCCGTGTACATCCCTACTTGTAGTATCTAAATAAAACTCTTAGAACAACGACAACAGCTAATCACAGCTTCGTTGAGCAAATAAATTAATCCAAAAGGCAGGAACGCATCCTAATGAAAAGGATTTAGAATTTAGGTAGTTTATAAAAAAAATAGAAGCCCAAGTCAATTATTTGCATTTTCCTTGCGGATGGAAAAGTCTTTGGCGCAACTTTGTAAAGAGAAAAATACAAACCAAATAAACCAAGACAGGATAGTTAGAGATGAACCAATCTAAACCAAACAAGCAGAACGATGGGGAAGGTGAGCGTACACATGAATTTAAAAAGTCGAGAAATAAACATTGCGTCTGAGAGGCGAAGTTAAATCGACGGAAAGTTCCCCGAAAATTCTCACGACCTCGAGTGAATTCCTTCGAAAATCCTCAAGATCGAAAGAACAAGGGTGCGGGTTTTACTAGAAACTGATCACTTCACCATCGAAATGAGAACCTAGTTGAGTACTTTAAAAATTTTCAGACTTGAATTAATAACACTTTACACTGGCGAAAAAGTTTCAATTTAAAAACTAGAACAAAATCGTCGTAAAATAATATTAAATGCATAATCGATTTTAAGCCGCTTTTTCAATTCAATTCGCGCAAAAACAAGCGAAATAAGACAAAAGCTTTCCCTTAAACAATCACTTGTAATGAGTATTTAAAGACTATAGAAAACCTTCCACAGCACAGGAGTTCAAGGCAGCTGCTGCAGCCGAGGTCTTACACATGTTTATGGAGCGTTATCACCAGCTAAAAAGCTGCTCTTTGGGAAGCTATTAAATAAGTTTTCTAATAAAAAGAAGAAATGTTTCCACCGAAACAACGAGCTCGAGCCATTCGCAAATATATATATATATATATATATATATATATATATATATATAATGTGTGTGTGTGTGTATGTATTTAACCAAAGGATGTCCTGGGGGAACGATGCCCTCGCGTATCTACGAGAACATACATCTAATCCGTTGGAGCAGAGGTAACGCCCCGAAGTCTGATGGAGGTATAAAACTGGAAAAAATAAATTTGCAAATAAAAACGCTTTTCCCAAATCCATACGACTAGAAGCCATTTCGATACGCTTCGTCAAACATGCGACGGAATAAAGATGCATTTTTTCCATCCCCCTCAAACCATCGATCCGACAGAGTGACACAGAAAGATTTGAGGGAGAGATAGAGAAAGAAAGACACGTACGTGTAGGAGAGGGGATGGAGGGAGAGGAGATAAGAGATTGGAGGGTAGGATAAGTTTGTAGTGGAGATAAAGGAAAAGCGAGAGAGGGTGACAAAGTGAAACGAGAAGGAGAAAATGGAGAGAAAGCGAGGAAGAATAAAGGAAGGAAAGAAAAGCAGCGATAGAGAAAAATAAGGAGAGACAGACAGACAAATGCCTTTATTTGGTTGAGTCTTGTTAGCCCTACACCTAAACCCATTGGGCAAACATTTTACAGGTATCATAAATATTGTTAATATATATTAAGATTGCAGTTGATGAAAAATAGATATAAAAGACAATAAAAAGTAAATGAATAAAACTGGAATATAAACAAACGGAGGAGAAAAAGGTAGAGAGGGAAAGATGAGAGGTCGAGGAAAGAATAAGAGAAGTACAGGAGAGGCAGAGGGAGGGAAGAGAGGTTAAGAGGGAGGTAAGAGAGAGGTTAAGAGGGAGGGAAGAGAGAAGTTAAGAGGGAGGGAAGAGGGAGGTTAAGAGGGGAAAAAAGAGTGAGGTAAAGATGGAGGGAAGAGAGAAGTAAAGAGGGAGGGAAGAGAGAGGTAAAGAGGGAGGGAAGAGAGAGGTAAAGAGGGAGGGAAGAGAGAAGTTAAGAGGGAGGGAAGAGGGAGGTTAAGAGGGGAAAAAAGAGTGAGGTAAAGATGGAGGGAAGAGAGAAGTAAAGAGGGAGGGAAGAGAGAGGTAAAGAGGGAGGGAAGAGAGAGGTAGGGAGGGAGGGAAGAGAGAGGTAAAGAGGGAGGGAAGAGAGAGGTAAAGAGGGAGGGAAGAGAGAGGTAGGGAGGGAAGAGAGGTAAAGAGGGAGAGTGCGGGAGAGGTATGGAGAGTTAGGAAAAGGGAGATGAAAGGAGGAAGAGGTGGAGAGAGAGAGGGAGGGGGAAGGGAATAAGGGGGTGAGAGAGGGGGCAAAGGGAGGAAGGCAAAGGGAGAGAGCAACCGATCTAGTCGATCGGTCGACACGGCGTGATATATGCATAAAAATTCTTTTCTACTCACATGTCTCTCCTCGGCTGAGTTGAGTCCTTCTCGCGGCGGAGGCGGGCGGCCCGGAATGGGGGCGGAGCGCAGATTCGATCGCGTGGATGGTGGGATGATGGCGGATGATAGGGGGAGAGAGTGATGAAGATGCGGGAGGAAACGGGGGAGAAAAAAACCAGTTAGTGGAAAAAAATCTTCGCAGGAGAGAAAATAAATAACATTCGGGTTAATACAAGTGCGAGAGATAAGGGAGGTAGGAGAGGGAAAGGTAGAGAGAGAGAAGGGGGAAAACAACGACATAGCGAAATGCGAAACACACGGGAAAAATCGTCCGGGAAACCGTTTAACTTACACTCCTCCGCAACAAAAAAAACGAATTTTATGGGAAATGATTCTGGGAAAAAGAAAAACTGACAGCTGGCGGGGAAGTAAATGATACGAAAGAAACGGTGAGCGTAATTTCGTAAAAACGAAACGGATGCAGAAATGGCGGTAAAAACAATCGAAGGTAGAAAAGCGCAAACAAGCGATATTCGCAACAAAAATAATGACAATATTAAAAAAGCGATAGGTGAATGTGATATATATATATATATATATATATATATATATATATATATATATATATATATATATATAGAGATATATATGTGTGTGTTTGTGTGTGTACACCAGGGAAAAAAGAGCCAAAGCACGCAAAAATCGAGAGGGCGAGAATGGACGTTTCCGAATACATATATATGAAATGGATATTTATTCAGTTTTTTCTGTCTGAGAGGGACGGCTACAGGAGTGTAAGAACACGGAAGGAAAGGAAAAGGGGAGATAATGGGAAGCCAGAAGAAACAGAGAGAAAGGGAAAGAGAAAAAATCTTAAAAAGAAGAGGAAGAAGAAATGTTTGCGGATATATGGGAGTTGATTGGAGTACACAGAGGAGGGTTCCGGAGGCGATGGGGGGTGGGGGGGGGAGTGGAGAGATAGGGAGGGATGGGAGGAGGGGCGGTGTGGGAGAGGCCGCGGGGAGGCGGGGGAGATTGAGGTGGGGTTCAGAGGGCGGCGGGATGACGGGTTGGCTGCTTTGGTAGGAAGAACATACCGTAAAAGGGGCGAGAGAGGGCGGAAGAGGGGCGAAGCGGGGGCGAGATCGGAAGGAGGGAGAACGAGAGATGGAGTTGGAGATCGCAGAACACGTGACAGGAAGGAGAGAAGAGGTTTTAGGAGGGAGATAGAGAAAGGGAGGGAGAAAGGGTAAGAGAGGGGAAAGAGAGAAAGATATATACGAAAGAGCGAGGGCGGAGTGGGCTGAAAACATGGAGTAAGAGAGGGAGAGAGACGCGTCGCAAAAATATGTACATAATGGGCGGGGAGAAAGGAGTGGAAAAGAATGAATGTGTAGGTAGGCAGAGGAGAGAAGAGAGAGAGATATTTGAGTGGGAGATGGCGAAGTAATGGTGTGGGCAGAGAAGAGGAGTCCGGGAGGTGTTAAAGGCGTAGAAGGAGTGAGGAAGGAGGAGAGAGAGAGAGAGAGGTGGATGGTGGTGGTGGAGTGCGTTTGTTCATCGAGGAGTTCCCGGATTCCGCACCATCAGTGGAGTGTGAGTCGAGCAAGGTTGAGGAGGAGGAGTTGGAAGTCGGTTGAGTTCCGCAGTAGTGGCGCCGCGGGGTGGCCGCTGCGAGAGATGAAATGGAAAGAGGGAGAGAGAGAGAGAGAAGTGTGGAGCGCATGAATAAACGAGCCTGAGAGAGAGAGAGGAGGGAGGGAGGGAGGAGGAGATGGGGGAGAGACTGCGATGGGGGTTTTCGGGATGGAGAAAAAAAGAAGGGAGTAGGAAGCACTCGTTGCAAAGCACCACGGCTCAGGAAAGAGGAAAAAAAAGCCCCCCTCTTTTTCCCCAGCATCCCTTCCTACCCTTTCCACACGACCCTCTTTCAAGTTATTGGAGTGGAAGTGAGTGTAGCGCATGAGTTGGGAGGGTGAGTGGAGAGAGAGAGAGAGAGACGGCGAGGAGGGAGAGAGGGAGGTAGGGGGAGGCGGAGTCGAGGCAGGAAGCGAGCGAAATAAAGAATGAGAGGTAGAAAGAGAGGGAACAGTTGGAGAGGGAGAAAAAGAGAGGACGAGAGAGATACAAGGGTAGACGGGAGGCGATGTATCCGAAGTGGAGTGGGCGGGGTAGGAGAGGGAGGAGGGGGGGCGTGAGAGAGAGGGTGAGATATCGCGCAAAAGGGGAAATACGGGCGAAATGGGAGTTAAAGGAAAAGAGGGTTGGGGCGGATGGTGCGGCGAGGGCGTATCTATAGGAATTGAAGGAAGGGAGGCTAGGAGAGGGAAAAAAGATTGGATTGTGGGAGCGTGGAGGAGGTGGAAATGAGAGAGAGATAAAGGGAGGAGCGGAATAGGAGTTCCGAGTGGAGCGGGCGGGGGAAGGGTACGAGGACTGAGGTCTCCAGACCCCACCCCTAGCGTGTGCGGCTGGAAAGGGGGTGGAATAGGTGTAAAATAGAGGATTGGGTTGATATAGGAATGAACCGAATCTGGTGCAGGAGCCAGGTGGGAGAGATTGGGGTGGAATGGGGAGGAAGAGTGGGAGAGAATATATTGGGGCGACAGAATGGGGTTTTAAAAAACACGGCCCGGGGAAAAAGGAGCTCGGGATAGGCTTGGAATTGGTAAGAAAATTGCGATAAAAATTTCTTCGCTTTAAAAACCGAAATGAGAAAACAATAATGCAATAGAGCGGAGACCATGGCCGCTGGGAAAAAAAGGTTCCGAGAATTTTCTTCTTTTTTAAAGAAATTATGACCGTTCGTGACTACCTCTGGGAAATGAAAATCTGTATAAAGATAAATGCATGTGGATTGGAATAAAAATAACGTTCAAGTTTTCGTCGTTGCGTACTCTGCGAAAACAAATGTCTATGAGACATATCTTCCAAAATATTGAAATAAAATAAGAAAAAAAATTATTTGAATGAAGTAGTAATGCTCAAATCCCGATATGCCGTGACGTCGGTGCCAAAACAAAAAATTCTGGACTACTTCAAACGATGCAATCAGGTTTAAAGATAAATTTTTAACTATTAATATTGTTCTTTTCCAAGGCAAAACAATTATTAACCTATAAGAGATTGCCTTCCGACGTATACTATAATAAACAATAGAACGTACTCTCCTTTCTATCTTAAACGCTCCGAATAAAAAAACGCTTTTACAAAAAAATACCAAAAGAACAAAAGACAAATGAAAAAGACTTAAAAAGGTAAACTGTTTAAAATCAAGTTTTACAAGCGACAAGGGTAGTATATACTGAATTGGATTTCAATTTTAACGAACACGAGATGATTTAAATAAAATTATGCAGTTTGAGGAAGTCCAGGAATTTTATAGTTGAATTGTATTTTAACATGGAACGAAAGGATGAGAAGTAGGAAAAGTAAATAAAAATAAAGATTTTTTCCCGTGGCGAATATTAGGTAGAAAGGCAAATGATAACAAAAATCACGAACAAAAATGTTTATTGGAAATGTATTACTTACTGATTAAAACAATAGAAAAAAACTCAAATTACACATTTGAATAAATGTAATGTTTTGGAGGAAAGATGAATACCAAATGAACCATTTAGGTTAAATGACCTCAAAGTAGTTACTAAAATAAAATAACAGCATAAATGACATTTTTAAGGAACGCAAAAATTTTCAATTTACACAGCTTTTTCAATGGAAAACAATGATTGATGGAAGTGAATACAAACTACACTCTAAATCCACATGTGCTGTGCGTTAAAATCCCATTTAAATTGGGTTGGGTGGATAAAGCCGATGAGTTTGGATACATGAAAAAACATGCAAAATGTTAACAAAGACAAACATGAGACAAAGTTGTGATCCTTACAATTAGTGAAAAAAGCATTCTGTTTTGCTTGGCAGTTCATGCTGAAATCCGTTTTAAATAAAGTCGAAGGTAAGCAGTAATATATTCACGAACTACGGCCTATTTATGCATACAAATTTGTTCCCTTGGCTAACTCATTTAACGTGTAACTTGGTGAAGATAAAAACAGCTCTGTCACGTAAACGAGTGTTGTCATAAGAAGCGATTCAGGCAGGAAAAACAACACCGACCTCTTTCTGCTTCATTAGAAAGCAATTTATCTTACTGAGTGCAGCGTAAAGCATAAAAAACTCCATACAATTAGCATTTCACCAGAGTTTTCCGAGGTAAATGATATGGCAGATTAAAAAACGAGGAGAAATAGAAATGCATTAATGATTAACATGAGTTTCGCTTCAATGCTTGATTAAAATAATAAATCTCCATGAAATTTCTGGATACATCGATGCTTTAACGGATATTGAATCTTTAGCATCAAATATAACAAAAAATAACAATCCAATTGAAGTAGAAGAGAGACAAAACAGCAAGAAGAAAACAAAAGTACTGCAAAAAAAATTGAACGTGTTCCGAAACGGTACGCGGGACACAAAAAAACATCAAGTCGAATGCAAAAAGTAAAATCGAACTGTAAACAACGGAAAATCAGCGCCGGAAACAGACAGGCTCAAAAGAAACAAAACAAAGGCGAAAATCGCATTCCTATAAAAAATAAACAAAAACAATGACGTGCGAAAAAGAAAATAACCTAGGAATTAAAACAATCATTTAAACTAATGAGAGAGACAAAGATACAGACAGCATCATCGACTTCGAAACATCTTTCAACAATCCCAGACATTGGTGAAGTACAAAACACCAAACATGCGACGAGGCAACCCAATACAAAGAGAAGCATTTTTGAGCCAAAGGAAATGGAACGAGAAGGATAGGTAAAAAAACGAGAAGCGGCAGAAAGAATTCATAACGAGGGAGAGAAAAATGAAAGAGAAAAAGAAAGGAGATAGGCGAAAGGAGATGGAGGGAAAGTGAGAAAAAGAGGAAGAAACCGAGGGAGAGACGGAGGGAGGGAGAGAAACGGAGAGAGGGAGGGGTGATGGGAAGTACGGCTTGGATAATTAGAGCCGGCGAGATGGCTTCTCCAACTTAATTTCCTCAAACCCTACCTCGTCACTTCCCGCAAGTGGGCGAGGCGGAGAGAGAGAGAGGAGCTCTGAGAGGAGAAAAGGGAGGAAAGAGAAAGAGGTTGGAGGGTGAAGGGAATTGTCGGTGCGGAGAGTGGAGACGCAAAGCAAGAGAGAGCAAACTTAATGGTACGAAATTAAGATCGAGAGTGTGAAAAAGGGTATCGCACACTTGTTCCACTCCTCGAGATGCAGAAAGATAGAGAGGTAAAGAGAGAGGTAGAGGGAGAGAGGTAGAGGGAGAGAGTTAGAGAGAGAGGTAGAGGGAGAGAGATAGATGGAGAGAGAGATAGAGGAAGAGAGAGAGAGAGGGAAGGAGGAAGAGGGAGAGGGAATTCTGTAGGAAATATCGCGGGTTCAATGTCTGAATCGGGTTTAATTTTGTTTTCGTGGTCGAGTTTTTTTCCTTTTCCCTCCCTTTGACAAAGTCTGAAATTGTTTTTATTTAATATTACCAAATCGAGCAAGTCGCGGCGGATTTAAATTCGAGGATATATTAAAAATTGACAACTATCTCCGGCGAATTCTGCTTTAAAATTTTCACAGAAAGAGAATTTAAATGTATAATTAAGAAACTATTTCCTCTATTTAAATACACTGCTGCGGTCGTGTAAATAATTCACCATACGAATCTCACCAATCATACAGGGAACGCTTCCATATAAACAAATAAAAAACTGAATAAACAATAACATGTAAAGGTTTAAAATAAATTAATAAAAAGAAGATTCCCAACTGCTCAGTAATTCAAAAAAAACGAGGGAAATAAATAACCGTCATCCAAACATCGACCATAAAAAAACACCCGAAAAAATATAATTTCGAAGGAATTAATTATCCTTCATCATTATACCACGATAACAATTTCCTCGACACAAGGCATAGATTAGACAGAGCGAGAAAGAGGGAAAAAAGAACAAAATTCGAGCTTCAGGAAGAGCTGCTCGACTGCACCGAGGTAAAAAAGAAAAAAGGAAACGGGGAGGTCTGAAGAGGAAAGACGATATATATATATATATATATATATATATATATATATATATATATATATATATATATATATATATATATATATATATATAGAGAGAGAGAGAGAGAGAGAGAGAGAGAGAGAGAGAAAAAGAAAGAGAGAATAGGACAGGGAGTGAGTGAGAGAGAGAAAAAGAGACGGAAATAGGAGCGAGGATTTTTAAAATTCAAACTCGCCCCAACGAACACGAAAAAAGCGCCACCTACCGGCAAAGCCTAACACTAAGTCTCCCCACGAACCCAGCACTCCTCCACACGAGGGGTGAATAAAAATGAGTCTCGGAATAAAAAGAGAGGGGAAAAAGGTAAAAAAGAAGACGAAAAAAAGGAGAGCGAAAAAAAATTAAAAAACCCTTTTTCCTCCCCTCCTCCCCAGACATCCTCCCGAATATCCAGGAAAGGCGGAAAAACGCCCTCGGCAGCTTTACCTCCACCCCCTCCCAACACCCGCAACCTCCCGCGACCCTCACCAATCCCAACACGACCCTCAGGAACCTCGCCCCCCTTGAACCCGCACTCCATCCCTATAACCCTCTCCCTCCCCTTCCCCTTAACGACTCACCACCACCGAGCTCCATCTCCGTCCCAACCTCCTCCCACCCACACGACTCCCTCGCGGGGCGTAATCTCGGAACCAGGGCGCCACGTAATCTCAAACCCAGGGGTCCCTTCCCGCTCATTACCCCGGCAGCGGTGGTGGAAAAGGCAAGGCTTAAAAGAGGATAGGGGCGTGGGAAGGGAGTGAGAAATAGAGAGAGAAAGATGGAATGAAAGGGAAAGACGGGGGGAGAGGGGTGGGAGAGGCGATGGCGCTGAGACGGGAAAAGGGGATGAAGAGAGGGAAGAAAGGATATGGTAAATATTCTGGAAAATATCACTCTCGAAAAACGCGGGACAACTTGGTTCGGTGAAAATCAATTGATGAATCATTTAATTTAACTTGGGCGATGAGCACCGACTGTCTATATGTTGGTATCCACATTAATAAAAATATATTCCTATATTTAACGTTTTACTTCTATTTTTCTCAACAGTCCGCCGAACAAAAATGATATTAAAAATTAAAAGAACGACTGAGTTTTTACTATGGTTGAAAAAGCAAGTTGCAGGTTGAAATCATAAAAAAGATAATCGAAACAACGTTTTCTCATACACTTTAATGTTTAGAGATTAGGATTTCTCGTTCAGAATTCCTTTCCGTTTCTACGAAACGCTCTCAAAATTATCTCTGTCCCGAGTTCGAGTTGCTCCTTCTACGAGACTGTTTAAAAATAATGGCAATGAATAAATTAAAACTTGAAGAGGAAACATCTACAACTCTGAGAAAGCCGGATATGAAATCCCTCATGATACTCCTATTACATATCTCATACATGTGCCAGCTTTGCTGATTATTTATAAATGAATTATCGCTAACAATATAATATAAAAATTTAATTGCAATACTCTACAAGAGCAATTTCACGATCAAAACCGACAGTAAAGAACAACTGTCGTCAGCGAAAGAAAATAGATGATCCATGCGCCTTAAGCAAAGATAATGCATCACAGGTACGGCGAGGATCGAACCGAGGATTCCGTTCAGGAAGGTAAAATA
Organism: Tanypteryx hageni; assembly: GCA_028673005.1. NCBI lineage: Eukaryota > Metazoa > Arthropoda > Insecta > Odonata > Petaluridae > Tanypteryx > Tanypteryx hageni. The sequence goes on along the minus strand of CM054115.1, from coordinate 144,239,037 downwards.
CAGGCGGGTTCGCTAATCTGCTAACGAGAAAGTGACAAGGCTGGATGTGTAAACAATTCAAAGCGACGTAAAGGGAAAGGGGCAGAAAGATAAAATGGGATGAAGACAGGAAGGAGAGGAGAGGGTAGGAGGGCGATGGGAAGGAGGGAGAGGGGAAGGAGGGAGAGGGAAAGGAGGGAGAGGGAAAGGAGGGAGGGGGAAGGGAGGTAGGGGAAGGGAGGTAGGGGGAAGGGAGGTAGGGGGAAGGGAGGGAGGGGGAAGGGAGGGAGGGAGGGGGGAAGGGAGGGAGTGGGGAAGGGAGGGAGGGGGAAGGGAGGGAAGGGAAAGGATAGAGAGAGAAAAGACGGCGGGTAATTAAGAGATGAGGGATGCGGGAAAGGAGAAAGAGAGGGGAAGAGGATAGATAAAATAACAGGAAGGAAAACAAACGAAGAGACGGTTGGATTAGAAATAATTAGAAGTGGAATTGGAGATCTAAACATGCAAACAATTTGGAGAATTTGGGAAACTATGAAACGAGAAAAAAATAAGAGAGCGAAAGAGGAGGAAGGGGTGAAAAATTGTGTAAATACTACGTACGCTATGAAAGGATGAGGGAGAGAAAAGTGCGTAAAAAAGACAGGTTAAAAAGAAAGAAAAACGACTTGATCCGGAAGAAATAGAGGCTGAAAATTTCATTTTACATTTAACCTACTGTCAGAACTTTAAAATAGAACTCTTAACGAAAAAAAACGTCGTCGCCACAACTTTCAAAAACAATTGATCATCCCACACCTATTATCAGCAGTAAAAAATATTAAACTTTTGACATACGCTGTGTTCTGTTCTGCCATTATTTTAGGTATCATTTACGTTTACATGATCGATTTGCTCACTGATGGCTTTCGGAGTCCGCGTGGTTAATATTAACCACAAAAAGTCGGCAAGAGATGCTAAATAAATGACAGAAAAATAAATTGTCGATTCAAGCTAGATATTAGAATCAGAAATTCAATCACGAGGAAAAAGAGTAAACATAGGCGAGATAAAAACTAAATGAAACAAAACTTTTTGAGAAAATCTGTGAAAACGTAAAAAAAATACTACAATAAACTCCTGCATAGATGAGGTTTCAAAAATTATTAGTAGAACGAAAAATGCGTTTAGCAGCAGGAATAAATATATAAGAAATATTTTTGTCACAAAATAAAAATATAATTAAAATGGCAAGATTGTCATTTCAAATATGTTGTGGAGAGGAAAAAAGAAAATTAGTCTCGGAGGGGTGAGAAAAAAGAGAAAACAGATAAACGAAGAAAGGCAAAGGATTAAGTGCACAAGGGGAAGATAATGCTCAAAAAATATAACCAGAAGACGCGAAAGCTACGTAAACAAAGAAGTGGAGAGACTCTTGGAAACAATAGGTTTAGAAATACGAGAAGAATACAACGGCGACGCCATAGAGTAATGAATAGACACATTCTCTTTTGCATTGCGTGCATTTTAGTAGCAAATACTCGGTAAAATAAACGTGGCATTTCTCTCAGCTCTTCGAGTAGGATAAAAAAATACCCGTAATTCCTTCGCACTGTTGTTGAAAAATCTCAAGTCCTCGTTTGCCCGCATTTTTCTGCATTGAAGGCATTTCTCTGGCTTGGGCGAATAATTAGGTCTTTTGAACGGATTTTTCTTTGGGATCAGTTCGTCTCCGAATGCTGCATTTCGACTTGTTTTCGAGATAAGAAAGGGATTAAATATAAATGGATAACAAAAGATGCGATTAAGTCGCGAAATGGAGCCAGATCACGTGAAAAGAACGCCGAATGTGACGATTCTTTCAAGAAGAATATCTTGTCACAACATGCGCTACAATGGAATGGATGGCACGAACTTTCGAATTAAAATTGAAGATAATTTGACTTGAAAAAGGCAAGTTAAGCAACTACTCACGAAATAAAATGATAAATTACCCAGTTTATCAGAAAATGACTCGGAGAACGTTAAGGACCACCAATCACAATTTTTAATATCTGAAAATATACAGGTAGTTAGCGGAATTAACGCAACGTTAAGAACATCTTTTTGTAAACTTGACCAATGTTCTTCATGAAAATACCTTTCTCTAAACCAGTGGTTCTTAACCTGGGGGTTCGTGGAGTGTCCATGGAAACAGATATATTAATATAATTGCCCGTAAAAAATGACAGGTATGCATGAATCAAATATTAAATTTAAATTAAAACACTCCCCTTTCTCTCTCCCTCTGTCATTCTCTATAAAATTTACTGGAGCCTTATGAAAATACATTACATAAATGGGGTGGGGGTTCATCGGTAATAGTGGTGGATCTAGGGTAAAGCATGTCAAATCCGAAGAGACATAAGGGCCGCATTGAAGCGATGGATGTTATAGAAGGACCGCATTGTTATTAAAAATTACTTAATGAGGGCCACATTTGGGAAAATAGATTTCATTTTTGCCATTAAAAACAAAAATTTATAAAATACGTTCTATTATACCACATTAACTACTAAAAAATCCCGTCTCCTTTCCAAAAAATAAATGAATTTATATAAAATATCGAACGATTTAGTTAAGACAAAACTTGGCATTCGGGCCGCAGTACGGCAGAGAAAGGGCCGCATGCGGCCCGTGGGCCGCTAGTTTCACATACCTGATCTTGGGGATCCGTAGGTGCAAAAAGGTTAAAGGTTAAAGTTAAAGGTTAAAGCTTTAAACCAATGAAACAAGGCCAATAGAAGCGCATGTAGATCCGAGACTCTTACAACACGGGCTCTATACGGATATGCAAGAACACGGTTTGTTTTTTGGACACCAAAAATTCAGACCACGCGGATTATGATTCTCATTAACGCGGTTTGGTCGGACTAGGGATTGCAGATTGCTTAGCGCGGAAGAGGCACGTTGGAGGGACCGAATACAACTCGAGAATGAAATCTTGGTATTATTAAACGATTAGATAGGAGAAATAGACTGCTGCGTTGCTTCGGGGCTTATATAACGTGCACGAATCAAGAATAAGTAAAATGAAGAACGACGAAAATTTAGGAGAGCTACAGCTCAGTCAGCCTCAAAGGGTGTGGAACGCAACCCCTCTTGAACTACGTAAAGCTAGGTTCAGGTAACACAGATTCACATTACACGGTATTTTTTCAGAGAAGCATCTCCCGCGTTATAGGAAGGGCGGGTGTAATACAATATCATGCGAAGAAGAAAAAAATACTTCTCACCGTACATAAACTAACTGAAACGGGAAGGATGAAGCGAACAGCGACGCCAGTGACATCTGCAAGAAGACGGGGAAAAGTATCGCGTCTAGTGCCAAAAAAGAACAAGCCCAACCAGGAGTGACCAAATGAGCGCCAAATGAGACCGGTAGATCGATTAGCCCCTCCAGTCTGTTAGTTTACAGTGAGAGGTGGATTGTGAGGAGGAGGGGTTGTCTGTGCGCGGGAGAAGGTTTTTTTTGGGGGAGATATGCGTCGCGGGGAATGTGGGTGGGAAACCATGTTCTTCCCCAAACCTTCGTATCCATCGACTTTTTCCTCCACCTCCTTCCCTACCTGTCCTCCTCCTCTTTTATTAACTCCCCCATTTCCTAATCCCATTTCCCGCAAAAACTCCTCTTTCTCCCTCTCCACCTCTTTTCATTCCTTTCCCAACTCCTGCTCTGTTAGGTTCAAGCCCTCTATCTCTCCCTCCCCCCACCATCCACTCGTCCAACCTCCAAAACCATCCGCGGAATACAAAGCTACGCCTCCCAAGGATTAACTCGTGGAAATATAAGCTACGAACATTGGCCGACCAAATCAACCCCTTCTGCTTGTTCTGCCCCATTCTACGCCATGGCACGTCGCCTAGGCAAATTTAATTTCGCGATGGAGGTTGCATGGCGAAAAAGAAAATCGGTCCCGGAGAAGACTAAATTCAGTCGGAAAAGCGCCATAAACTACATAAAACCGATAGATTTACTCCCATGTATATTCAAAACCAACTTTAATATCGATTATCCTATTTTAGCGTATAGCTAGATAAAATACGAAAACTAATATCTAAGTTACCGGATTACACCAATTTGTACGATGAAATTTCCACCATATGAGTCTACTCACGATGCTGTTATTCGCAGGGCAGGATTACGGGACTAGGAAACCCTGGCGCACAATTTTTCGCGGACCACTCCTTCACACCGTGTCCTGAGCCTCCCATCTTATCACGGGGCCCTGGAGCAACTGCTGATCTTTTTCTATCATATTCCCCGAAAAGTAAATTGTGGAAAACTTTACAGAATGACGAAAATTAGAGCACACTTTCCTTATAATGTACCGGGGAAGAAATGCTCCAAAACTTAATATCAACATACACGCGAATTGAGATGGGAATAATACGTAGATCATAAAATGAAATATGTATTTGCAAGTGTAGTAAAGATTGAACGTATTTTTACAATACCTATGTACATAGGTGCCTGAATTCGATAGGCAGATCAAGTTCGTCTCAAAGATGATTTCCATTTTATTAATTTGCAAACGTTAGCAATAATGATATCACGCCACCCTAACAGTACCCAGCCTTAGGGTTGGAAAAAATCTTCTTTCTCCATTATAAAAGCTCTATGATCCATCGAAAACCACGTCTGGATGGAAAGATAAGAACAGATGTGAACAACATTTTTTTCCTTCCCGCTGTAAGGAGGCATGATAAAACCCATAGGGGACGGGACACACGAAACAATCCAGGAGGAAACCGATTTCTCGACCAACATGGTGCGGTCGTCCAAGGAAATGATCCAGTGAACCCGGGCGACGAAGCAAAAGTTTCCCTTTCGCCGGAAGGGGTAAAGAATAAATTGGAAAAGGAACAGTAAAATAGCTCCCACTACACTGTTTTCGCGCTGGTTCATCACCAAACGAACCATTGGCACTTCGGATATAAAGCGTCCGCTCCCTTTCCCTAGCTAACGCAATCAAAGGAAAGAGCCGATCTCACATATCCGCACCCTCATCGAAAACGTATATTAGACAAGGGCAGAATCCCACAAGGCAGCTTCCATTGTCCGGCTGAATTTCAACGTGAATCTTTTCACGATAAACACATTCAAGAGGCCCGAAAGGTATATTATGTTGGGTGATTCACAGTGTTAAAATAAAGAATTTCCATAGAGGTGAAGAGAATATGAAATATAAACAATAACAAATCGTTATCGCAACATCTCCCTGGTTGCAGAAATGTATTTAGGTTAAATTTCACTTGACCACGGAAAGTAATGTATGTATTAAACATTTGATCTGCAAAAAATGATTAACGCGTTTCTTATAAATGCCGTGTCGCCATCAAGGGTCATTCAATTGAAGCCAACGATCACGAAGGACGAGGAATCACAAAGCAAAATTAAAAATCACGTCACATCCGAAATTATTCCATTATTATTCTGTCCCGGTTCCCAACCTACCCATCTCGTCACGCTAAACCATCCTTCAGAACCAGACATCGATTCGTCATCTTTTCCCAGCCGAAAACCCCTCCCCCAAAAGCATCGACTCCTCCTACACAAACCGGGTATTACACCCACCAATCTCAAGACATGACACCCAAGGCATTTGAATACTGCCCTTAACGGAGTATGAATATAGATGGATTTTTAAGGAGGAGGGCAGGTTACCAAGGGAATGGCGAGGAAGGAGAGTGGAAATGATAGTCGAGTTGAGGTGGGGGTGCCAGCAAAGGCGAGAAATTGAAAAGAGATGAGACGAACTACGAGGAAATGAAGTGATTCCCCCCCCCCTTCCTCATACTCCCGCACCGCTTTAAATATTTTTTTTTCACCTTTCAAGACAACGCGGTTCGCGGGACACGAATGTCAAAACAAAGTTTATCGGGACTGCGAGTGTATTTTCCTCTCATATCCTTTAGAATAATTTTCACGGAAAAATTAATGCATAAACGAGGGAATTTACGCTTTTGAAACGTTAGTGTTTTTTCCGCTTGGTTAAAAAAACCTTAACGGCGAAACCACAAATAAAATTCGAAAGTAGAAATGTAAAAATTCAGCGAAATCACGTAGGAGTAAGAGAGGCAAAGACTACAAAAATCACATAAGAAAACATAAAATCGAATTGCCGTTAGCTTTTTGGCACAGCAATTTCCGTTTTGAGGAAATAAACCGTGAAAGCTTATGTAATACTTCTCTTAAAACTCCCAAAGATGCATTTCCTCCCGATATAAACAAATGGTTCTGAACGATAAAGGTAACAGAAAAAAACACCCAGATCGCATACACCTTTCAAATTCGTCTTAAATCGAAAAAAGCTGCACAATGGTTTCCACGCGAGGGACTCCCTTTCAAATTACAATAAAAGGGGAAGAAAGGGTTTGGTGAGAGCGGCGAAGGAAAAAGAAGGGTGAGAAAGGGGATGAAATAGGAGAGGAGAACACAGAATAGAATGGGTGGGAGAAAGTGAAGAGTGAAAGGACGGAGATACAGAGAAGGCAGCGAAGAAATTGGACGGGAGATCGAAGTTAAAAGAGGAAACGAAAAGAGATGATAGGTTAGCAAAGAGAGGAGAGAGAGTGAGAGAGAGGGAGAAAGAGAGGAGAGAGAGAGGAGAGAGAGGAGGGAGAGGAGAGCGAGAGGAGAGAGAGAGGAGAGAGAGAGGAGAGAGAGGGGTGAGAGAGAGGGGAGAGAGAGAGAGGGGAGAGAGAGAGAGAGGGGAGAGAGAGGGGAGAGAGAGGGGAGAGAGAGAGGGGGGAGAGAGAGGGGGGAGAGAGAGAGGGGAGAAGATAGAAGAGAGGGGAGAAGATAGAAGAGAGGAGAGGAGAGAGAGAGAGGAGAGAGGGGAGAAGATAGAAGAGAGGAGAGGAGAGAGAGAGGAGAGAGGGAAGAAGATAGAAGAGAAGAGAGAGAGGAGAGAGAGGAGAGAGGGAAGAAGATAGAAGAGAAGAGAGAGAGAAGAGAGAGAGAAGAGAGAAGAGGAGAGAGGGAAGAAGATAGAAGAGAAGAGAGAGAGGAGAGAGAAGAGAGAGAGGAGAGAGAAGAGAGAGAGGAGAGAGAGAGGAGAGAGAAGAGAGAGAGGAGAGAGAAGAGAGGAGAGAGAAGAGAGAGAGAAGAGAGAGAGAAGAGAGAGAGAAGAGAGGAGAGAGAAGGGGGAGAGGGACCGAAGAGAAAAATCGTTGGACGAAAGAGAGAGAGATGGGAAAGTGGTTTTATTTTCGGAGGGGACGGCGAGAGAATGAGAGAGGTGTCCTTAAGGGGGATGGAAATGGGGCATGGATAGAGAGAGAGAGAGGAGAGAGAGGAGTTGGGGGAAGGCGGAGTGTGAGGAAATGGGAGGCAAAGCCATTCATTCGAATCATCCAAGCATGAGTTTGCCTTGAATTCTAAATATCCCGACGCCGCCTGCGCCCTCTCCATTTTAATAAACGCGCAAGAATGATCGAGTGGAGGAGAGTGACCTGGGAAAGAGGGAGGGTGGAATGGAGAGGGGGGGGAAGGAGTGAGAGATAGAGAGGAAGTGGGAAGAGACGGGGTTGAAATCGGCAGTGGAAGGGAGAGATGATGACGTAATAAGGCGAGCACCAAGAGGGGCAAGGGTTGACATTTTGAATTCGAAAAAGGGAAGAATCGAAGATGGATTACTTTCGAAAGAGATGAAATTCACGATGCGAAGGATTATATAGCTAAGACCGGAATTTGGAAAGCGTTCAAGAATAAATCCTCCAAAACACGTACTCAAGCTGAATTAAGGGATAATTAACGCACAATCCCGCGCCGATATTAATACGGACCGCACCGATGAAGGAAATCACGTCGAACCCATGAACGATCACAGAATTGAAGTAATCGACCGGCAGCGTCCGCGACTGGATTCGACCCCGATGTCTTAGGGTCGGAGGATGGAAAAGCTACCAATCTCCCTGCAACCGCTGCCAGTAAATTAGCTGTCAAAATCGATTGAGACTGATTAGCAAGGGGAGGAGGCAACAAAAATAATCTTGCGTGAACGAAAGTGACTTCGTTATTCTTACCGAATCAGAGGCCGACGCCACCAACAATGTGTGAACAAGAGGAGCAATTAGAAATGGAAGAAAGGTGCGAGGGTGGACGGAAAAAAATGAGAGACCGGAATAAAGAAAATTTAGTTAACGAACAGGAATTACTTTTGGTGTGCCACAGCAAATGACCAAAATATGGCTAACGTCGGACGTTAGTTTGGCAGACCCAGTTAGCGTTTGATTCTATGGCAATTTTCACAGGATAGTGACGACCATGAGTGAAAAGAACATGCACTGCAGACTTCATCGGTCTGGTATTGTTCAAATAAAATCCGAACGCTTAAAAAACGTGATTATTTCAGCACAACCGCGGCAATAACAAAAACCGAGTTTCAGTGCTAATATAGGAATTTTACTTCAAAAATTTCTCTCAGCCAACACCGATTCAGACGCGAGCCAGACAGCACTACCTTATATCCTACATCAGGGATGGGATGCCTATTGTTTTGTTGGCACGCAACAGAATGAAATGTTTATGGGCACTCCTTAATATTTTCCATTTATGACAAAATACTATTTCTAGCGTTATTGAAATTAGGTTGATAATATAGCTGAGCAATAGTGACTTTATGTACGAGAACGAGATGTTTGTTGTTCTTTAAATGTTGTTCGACTATACATGATTTCGGACAATTAACCCTTATTAGACGATAAATTGTATTTTATACAAACTATGTATCGTTGTCCGAGCTCTAAGTCTGAGAATAAATGATCATTTATTAATGATTTATTTTTGGATGTATTATAAATTGCCACGTAAGTTAAAAAAGAAAACAATTTTTTTGTCATTTTGGCACGCGAGCAAAACAATGGGTTCGCCATTCATGTCCTAAATTAACCACTCTCCCGTCAATCATCGCATATATATATATATATATATATATATATATATATATATATATATATATATATGGATGTCAACAAGGTGTTGAAGAAGGAGTAGTTCCGAAAGCTTTACGTTTGTGATGTTTCTGTGTTTTTGTGTTATTTTACGTGTGTCGCTTCGACATCCCCGGGGCCTCGCCAACCTGAAGTCGTCTGATTGGTGAGTGCTCACTGGGTTTCCTCATCCCAACACCTTGTTGACATCCATATATTCATTTTACCTTTCCTTTTCCGTAAGTTGTTATATATATATATATATACACATATAAATATATATAAACTTAAGGAAAAGGAAAGGTAGTGATGAGGGTGGCAACAAGGTCTTGAAGGAAGCCCAGCGGACACTTACCAAGTTGAGGATCAAGTTGGCAGGCTGCTGGGGGCGTCGAAGAGACACGTACAAAACACGCACACAAAAACACGAAAGCTTTTCGGGCGTATGCCCTTCATCAGCGATGGAGTGTGTGTGTGTGTGTGTGTGTATACATATATACAAACGGAACGTCCACTACAAGAAAATTTGCAGAGCGATCTTTAACGGGACACCGAAAAAGGTAAACCGAAGCGGTATGAACAGAAGAAAAGTCAAAGACGAAAATCGAGAGATATTAAAAAAGAAAGAAAACCAAAAATACCCTAGTCACCGATATTCGGGTTCTATAAGGTCGACGCATCTCGAGGGAACGACGAAGAGGAACGCGCAAGAAAAAAATCGAGAGATGAGAAAAAAGTGGATCGAATGAAATAAATACCTCCGAAGACGCTGTTTCGGGGAAAAATTCGGAATTCCAGGGCGTAGGAATTTCGGGGGAAGGAGGCAAGGCTTTGGCGGAAGGATGAAGAATATAACGTGAGGGTTTTTATTTCGAAGGGGAAGTTTCCATGCAGCTCGTACGGTCTCTAATGCACCGTTTCTTTCATCAGAGTGCACTTCGGGAAATGCTTCCGATCCTCTCTTCTGAAAAGGGATATGTTGGGCTAATACGAGGACGAAATAGGTTTCGTACCACGCATCATGAGGCTACTCACAGGTTGATTGCTAATAACTTCCCCGGCTATAAAGGTGCGCAATAACAGAACGAACATTATAGACGGCGTAGTCTAACTTGAGCTACGAATGCCTAAAAAAGCGATTGGAGAGCTTAAAAACGGATTCATCAGCTGATCTCTGGGCAGCGACGTTGCCACATACTGCACAAGTGCTATTCCTGCGTTTTCCCTTGGTCCCTAAATGCGTGTGATTTGGCAACGCCGCTCCCATCCCTTGCTGTTAGAGCTCAAGTTAGAATTCGCCTGATATATAAACACAAAATCGAGTTTCTCGGCAAGGATTTCCGGCGCAGTTTTACCACAATACGTTCTGCAATCCGGGTATCCCATTTAGAATCACCCACACCTCGCATTTGATCCAACAAAGCGATATCTACGCCGGATCCAAATCCGCGTCGCGCTGTTTTTATCGACCGAGTTACTAGAATCTCGTCTTAATCGCACATTAATCCGCCCTTTGCGTATTTCGCTCCATTAATTTCAGATATGCCTGGAATTCAGCAGCCGCATCGCGCATAATATTCCTTCTCCGACTCCTCCTTTAAGTCAATGAAACGGCTTTTCTATCAAAAGAAGCGAAATTTGCCAGATAAAATTCTCCGTAACGACGCTGAAATTGCCCCGCCGTAGAAAACTGATAAGTAAGCTTCCAAGGAATTTATTTAAAATTCAAAACTTCCCGTGTAGTCGAACGAACTCGAAAAGAACGGCCACTACGGGATATTTAATAAAATATCACGAGGATAAATCATTTCGTTAAAACTCGCTTCACGTATTAAAAAAATTATCCGTATGACGTAAAAAAAATCTTTACACATGCATATTTTTTTGAATGAGCCGTATTAGCGAACGGGCAGAATTTCCCGTTTCGAAGAAAAAATAAAATAAATCCGGGCTTTCTGCAAACTCACCTCTCTCTACTTGAGGAAGAGGACATTTTTCAAAAGGAAATAAGGAGCACGCCGGGGACATAAATAGTCGCCTCGAGAAGAAAGAGACAAAAAGTGGACGGAGAATCGTTGGGGGGGGGGGGGGGGGGAAGGAAAAAGAGAGATGGAGGGAGAGAGGATGGTCGGGACGAAAGACTACACTGAGTACGTGTTGGGAATTTTCAACGTTTTGCTCCATTGCTGTAATTGAATAGCGAGGTGTCTGCAATCTAAAGACCTCGGTGGTTTACACCCCCCTTTTTCTCTCTCCCTCCTCTATTTCTCCCGTCCCTCCCACGGGGAAAACTATTCTTCCTTTCTCATCCTCCCTTCCAACAACCATACAACTCCTCCCTCTCGCATCCTTATCTAACCCTTCCGACAAACTCCCACTTCCTCCATATCACTCCCACGTCCCAACCGAAAACATAATCCTTAATGGGACCCCTTCCTCCTCACCCCTCCCCCTCCTCATCTCCCATATTCCAATCCAATTTCTCTACGTTTATTGGAGAATTGCCAAAACTTTTGCGGGAAAACTCTTTGTACACCTTCCTAGCCCACTCGCTTGAGCGACCAAATCACCGCCTTCTATATATACGGTTAGTTAGTATTCCTCCGCTTTCCTTGCCCGTGGTGTCAAAAATGTCTTTTTTTCCCCCGGATAGAAGAGGAACGAGAGGAAAAATGGAGAAATAAATACATAGGTATGGGGCACACGTAGAGAAGAGACATCTTCCGTTACAGAGAGCCTAGAACGTGACTCCCCAAGTTTTTCTTCCCGGGCTGAGAAGAGTGTGTTCCTCATTCTTCGTGTGGAAATGATCCGGTATGGGTATACACTCGCAAAATTCATCGGAAAACACACAAATTAACGAATATCCGAAAGCTGTAGACGATTTTGCAGAAATAAAAATATGTTAATTTCCACGCAAGCAGCTTCTTGTTCCCGTGGAGGACCGATGGGAAAAAATAGCAAATAAAAAAGTGGTAGAATATACATCGCACAAACTTTGTTATATATGTATGTGACTGGTCTCACTACACTCTTTCCTGGCTGGAAGGAATTCCGATTGCTACAAGGACAACACAACCGCGGAAAATGTCTTCTGCAGGTAAATGGTATTAATGCATCGATTACCTCATATATGTGACATTCAAACGATAAATGGTTACACCAAACACAAATACAAGTATTATATGGATTGGCAAAACTACAGGCGTTGGAGCATTATTACTGGACGAAGATTGCTGAGAGAGCTGGGTGTAAAAATCTATTTATTAGCTGGAAGCTAGTTATTTTTTAAGAAATATGGCTTGTGCAGCATTGTTTATGATTCCATTCTCTACAACGGAGTGAATTTTAATCGAAATCGTTAGAGCTATTTTTGAATAAACCGACATTTTGTGAAAATGAACAAGAATAAATTACCCTTCAATTTAGTGCTATATCGTTTATCTCTTCATAGTCTTTTACTCTGAATGTTATGCCTAAACACGCAATATCATTTGATTTTGTTGGACCATTTAGGCTTTAGAGTTGTGCACAGACAGACGGACAAACAGACAGCATGATGAAAACCACTTTTTGACTCAGGGACGCCTGAAACGTGTTTACGTGTCTTGAAGTTGATTTTTTCGTGATTACAATCATTTCTTTATATATGTTTTAGAAATAAAACACACCGACAAAGGAAAAAGGACGAATTGATATCTCTATAGAATAAATAATCTCTGAGGCCAACGATGAAAATCAAAAAGACGACTATCGACACTCGAATCGAATGATGCATCAAAACAAGGGCGAAGTAAAAAACGCCATAAACGTCGTCTTGAGTTAAATCGAGGGTAAACACGGCCATGTAGAAGTGTTTTTCTGACGAAGTCGAAACGAGAGACGGATTTGATCTAAAATTTGAAGCCGGAGGATGGTGAGAAGCTGGGAATTAAGTTCCACGAACGTCCGAGTAGATGGCAATGCCAAATCGAGTTTGCGGAATCGCTTCCGTATGTCTTTTGTTCCCCTTCGAGACCAAGCCGGACGAGTAACCGTCGAATATCGCATCCGCCATTCCAAAACTCGAGAGAAACCCAATTTTGCGCACAATAAAGGCCGAGCCACAATCACGTTCCGCTGAAACACGCCGAGCACATTTAAATCCCAACTTTCTCTAAGTTTAGGCTTATTTAACGCTTAATTGATAAACGGTTCGTGAATTTTCAAACACCGCTTCGTCTTTTCCCAGGATATAGCCAAATAAACCATTAGAAACACGAACAAATAAACATTATGATCAATTCCAGCAAGCGGTATTTCGTAAACGTTTGAATTTCCAATCCCACAAAACACCGATTCCTGGGAATCCCCCCTTGCGTATCGCATAAATCCTACCAAACGTTGTTTTCCCATTTTAGCTCTCTCTTCTGTAAAAGGGTCGGTCCAAAGGCATGGAGAATTCCGACAAAAAGAAAATAAGACATTGAACGAGTCTGTGGACATGGTCCACAAACTTCTCAAATGTATACAAGCTTCAATCCAAAATAAAAATTACCGATAGAATTAATTCGTTACAGTGATCAAGGTATGGCGCCATTCTTATCTGATGTCTTATTTCACGACAATCGCGTAAAAAAACGACGATTGGCGAGGCGAATTTTAAAACGTAGTCCAGGCACATACTATATGCACCCCGACCGAGTTACATTTTTACGGCCTACGCAAACAGAAGCACATCAGACACTCGCACACACAGGACGGACACACAAAACAACCGGGAGTCACCAAGCACCAGGAGGGAAGTGAGGGATTCTGGGATAATTTGGGAGTGACTAATATAAAAAAAGGAAAATTAACACGGACAAACACGAAAAACAATGGCAAGACCGTGCAAGCAATAGTGCATGGACTGCGGACAGAGAACATTCAAAAACACTAATCCACGAATATAATATAAGTGAAAAGCTAGTATTAATCCAATTGTTAATGGTTTACGGTTCCCAGTGAAGGCATACACGCAACAGAGGGATACGCCATTTTTAAATTCAAAATTAATTCCGGATGCGGGATGTGAATTTCTTTAAGAGCCAAACGCGGATTCCGTCTAACATTAGCAATATGCAAGGGCATTCAAATATTGGGCAGCGGTATTGACAAATGAAGTCGATTTGAACTTAAAATATTTTTAGTTCCCTCTATTTCACCACAAAACATGTGAATATCAAATCAAATTGATCAAGGAGCTAGAATATTATATGTCGCATGCTTAATTACAGTTCCTGTAAAATTATTAACAAATTATATAATGTTTGAAGTAGGAATATGTGGATAAAGATACTTGATAAGAATAAAACTCGTTAAATTCTCTTATTGAAAATTAAAAACAACGAAGTCTCATATTTACATTGTGAATAGTTTTGCTCGTTGAAGACATTATTGTGAAAATGATGGAGATATTAAAAATTAACGCTTTTTCCGGAAAAAAAAACTATTGTGTAATCGGGAATTAAAAGTGTTAGAATTGAGCAATAATAAAGAAATGGTATATCCCTGCAATGGTCATTTCACTGGGAACCAGGGAAGACAATCACATGAAGGGGTTAGAAGTTTAAAAACGTGAATTGGTACCAATGGGAATGCAGGGTTGGAGGGAGAACGAGTAGAAAAGATGAAAAAATGATCATCGATATAAGTACCTCCCAGACGGTGTTTCTGCTCCCTTAGGCTGAGGTGATGGCCGCCTGTAAGCAAGCAAGAGTCTTCTAAATACAATTCCCAAAAGATTTCATCGTTTCTTGCCTTCAATCATTCATAAAATACTTTAACAAAACCCCATTTCATTATGTGTAAAGGCAATTCAGTCCCATTTTACTCCTAAGCCTTAAACGTATGATTGATTATTATAAAAGGACTCTTGCGCTTTCATTAATTCTTATCTGATATTAAGTATAGAGATAAAATATAAAAGGAACACATTTTCCTATTGCCGAGCTCAAACTTACATGCACTGAAAATAAAAGAGTGAAATGTTCATTTACAAGCAATATAAATTGCATGACATTGTATCAATTTACATTTTTTCTTATTCACGAATAATATACGTCTCTGCAATATAACAAAAGATTCTTTAGAAGCAGATATGAACTGTAATTAATAGAACATTCAAACAAACACTGTAAGAGAAGGATAAAATATATATCGTTATAATAAAGGCATTTTACTAACTTAAACAACAGAATAAAACTGATAACAAACCTAGAACGACCATTTTATACTTTAACAATCAAACACGACCACAATCATATGTACATTTGCATTAAACGCTAATTAAATCCAAAACATACTAATATTTAATAAAAATGTTTTGCTATGCAGCATGGTTATATAATTATACAATACATCTGAAAATAGAATGAAAAATAATGTTAAAATATGGAGAAAATATGCATATTCCCTGTTGAAACAATAAACAATTTAACTCCTCAATATGCATATTCCCTGTTGAAACAATAAACAATTTAACTCCTCAAGCGTTAAAATACGAAAAATCGAAGAAACAGTAGATCGTGAATAAAAATTGTAAATATACGTCCGCAACAAACGACTAGCGATAAAACAAGTCGAACTTCGATAGATCGAATATAACTTATTCCGCTTCTTTTATGATTTGACACTCCCTAGCCACGTTGTTCTACAAACGGATATAAATCTACTATCTTATATCTTTTGATAAATCCCCGTGAAGAAGGGAGTAACAATCTCTGCTGGCACATGACGCCGTTTGATGCACGCACTAATAATAGGCGCTACTTCTTCCGTAGACAGCCACAGAGCCTCTGGAAAAAAAATTCACCGCCGACATTTTATTCATACAGACGAACGAGCTTTTTTATAAAAAAATAATATCCGACTCATAAACTTACTCAACTGACGATCTCGCAGCCATATCCTCTCGCGAACTCTTTAAAAACCAATCAAGTGATCAATGCCGCCAACGCGATCAACTACACGGAGCGTACCCTTAGAAAACCAGCCCTCATATACGGTCGTCCAAAAAAAGAGAAAATCCGCTATTTTCTATCCGCTCCCCCCCTTCCCTTACCCCCCAAACCCATTCGAAACTCCCTTCCAGTGCCCCCAGATACCAAAAAGGGATGGTAAATACAAACGTCATTAAGTGCGAGCCTCTTTGCACGGCTTAAACGGAGCGTTAAGACCACTAGAATTCCAAATCAGAAATAAGGGTTGGAGAGAGAGAGAGACAGAGACGGAGAGAGAGAGAGACAGAGACGGAGAGAGAGAGACAGAGACGGAGAGAGAGAGAGAAACAGACACAGAGAGAGAGAAACAGACAGAGAGAAAGAGATTGCGAAAGTGGGAGAAGGGAGTAAAAGGAAAATGGACAAAGAAACGAGAGAGGAATATAAAAGGGATAGAACGAAAAAGCAGAGGGGAAAACAAAAAGAAAAACAGAAAGTGAGCGAAAGGAGATTGAAAATTGTGAGAAATTAAAGGAATGAGATAATGGAAAAAACAATAGAATGAAACAAGATAGGTGAGAAATAACTCAAGAGGTGAACGTAACATACAACAAAGGAAAAGCGAAGAGCCAAAAAGAATAACACGAACAAAAGAGGATCGAAAAAATGGGAGCGGTTTCCGAAATAAGTAAAATAGGGAACAAAAATTAAACAACGGTATGAAAATCAAAATAAATGAGTGAAGGATACCTGTGTAGATGGAAGGAAAGAAAGTCACCAAAAACGAGTTAAACGAAATCAAACGAGAATGATCGACAAACAAGCACGGAAATAGAGAGCGATATGGGAATAAAAACGACGGAGAAAGCTAGGAATTAATGAGTGTTTAAAATGGCGGAAATGATGGGGCAAGGAGGAATCGGGAAAAGAGAAAGGCGAAAAGGGTGGGATAGGGGGGAAGAGGGAGGAGGAGAACGGCGGAAGAGTGGGGGGGAAGGGGAGATGAGCAGACTATAAGAGGGATCGGACCGAGAGCATCAGCGGTTATAGGTTAAGAGGCTTTGGATAGAAGGGAGACGAGTGAGAGAGGGAGGAAGTGAGAGAGCGAGAGAGAGGGATGATCGTTTGACTGATGTCGATGAAGAGGTGAAGGGCGCAGGCGGTACGATAGATGGGTGCGGATGAAGATTGGAAAGAGAAGGACGGGGGGAAGAAGGGGTCGCAGAAAACAAAATACTGGAATTTTTCTAAATGGAGCTGATGTAATGATTAAGATAATCTTCTAAGGACGCTCTAGATAACGACACCATAGTAAGAAGGGTCGCGGGTTCGAATCCTGCCAAGGGTATGGTTGCATCTGTTCGCTTTTGTTATTCATTCATTCTAAAATTAATAAACTTTCATCATTACTGAGTTGTTTCTACTGTATGCGAACGTTTTAATCAACAAAAATTATTAAAATCCAGCTTGTGGTATAAGATTAAACAGGGAAAGATAAAAAAGCGCTGGTGATAACATTTAATACGAAGTAATAACATGATAAAAGTCGAATGATTTCTAGAAGATGACAATCACAGCTACTTCAGTATGATATTTAGGGTAAATAAGATATGAAGAATGTACATGAAACAATAATGCAAATGGAAATACAATCGAACCCCGTTATATCATTCGAATTAGACAACATTTTTATTGTTCGTGAACATGAACAAGAATGTCTTCATAGAACCACAAAAACTTCTAGTGATAGACACACGAGCCATCGGCGCTAGGACGTAAATTTAAGCGCCTGTTCATAACAACAGATAAGAACCAGCAATTTGAAAATGGAACAAAACCCAAACACCAGCGGAACGATTGAATAAAGAAAGAATACGGGAAAAATCGACAAAATAATCAGGAAGAAAAAATGCCAAAACGGACAAACGGCGAACCGAAAGATAATAATCGAAAGTGGAATAGCGACGAATGAGATATGAAAACGGGAACAGACAACACGGAGAGAGACAGAGCGGAAAGAGAAGAGGTATGGAAAGAGATGGGAAGAAAGAGAACGCACCGAGGAGAGAGAAAAAAGAGAGAAAGGAAGAAAAGCGGAACGTGCGAGTAAGGGGACAAGAGTGCTTTGGCGGCCATGTTTTATTATTAACACATCCAACCCTCTCCTTTTTTTCTTTCTTTTTCCTTTTCCTCCGAGAGTGGAAAGAGGCCGCTTTTCGATGGGAAGTGGGAGGCGAACCTGAATTTCCATTAATTTCGGAGATGGAGAGAGAGGATGAGTGCTTGTGTGAGTGGGCGTACTACCGATGGAAGATGGGATTTCAACGAAAGAGGGGAGAAAAGACAAAAAATAAACGAAAGCGTTTAATTAATCGCGATAATATGCTTTACCATCGAAAGTCGCAGTTCTTTTTTTTGTGGAGGTAAACCAGTGACGTCTCGCGGAAGACGGGAAAAATGCGAGCAAATATTGGCAGACTCGTGAAAGAATGGGAGCGTAAATTTTAACGACAAAGCGAGACGAAACTCGGAACGAATGAAGAAAGAAAAGTTCAATCTTATGAACGAAATTAAACGGAGAATTCTTTCCGAGTTGGAATCGTGAAAATGAGGAACGCGTAATAAAAAATTTCGTATTGAGGACGGTTTTGAGAATCTTGAAAGAGATAACCATGGTAGCAACCGGGAAAGGTAAATACCGAAAGAGTAAACGAAATGATACATAGTGGGCATTGAAGAATTATGGAAAGCGGAAGGTTACAAAAACGTGAAAAACGAGCTTAAACGACATGAAAAATGAACAGTGCGGAAACGCTAAGGAGAGACCGGTAAACTAATTACTCGGGCGCCGAAGAACCAGGTACAAATTCGATTATGCAAGAATAAAATTGAATAGTCTTCAAAAATTCGTCCTCTTCTGCACAAGTTGAAAAAAAAATCCGTCGCGAGTTATTAAGAACAAACTAAATTCATAAAAAGCGACATTTTTAAACACGAAAATTACTGCATAAAAATTAAAAGAAATCATCCGCTCTTTTATGGAAAATTAATTCTTGGAAAAATTTACGAAATAGCGAGATTTCCTTGAAAAGATAAGTGAACTAAATAAATGAATGCAGTTAATCATAAAGAATTTTTGAATATGCGCAGCGGTTTAGATTAAAATATTAGAAATAACTGAAAAAGATGAGAAAATATTTTGAGAATTATCATTTACAACAAGCATATTAAGGCCAGCGGGCAACCTCGGCTAAAAACTTTCAAGGCATGGGCAACATACATTGTATTCGTTCATGTCAACAGATTGTTATTGTTAAAAAATGAAATGTGTATAAACATAAGGATGTTCTTAAGGAAAAGCGAGTTATTTAATTTTTAAGAATTCTTACGAGAAATTTTACATCTTATTTTGTTAAGCAGCTGGGTATACGAAGGAACATATTTCGTCAAAGCTTTTCTCGCCTTGTAATTCATACGTTTTTCTGACATAATTGATCTACAAGTTGATTTAATAATTTTCATACTTATATATGTTTAACGTTGGATTTAGTTTCGAACCCGATACGAAAAGACATTATCTGGTATACGGAGAAAATAAATCGAAACCACATTAAAATATTTCAAAATAGGACCAGAAAAGAAAAATACCAACATACATTGACAAGTAAGGGACGAAGGATGAAAGAAAACTTGCAACAACAATTACGTCAAATTTTTTTTAAGTTGTCCCCTCCATCCCAAAAACCAAATTGTGACAACAAAATGAAAACAGCGGGCAGAGGTTGAAGAGATGAAGAGAATAAAGAGAGAATGAGAAGGGAATGGAGGAAAATATGAAAGTGAATATTTCGGATGGAGACTTGAGGGTTGGATTATGCGGGAACCCGCCTGCAGGACAAGAGGAAAGTGGTCGGAAAATTGGAGTTTGTTAGCGATAGTGGTTGATTTAGGAGTAAAAAATGACATGAAACGTAAGGGATCAAATCGAAGGGAAGAGATAAAGTGCGGAGGAGAGAGGTTGGAAAATAATGAGAGGCAGGAGACGAAAAACATGACCCCAAAAATCACGTTAAAAATTAATACCTCCTTCGAGAAAGGTTTTCTATTACATCCGAAAGTAACATATTTTAACATTCTAATTCTTGTCATAGTTACCACGGTGACTATAAAATCACATCAGCGATGTCTGACGAAGACGGATATTAAGTACGATTTCATTTTCGAGGGGAAAAATTACAATTTTAAAAGTCACCGAGATGCGAACTTTCACTGATGGTGGCTGCTTCCCTCCAGATTTGCGTTATCAGGAATTACCAACAGTTTCATGACTATTATAGTAATTATAATTATCAAAAGTTAATTAGCATTTGAAAACATCCAATAATCTTCACAGGAATACATTTTGTACAAAACAGTGTTTCAAAGTATTTTAAGAGTTGTCATGCGCGAGAAATAAAACCAGTACATGAAACAGATTTTTTTCAATAACAATTTCATTTACTTACGCGACCAGTGAAACCCCCAAGTAAATTAGGAACACAACGACAAATATAACACTAAAACTTCATTTATTATCCGTAAAGTAACGAAAAGATCGATAGGAAGAAAGCAACCGTTCCGCGACGCAAAAGGCGGCGATATTTTTCGGGAGAGATTTCGAACCTTTTAAAACCGCAGTGAACTTGCAAAAAAAATCGCTGACTTCGCACCGACACACGAAAAGATTGACGAAAAAATTCGCGCATGCAAAATCTCCCTTCATTTTTTTTCCGCCAGCTACCATGCATTATTCACACATCCCCACCCATTCCAACTCGTCTGGGTGACAATCTTATGCCCGCAGACGAGTGGTCGTTTCTCTCTCTCTCCTACACTTCCTTTCCCCCCCTCTCTCTCTCTCGTTAAAAACAGTTGAAGTCGTCAGTGCGCAAGATCAAGCGAGCTAGAGGGCTTCCAACGCTCTACGCTTTCCGAGCCATCGACTGAAGCCCAGTTTTTGCGCGCGGACCCTTAAGGCACACGCCCTCTTCTCCCTACCTCCCTCCCTTCTTCCCTCTCCACCTATCTCCCCAACCCCACCTCCCTTACCTCTCCTCTCTTGCGAGTGTAAAAAATAAGAGCCCTCCAAGACGCCAGTCGTTTTTTGTACAAACAAATGAAAGCGCGCGCGCGTTAAAGTAAGCGTGTTGCGTCCCGAAAAAAAAACTCGAAAAAGCTTGCGAAGGATTTTTTAAAAATTAAGAAAAGAGACAGAGAGAGAGAGAGGAATTGTGTCTAATGGCACTTGACCCTGTTAATATGCCTCCAGAACTACCTTTTATGACTCCTTTGAGTAGTTATATGACTTAGCTCTCGACTCGCGAATCTCTTTCATCCGTTTTTTTTAAGCATTTCGAAAAAAAAAGACTCGCGATTTTGCTCTCTTCTTTTTTGTTCGTTCGAGTCGCTTGAATGCAGAGTTGGTACGCTTTTTAGATTAGCGGCGAAAGGAGGATGTTTGGAACCGAATGGGGTTTATTCATCCGACTCTCATTAACGCCGAATTATAGCTGGCCTATTCGTCGTTAAAATGAAAAAATAAATAAATGAATTTCTTCCGAGAATTTCTGAAAAGAAGGACCGTGAAAACGAACGAATTCATTCGATGAAATGGCTTATTCACGGTTTTTCGCCAATTTGTTTAACCTTCGCGAAGTCTTTCGAAATCCGGAGTGGAATGTAATTAAGGAAGGCCTCTGTTATAGCGGATATATTTTTGTTTCCAGGAAATTTGATTTTTTAAAGCCTTATTCAAGAAAAACTGGAAAATCACTTATCCAATGCAGTAGTTATTCTAGATACTTCTATACTGTGAAATTGCAATATAGAATGAAGACGTTAAATGAAGACGTAGAGAACGTGACAGGATTATACTAATATAGCATTGCATGACATCGAAATACGTCGCTGACGTGTTCTCATGCCTCTACTTACGGAGCAAACGCTTTTCAGCTGTTTAGCTGAAGCAATCTTTCATACGGACTCCATGTAATTATGATGAAAATACAAAGTTGCAACTTAATGCAATACCTAAACAACGAATGCAATTTAAGATCACACTTATTCCGAATGAAATTATATATTATTCAACAAACTATTACAAAGCATTAAGATAATGGAGTAACTTAAAAATCTACAACTTATAGCTCTAAAAATTTAAAAAATATAATTATAAATCGAAATTCCTTAACTGACTAGGATACATACGCGTCCATAATAATAAATAAAGCCTGACATTTCAACATCTCGAAGGATGTTAAAAGACACAAACAGAAAATCTATCACGAGAGATAAGAGACATTCCTTATCCATGCGAGCAATTTTACCGAAGCAATGTAACCTAAAATACATACATCTGTAAAAATCTTTATCACGATCATCTCACAACGGAAAAATTGACTTTTTACATCCCTATTTGCAATATATTCACTGAGCGCACTCGATAGAGAAATTAGGACGTAGTTACTGCTCTGCAAATTCATAGTTAAACATACGAGGGTTGAACTACGGAAACTCCACCGGGTCTATAAACGGTGAGACAAGCGTACCGGCAATTTTTACGAATTCTTAACATACAGACAATCTCTGCTCGCCAATGACCAAACTGGCGAGACCACAGGAGGGATATTTAGGACGGGATTATTTCGGGAATAACTCACCGGTCGGCTGTTTGACATCATCCCTGTGAAGGTCGGACTTCGTCGACGCCAACATGCTCAAGGGATGGTTCGCTGCGGCTGCGGCCGCCGCCGCCGCAGCTGCCGCCGCGGCTGCAGCCCCTGGCCCTCCTAGGGCACCAGAGAGACCTAATAAGGAGGCCGCCGAAGTCGGGGGACCTCCCGGAAGGCCCGGGTGGGGTGGCATCATGGGAAGAGGGGGCGCCGCGTGGGCAGCAGCCGCCGCGGCTGCTGCATGAGGCAATTGCTGCGCGTGCATCTGTTGCTGCGGAAATTGGAGAAGAAAGGGTCAGTTGCATCACATAAAAATATAATACACACATAAATGTTCGATGGAAGGAACAAGGCGTTCGGCTTCCTAAGCGTTTAAATTGGGAAAAAATAATCCTAAATAAACTACTTACTTGTTCCGTTCAAGTCTGTTTCCATTTTACGATAAGGTTTAAAAATGTTAAACCTTTTCCTTAAACTTAGGCTACGTGGACTGCGAAGCATAAGAACATTCGGATTGTCGATAACTGCTTTAGTTTTAAAAAAGCGAATTTAGCATTACAATTGGACGAAAAACTTACAACTTTTTCCTATAATTCATTAATATGTAAAATATATAAATGTTTGGAGACTACGGCGAAGATAAAATAAAAAAGGAAACAACTATGCCGTAATTTAATTAATTAAATTACGCGTAGGAGTTGTTTCCTTTTTATTATAATATGGATAATATTAAATTTTCTTCAATCTCAAACTTATTGCACATACACTTGAACAGAAAAAACTCTCGAATAATACTTTTTCAGCCCTTTACATAGAAAACATCCACAAGTTTCGAATAATCACATCGTGCTTTTCATTCTGGAAAAATTAGTGATGAATATGGCCAATTTTATTACTGTTTGCATGAACTTCATTAACAATTTTTACACGTTACGCATAAAATGATAAAAAATAAAAAATAAATATTCATAAATCGCAAAGTTTCATTAATTAGCCAGCTGTAGAACCATTGCTGGAGTCAAAATATATAGAAAGAAATAGAAAAGTTGAGCGGAAATAAGACAAACGAGGGAAAAGAAACATTTTTACATCTTCATTGCCGTTTAAAAATTAACGGATATAAACGCCAAACCTATAATGACTTAAAACTCCGCCGATCACACCGTTAAAAAACATCACGCGCACGCATCAATCAGACATCTTCCGGTGCCAGGTGTTTTATCCCATTTAATTTGAAAATATGATCTGAAAAAGTCAAAATAAAAAACAGATGTATATAAATATCAGGAACAAAATAAAAAACAAATAAACTAGCTATCAACTTTTCAGAGTCAACAGAAACTCAATCAGAGCCGACGTGATCCAATGCAAAAAATAAGTCAGACTTCGCTTGCATATAACTTCACCATTTTACATATCTCTTGGACCCTTTTGTATCCTACCTTTGCTCACAAGCATTTGGCCTGCGTACCTAACCTTAATATCGGAACGTCTGAACATCGAAGGGGGATACTCCCTCCCCCTCTCCTCCCCCCTTTGCTATCCCACCCCTAATCAAAGCTTTGGCGGGAGTTTACCGTATGCGGAAAATCAAATCTTGCTGGCAAGACAGACGAGAGACGCGATGGAAAATCAGGCCGGAGGAATTTCCAACCGAGTATCCCAAGTTTCGCGGAGGACATACATGGGGTGTGCATATCAATGATTCTGATTGTATTGGAGAGAGAGAGGGAGAACTAGATTGGGTCAGGTTTTGGAGTTAAAACTAATTGGTAGTCCGCAGAGGGCAATGCCTCGATAGGGAGGGGAGAGAGGGGGAGAAAAAAAGCGGAAGACTGGGATAGGTACGGGAGATGATAGAAAGTGTGTTTGAAGGTAGGGAGGATGAGACAATAGGGATAGAGGAGATAGGGATAGAGGAGACGGAGAGAGGAGATAGGAAAAAGATAAAAAGAGTAGGCGAGTCGGTTTTTTTAGTCGAGGGAGTTTCTCCCCACGAACACAGGGAAGCAGCGATGCGTGATGTTCTGTGCTAATTGGCCCGGGTTTTGCGAGAGGTACCACAAGGCTCGACACTAACCCCTCATCTCTTTCCTCCGCCCTCGCGCGCCCCCATCCGCCGCAGGAAATAAAAAACTAAACAAATAAAGATGAAAAATAAACAGGAACGACGACATAAGGTTAAGCTCTAGATTACACAGATAAATTTCAAACTAACATGCAACCACGGAAACGGGAACAACGAAGGGAAAATATGCCGGTGGGAGAGGGAAGGCATTAATTTTTGCCGCCCTCACTCCTGTAAAAAACAAATCATTCCTGTATTCATCCGCCTTCCACCCGAAAAATACTCTTTGGTAACAACTCCCTATTTTACGCTCCTGCACACAGCAACATGCACAACAAATATTTCTCCTCCTTATTTCAGAATATTTACGTTAGAATGCTTCCGCCAAGAAAAGTGAAACTATCGCATCACGAAATATTCCTCGCCACCTCCTACTTCCCCCGCGAGTCATGATAAAACGAACTGGCTTTAGTTTTTCTTTTCAGACGAAATAGAGTTTTCATGAAAATGGATAACACGAAAAAGGCGGAACGTCAGTCGAAAACTAGTTATTTTGGGAGGTGTTCACATTATTTACCTCTTACTTTGGCGTTCTCTTTTAAAATTGACCCCTATTTTACCTCCTCCGCACAACATGTCGGCCAAGACTGCCAATCCTACGATTAACTATCCGACTTGTTACTTCACTTAAAAATAAGACCATTTTAGGCGTGCCGACGATGTTACACTCATAGGACACCCAGGTATTTTTTGAAGACTCATCTTTGCACCATTTACCTAAAAACGACCTAAGGTAGAGGATCAAATATTCCGAATAAATTATAAAAACCGTAACCTCAGTATAGCGCATAGGGCATGAATACAGTCGATGAATCAGTAGATTATTAATTCATGCCTCAGTATCACGGATACTTATAATCACGCCAGCACGTTACGTTCGTTTACCTCTTTCCAACTCAATTCCTTCTACGCGATATGAAAATTGTCGCACGGAACGACGAGAGAACACAATACTACAATGGCTCGTATTATGCGATCAACTTGACAATAACCGTTGCATCTAACACCATGGTAAATAAACGACGGATTGGATAAAATATTTATTTAACTAGCTCGTAAACAGACCTTGACCGACTTTTACTATGAGCTTAATAACGATGACAAAAACTAATACATACAGCCATGCCCTGTGCAGAATTCGAACCCACGACTCAAGCATTGCGAGCCAGATACGCTAATCAGCCCTTAACCGAGGCCAAAACGGCGTTACGAAATAAACCCATTAATAGGACGACGGAATATAACTCGATTCAGATGCGTTTATTGCCAAAACTTTAGTAGAAGAGAGAATTTTCTAATTCAGAGTTTACGCTTAATATTTACATTACATTGTAAGAAAAAAGTGACCCAAGTACGATTATTTTGGAAGCGGAATTGCCTACACCACTTTACTTTCCGAGTTCATAAATAGACTAAAGGCGTGCCAACTCAAGAATAGCAAAAAATTATAATTTTATGGAGTAGCAACAATGAACAGCAATGATAACGATCTGTCTGGCCCACTGTACGACTATGACGTAAACAACAGGTAATATGATCGTGCATACAACGACATAATTTGGCAGGCAAACAAATAACGAGCCAACAATGGTAGTACTAACCAACAATCGAGGTAGGTCGGGACGCTGTTGCTGTAAAGAAATAAAAAGTTTTCAAAAATTTCGAAATTTAAAACTTTATTTATACAAAGGTATAAAATGAACGCTACATTTTCCTTTATGATAATAACAGCATTACACCCAAGCCGATTCACCTACATTTAAATGCTAAACAAACACTACACTAGGCGCAGAATATTACAGCTGAGAACTCGACTGAGGTTTCTCTTGCCGACATTTAAGATGGTTGCGAGGGCAAAAGCTGACGGTATTATTTAAAGAGGCGTTAACAAACTGCTTATGAATTCAACTTGAAAATATGACAACCAATACGCCAAAGGACCACCAAAAAAATCCTTTAACGGCAGTAACCACGCTTGCCCTAAAGTATTTACTCACCACTAAAACCCGCCCACATTTCATTCGTGTCAACTCGCCCCAACTAAAATCGAAAAGTATTCAACAATTAGCTAAAACAAACTGCAAATCCGTTATCGTTGGAGGCAATCAGATACGCAAACGATAGCTACATCAAACAAAACACTACAGCGCTTAACGAAAAACTGATTATGCAAACGCAGGTGCCTAAAAAAAACCCACTCATAAAAAAAATTATCGGAGCCGCGCATCTAAAAAAAATCCATCCAAATACTTGGCAGGAAGAAAAGTAATTGTCAAATAATTGGGCGGAAAATATTTTTAATTTTCTCCCCGAAACCATTTCGGAGACCCCCCTCTCTCTCTCCCATAACTTAACTCACTTGCTTAAACATCATTAATTCGGCTCCCTTTACCTCCCTACCCTCCCCCTTCGTCTTCCCCTTTTTATAACATCCCTAGCCTCTCTCCCTCCTCCATCCTATCGAAAACCTCTCCCCCCCCTCCCCCAGCCCTTCCGAAAAACCCTCTTTGACACCCTCCTGAACCGCCCACCCTCGCAGATAATCACCCCCCTTACTAATCAACATTCCGAAACCCCACTCATTCCATAGAAATCCGGAGAATCGTCCATAAATTAGCTTAAATTCTTTGCATACTTCGAGCTGGTCCGTTGGGATAAAAAAGTTTGTCGAGAGGGAGAGAGGAAGAGTTTAAAATGAAAAGATGAGGAGCGCTTTCAGTTATCTTCTCTGTTGGAAAAGATTTTCGAACCAAGACGGCAAAGCAGAGGCTTCGGATCATTGTTGAATGACAAAAAATTATACGATTAAACACTCATTGTCGCCCTAAGTGTGACTTGTCCATTTATTTCTGAAGCACTGATTTTCATTTACATCAGAAAGGTGTGCCCAGTAACATTTAGTAAAATACAAAGAATTCGACGCATAGCACGCCTCGTTAAAATGGATCGAATTTATTAGGCAGAAATTTTTTTTTATATACCTGGGCACTTTATCACGTTAAAAGAAACTTCGCTTACTATGAAGTATCATGATTCGAAATTTCTCAAAATATTCCATAATCGGGTTAATTTTTCTAAAAGTTGGCACTCAATACCTAAACTATTGTTCATTATTTCATTTTCATCTTAACATTTAGATTTGTTGAGAAATGGCATTCTCATCCAAAGATCAAATAACCGAATATTGGAAGAGGAGTGGTTAGCGTGTGTGCCTCCCAATATTAGGGTTTTGGGTTCGAATCCTGCCTTGGGCATGGTTGTATGTGATCGTTGTCGTTATCTTTATTATTCTCATAGTTAAATGCCGGAACCAGCTATTTATGAGATAGTATAAAAACAAATAAATACAGTTTTTGAAATTGGAGGGTTATTAGAATCATGTAATTTTAATTTAATTTAGATTTGAGGGGACTTGAAATATACCGAGATTTAAAAAATATCTTAAGGACTTCAAGCTGAGTACACTCACCTTATTGATTAAAACCCAAACTATTTCACTTTCTCGAGGCGCAAGAACTAAGAACGACGAACAAACCAAACTTCTTCAGACTGGGATAAATTCCGGCCTAGCAACGAACACGGATCTTCATCATAAAAACAACGCCCTTGTTTGCGCATAATTATCGCGTAAACAATAAAAAAAGCGAGAAAACCGATAATTGAATCGCGATAAATCCGGCGATTTTTTTCTTTAGATCCCCGGAAAAAAACTACGAGACGGAGAAGCCGCCGGGGAAAAAAATGAAGAAAAAAAAAGTTGCCGGCGAAGAAAACCTCTCCGAGTCAATAAGACGGAAAATCACCACCCCAGAAGCCGCTTCCTCACTTACGAGATACTTCCATCCTTCTTTTCCACTTCTTATTACTTATTCTGGCCTCTGCTCGGAGAGAAAACCCTTCTCTCCGCCATGTCTCCCTCTCTCCTATCTCTCTTTTCTTAAGACGCCACCCGATGGAAAGCACTCCTCCCACGTAAGCTCATCCTTGCAAAAGAAGGTTTGATGGGGGATGAGGAAAGAGAGAGGAAGGGGGAGAGGGGGGGAGGGAGAGAAGGGGGAAGGATCTCGAGCCATTTTTGCTAATGCGACTTAATTTGCCTCGCTAGAAAGGATAGCGAGGGAATAAGAGAAAGTGTGTGTGGGGGATGGGTGGGAGTTAGGGTGGGGGCGCATTGCTTCCCTGTGGGACGAGAGCGGAAGGCGACGACCCCGAGAAAGGATGGCGAGGGAGATAGGACCGGATGAAAAGGAGAGAGGGAGGGGTGTGCGGGGGGAGGAGGAGGTAAAGAACGTAGTGAGAATATTAAAAGTTGGGCGCGGATTAAGGGGGGAGGGGGCTGTGGGGGAGGATGTCGGGGGGTTGGAAAGACGGAGGGGAAATGGAAAAAGGATGGCGAGCGCGCATTATCATCGGAATTAAGAGAAAGAGGGCTCTGTAAGTCGTTGGGAAGATAAGAAAACACTAAAGCAAAAGAGAATATTGAACACGGGTAAAAATTCCGGGTAGTGTTGCGTTTGGAGAATTGCGTCGACAGTCAATTTTTTGTGTTAAAATTACGTATTTTTTCCAGATTGAAAATCTGTAAATCTGTTGGTGTTCCCGAGCCAACGAGAGCTGAGAAAACAAAGTAGGATTTCTTCAAAGTCTGATTTTTTTTGTTTTGGAAACTAAATCGGCGACAAAACCATATCTTTACTTGCCGATTACTCTCATCATGGAAAGTGCAGAAAGTACGCGAAAACACTGATTTAGATAGTGCAAAACTGTTTAATTATCACCGTTTTGAAGTGAATCGCAACGTCAGGGAGGGAAGGGGCAGGGCAACCACTGCCACGTGATTAGAAAAATTAATACTAACGCGATCTCAAAGCAACCTTGAAAAATTTAGCTACGATAATGTTTTACCTCTAATCAGAAATGAAAAACATTTCCAGCCGTTAAAAAAATAAACGAAAAGACGCAGGAATTACAAACCATAATAATATAAAAACTCGAGCAAGGAAAAATATTTCCGAGGAATTATTTTTTTTTAAAGTGAAAGAAATCAGATTAATCCGAAGTATGAGACCCAAGAAAATATTAGGCGCCATGGAATGCGGGATGTTCCCAAGATTTTCGAGAAAATTCATTTTTATTTTAATAAAATTCGACCTTAATTTATCCTTATGAGAGCTGACAAAATTCTTTAGCACTTCGGAATTACTAAAGAATGATGTGAGGAAAAAATTAAGGGAAAACATCTGGAGAAAATTAAAAAATAAAACTTTGAGAAAATCAGTATTTTTTTTAAATACGAACGAGAACGGACGTCTTTATTGCCAAATACATAAGTTCTACAAATTCTTTCGGTATTAAAAATCCACTAAAAAAGATCCAAGGAAATATTTTAAGCAAACATTTTAAAAACAACATCCTGGGACTTTGATGACCAAACACTAACAGTTATTTCCGCTTCGCCACCGCTTCTCAAAGATGGAATTCTCGGGTAAGTTTCCTCACTGATGTCATTGGCGCTCATGCGGTATCTATAAAAAATAATTTGACATCACTCATTCACATCAGAAAAGCAACGTCCCAATTTAAGCATGTTCCAATGCAGAGTATCATAACAGAATTCTTTAGGAGATACGCCGTTTAATGTAATATTTGAGCAATAATACGTAAAATACACAGCGTACCATGTCCGACCCAAATCTTGGTGGACTTTCCCGTCCATCTGCCTATATAATTAATTGCAAGTAAACAACATTTGGCTAGCTATTTATAACGCAGAACACTTTGGAATCTCGATGACATTCCTTTACTTATTTAACTGTCAAAAATTTTTTTCTGAACAATAACTAAATTAAAATGCAAGTTTCAAATATTTTCACAAAAATTCACAGAAGGTGCAGCTGGAGGGGTTTCTCGCCTGGGGCGCCAAGATATCTCGAGCAGCGTAACTCCAAACACCCACCGCTATACCTTTCAACCGCTACGAAATCCTTCGATTCAAGTTCAGTATTTAGC
Organism: Tanypteryx hageni; assembly: GCA_028673005.1. Taxonomy (NCBI): domain Eukaryota; kingdom Metazoa; phylum Arthropoda; class Insecta; order Odonata; family Petaluridae; genus Tanypteryx; species Tanypteryx hageni. The sequence continues at coordinate 144,208,297 of CM054115.1, read as the reverse complement.
GCATTTAGCTGACAAGAATGATACTTAATATATATATATATATATATATATATATATATATATTAATATATATATTGATATTTTAAAAAATGTTAACCCGATCTTTTTGCGGGCTATAATATCTGCAAAAGAATGCGCGAACGTATTTTCAGTTTAGAATAAAAAATACTGCGCTATTTTAATGAATAAAATCAAAGCCATTATTATGGAAAGATACAACATGGGTACGAGGGTATAAAAAAAGAACAGTCGCATGTTAATAAGAAACATGTTCTAATGTTTTATGTCGATAATTCTCTAGTAATTTTAGGAGTTTCACGAATGAAACAGAGGAAAAAATTACTTATCCAACTCATATAGTCATACAACGACTGAATACAGTTGCTACACCCATTTCAATTGCAAATTGGCTATCCTCATCGGAGATTCAAAGATCGCCATTACGAAGAGTTTTCTAGCCACAACGTTAACGAGATAATTCACGTTTCAAAGGAAAGCAGGATTTCGAAGATAACCACAAATAAAAACCCATCAAAATGGAAATTATTTTAATCTCCGCGGATCATTCGCAAAAACGAGTATCAGATAAAATGTTACAATGAAATGAATAAACCACATCGACACATTAACAGAAATAAGGGTGCAGAAGAAAAGCAGCACACAGCAACTCGGTAATAAGCATAGCACGAACGAAATCACGAAACAAAGTAATGAACAAAGGAACGTTGAGAAAATGCGCAATTCAACAGAAAAAATTAGAATGCGGAGTCAATAACGAACGCGTAAAAGAGAGAATCAAGGCGAAGATGCGAGTAAGGCGCAGAGTATGAGAGAAATGACGAGGGCGGGAACGAAAATCGAGGAAATCGAGATAGAGAGGGAGAAGTAGATAGAAGCCATTTAAAAATTCACGAACCATTCCTATCCTTTTCCACCAACCTTAAACACCAACTCCCTCTTTCTCCCAACCTATCTACCGAAACCCACTCAAGAAATCTCCAACCCCCCCATCCCTCTTCTTTCTCCCACGATTCCTTTTGCATTTACGCCCCCCCTCTCACTCCTCATCATCCCCTTTTTATTCCGTCCCCTCTCCCTTTCACTCCCCCGCCCCGCCCCCGCAGCTTACCCCATTTCCACCCCAAGTATTTTCTTTCAACTTCCGATCCGCCTTACTTCAAAATCTCGCCTTTTCTCCTTCTCTCGGAGGCAAAACCCCCCCCCTCCCCACCTCCTCCCACCCAACCTGCTCCACTAACTTCTCCGTGAGGGTAAAAAAGGGAGAGAGGGGATTTAAAATGGAATGAAGACGGGGTAGGCTGTAGCAGCATTAGGTGGGGTTGGTTAGCGAGGGGGTGAGGAGAGTGGGGTGAGGTATAACAGGAGGGGAAGGGATGAGAATGCTGAGGGGAAGGGATGAGAATGCTGAGGGGAATGGCCCAGGCCTTCTTATGGATTTAAGGAAGACGGTGCTCGGGAGAAAGAAACACAGGTGGAGGGAGGATGATGTCTTGAGGAATGCATAAAAAGCGTATGGGGAGGGGAATCGGAAAGATTTTTTTCTCTTCTGAGGATTGGGAAGAGCGGAGAGGAATAAAGGCGGAATCGGATGAAACGGGAAATGCGAAGTGGGATCAGTGGTAAGAAATCAAACAGTACGACATGTTGGAAGAGCGGCATGGGTAAGTTGATAAAAAATGCGAAGTTCCTTATTCTTCCGACAGGTGCCTCTCTATCTCGCGCTTTCGATGACTTGGACCTCTTGGGGAAATTAATGTGATAATAGAAAAATAGCGGAGTTTTTTCATGCATTGCAGTGATGAATACTTCGAATTGTTTTTAGGTGTTTCGGTTCAAAACACTATGCGGAGCTCGTCCTCCGTTATCAACAGTTTACTCCTGGCCATTCTGCTGTCTAACGAAACAACTCTTGAAACAAAGAGCTAATGTCGTATCAATGCAAAATGCAAATTAAATAATATGAACCAAAAGCGTTAACATGTTACTGGTCCCACAGGAACTACACCCACTTAAGATTTACGCCATCCAATATTTAATAACTCAAAAAAACTGCCACATCGGTTCTCGTAATATCTTTAACGTGGAGATTAAAGAGCAGATCTTTAGCCTTTTGAACTTAATATGAATCAGATATAAGTATATCAAGATAAAAAAACTCTCGGGAAACACGTGATTGAAAAAAGGCATAAAAACCAACCGTTGCGAGAATGAATAACATTCAAACGACGGAATGTAGTTAACGCTGTCATACACAAGACAAATAGCTAAGGAGCGGGCAAGCAGTTTTTTCGCGAGGGGGAGAATTGTAGGAGGAAGAGAGCGAGAGAAAGAGAGGAAGGGGGGTTGGTAGATCGAGATGGAGGGGTCGCGGAGAGGTAAAGAGAGCCCTTGGGGGGCAAAGAGATGGGGAGGGCTCCTTTATCCCTCCCCATTCCTCCCTCTCATCTTAAGGGTTGTTTGATTCATTACAGTCATAAATTGATGAGGAGTGAGAGAGTCAGCAGTCTGCTCTCTCTCCCGAGTGCCGTATCGTGCCAGTCAGCCTAATTGACGCTTAGGAGAAGAGAAAAATAGGAGAAAAGAGAGGAAGAAATTAGATTTGTCGGATGGGGAGACGAGAGGGAGAGTGGGGAAAGCGAAGGGGGACGTGAAGGGGGTACAGGGGTGGGGGGTAAATGGAAAAGATGTTTTTGTGTCGGAAGGGAGACGACAGGGCTCTTCGAAAAAATTATCCCGTTTCTTTTACTTGGGTTTCGTCGCTCTCCCTTCCCCTCAAGGTATATAATAAGATCTAGAAACTCATTTGTCTTTATAAAAAAATATGCGGGACAAATTAAGCGTGAACTTAGTCATACGGCAGAAAAGGGTTGGGAATGCTGTATTTTTTTAAAAGCCTGAGTAAATGCCTTCTTTTTCTTTGAACTATTTTAAGTACGGTGGAAAACGTAGTATTATCGAAAAACGCCTAAAAAATTAACCGAGGTGGTGGTTTATCATCTTAAGGCCGGGAGACATTATCACACAGACTAGAAGGATAATCAGAAACGTGTCGTGTGTTTTTGTTGGCATCATTTATTATAACTAACCGAAGATGTAATACAATTCAGAGTTACCACTAACAAAGGGAATTATTAATTATATCTTTTGTAAACTGAAAAAATAGGAACTAAGTTCGACACCAGATTCCACGTATTTCACAGAAAGTGTATAATTATAACTTTTGGTATTATTATGATATTTTTCTTCACGCAAACCAATTCCAAGTACTGTCATTACACTTCTAACACCAATTGTAAGCAATGCGATTACAAATCCATATAGCCCGAAATTTAAAAAAATATTCCAACCTAAGTAAGAGGCTCAAGTTTAAAGGGCATTTTAACGCTTTCTTAAAATACTAAACAGACTTATTTTCAACAAATGTTCTTCCGCCAATTTAGAACAACCTCTAAGGATAAACTTCAACCGAATTACACCACCGGCTAAAAAGCCGCACGCAACGGGAAAAACGACCAAGCCGACTCCGCCACCTTCTCCCAAGAAATACTTATCCCTCGACTCCATTGAACCCAAACCAGAGGCGAGACGATGAAATACTTAGAAAAAAAAACCTTCACGGCGTCGGAAGCGAAAAAGAAAAGAGGAAGAAATAAAGAATGATGGCTGGAACGAGACAAAAAAAGCGAGAAAAGCGTCGGATTCCATCGAAAGAGCGAATGAAGTTCAGCATCCTTAGCAATCCATTTTACCCTCCCCACTCAATCTCCATCTTCCTCCTGCCCTTTCCTTCATCCTCACTCTTCCTTTCTCTCCCTCCATCCGTCTTCCTCTCCCCCATTCCTTCTTCCTTCCGTCTATTTCTCCGTTTCTCTCACCACTCCTCTCTCCTGCCCTTTCCCTCCTTCCTCCATCTCTGTCACTCCTATACCTTATTTCCCTCTTTCACTTCTCTACCTCCCTCTTTCTATTTCCTTCCCTTTCTCTACCTCTCTCTCTCTCTCCCCCCTCCAGAATTCTACCACTGCGTTCTTTAAATTTTTGCTTCCCTACTAGGGGAAGGGGTCTCCAAACACGCCTGGCCTTTATAGGAGACCAGCCCATCCGCACTCGAATTCTTCCCAACTTTCCATGTTGAGACCCCGGCAAGACCTCAAGACCTCTTCACCACTCCACCTCCCTCATCCTCCAGCCACTCCGAAATCCCCTCCTCATCTTTCCCCAACCCTCCATCTTCTTCCGCCTTTCCCAATCCTACCCTCTTTTTTCTATACCCCTCTTCCAAAAACCACCCGTGGGTATTCCCAACCCTTTCCCACTGGAGTTCACATGAATGAATTCATGGATGAGGGGGGAAGGAAAGATGGGGATTCCTACTTCCTCCTCTTTTTGGGGTTTTAAAACACTCTCCTTTTACTCCCCTTCCTCCTTTCCTTTACCCCATCGCTTTCCCACCCCCTTCAAGTCTTCGCTTCACCTTCCCTCGCCGCTCAAGAATACAACTCTTCAAGAGAGTGAGAGAGAGGTCTGGGAAAAGTTTGGATCCCGGGGGGATGACGCCTCGAAGAGTTCAACACCACATCGACAACCAACCGAGAAAAGGCGAAGGAGTTAGGGGAAGAAAAGAAGAGAGAGGGAGAGAAAAAGGAAACTCCATTCGAGAGGTAAGGTGGAAGTATTTAACCAATGGAACCCGATAATAATGGCGTCGGGTTTTCGACACCTGCGAAATAATTCGAAACTTTTGGCGAAGACGATTTAAAAAAAAACTCCTTAATTAGTTCGGGAGGGTATTTTTGTATTTGGGAACAAATCTTGGTCTCCTCGCTTCGATAAAACTGCAGACCGAATGACTATTGCGGTGGAGTCGTGAATGTCACGGGCTGACGACCGATGAAATAAAGACGGAACTTGCCATTTTGTTTAGGAATAATTTTTAATTGGTATTTCGTCAGATAAAGTCTATTCCACACCAAATTATTTTATTTTATACAGTGAACCCTTTTCCAACGCGAATTTTCCTAACAAGGATTTGATTATATGCGGTGAATAAAGTGTGACAAGATTATCCAACAACTATAAAACTTAATTATACGCGGGATTAAATTGGGCACGAACCGCATTTTACCTATTAATGTGACTTGAGAAAGATCTTACACTATATGAACACGCGATTTTTCAATATGATTCAATTTGCGCAATGCGGTTTTACACAACGCGGCCTTTTTCAAGAACGTAATCCATAAGGGTCTACTGCATATATGTAGTTTTGAAGCACATCAGCGGTTAAGTTATTGTAAACACAATGTCATACGATCACTTCGCACATAATACATCGACTTATAAGTAAATTTTTAAATCCATTTCCATACTCCATATTTTTCCAATCAATAGAGAACTATCTGGCCCCTCTTATGGCTAAAAACCAATTCTATAACAAGCACTTAAGCGAAAAAAATGGAAAAATTATTTTTCTAGGGTATCTCCTGGTTTTTCTATTTCCTTGTTACGACTACTGGTGATACATAAGACATGAAGTTAATTTTTCAATTTTTTATGCTTGTGCTTCTTCTGGAATCCATATTACATGGTTAACCGCAACATTCATGACCGAACTCTCACACTTGTCAACGTTTGATAAGAATATGTTCCATTAAAAACTTCAATCCTACCATTTTTTGAGATTTCAATGCCGCAAACTTAATTTTTAAAACCAATACTTCCGTCGCTTTCCCGGTACAATAACTTCCTCCTACATGACAAGACCACCTAAATAACTAAATCGACATACCTGATAAATATTCGGCCGTGGCTTAATCGAATAAAGAGCGCAATAAGGCGGGGTCGACTCATAACAAAAATAAGAAAAGCAAGGGAACACTTTCTTGCCCCCCCCCCCAACCCCCTCCTATTCCTTCCCCCTTGAACCCACACAGACCGCTTCGCCTCCACGTAAAATTCATGACGCCCAAATCCACAACACGGGGCATTTCAAACACTCGGCTACTCCTTTCCTTTCTCCTCTCGCCTCCTCCTCTTTCTCTACCTTTCTCCCTCCCCGTCTCCCACCCACTCTGCCCCGACACCTGGTTTGCTTATGGCGTGATCTCATCAAGGCGTAGAGGGAGGGCGGCGGGCCGTGTTTGAGGAAAGGGATGGGAGAAGGGACGCGAGGATAACGGAGGCGGGAAGGGTTAAAATGGAAAACAAACGAAAAGGGAGGGATTGGAGGAGGGGGAAGAGAGGCGAACGGAGCGGGGAAACGCAATCAAAAAATTGTGAGTTTTCGGGGCGTTTAAACACGCTCTTAAAATCAACCTGGCCGACAATTAGAAGAGTTTGCGCAATCGCATACATAATGCGCATATATAATGTTATAATTGCCTCGGTAATCCAGCCAGAATTATATTAAAAAACGGTAAGTATGGGTAAGATAGAAAAATGCGCGCTTTCGACGGGAAGATTAAAAGAATATGCCCACAAACCCTTGCCGTAACAGAGCAAAATTATAATAGTTGAGATTTTTAGCGCCACCCATCGCAATACTCTTGATTGTTCTAACAGAAAAGAGAGAAGGGGAGGGAGAAAATGGAGTTAAAATCAACGAGAATGTTTTATGAAAAGGATGAGCTGAAAGATATGTAGATCGCAATCCGGATAACGAACAAACACGTAAAATCAGAAAACAAAATTGAAATTAAATTAGGCCCTAAAACGGTAAAATTAAATTCATAGCGTGCCTGATTAAGCTATTTAAGCGCACTTAAAATTGAAACCTGAGGTCATCTTTAAAATGTAATGGAACCTCTTCACAAGATGCCCCTTTCCATACACATACGCCATATTCAAGAAATTCCTCGAGAATATAAGAACGTTTTGCGATTATGTTTTGCACACTACCTCGATTATGACTACGACATTAGCCGTTTTGTGGAACTGATGGCAACAGTTCAACAACCAGCAGCACACACACTACACCCATGCATTTCCCATACCTTACATACCACCGACATTAATCGACAGCCGACATAAGAGTCGTCCAAAAACATTTAACAAATTTATTTAAACCAATTCCAACGCAGTAACTCGATTGCAAACGGTTCGGAGACGATTCAAGTAGATCGCAATCACGACTTGAAAATATGAACGACAACGAGGACATCTGGAGATGACTTGCGCGCAAACAACGCTCGCATTCTTTTGCTTGGTTAAAGAGAGGGACGCAACAATGAGGGGTCTTCACACCATCTCGATGAATGGCGACTCTGTTGCCCAAGTAACTTACAGCGGTTATTTCTTTGAATCCGTCGGATTTGGCACGTCCCCTGAAGCAACATGGACGCGCATTTACTTAGCGCTCTCTCGTAAAGAGGTTAAAAAGTTTTTTCCTTTCATTTAGGATGCGTCGCGTAAAAAAGGAGGCGGAGAAAGAGTAATTGAATGACTCCGTGTATGTTCTGCGAAGGCTATTACGTCAACTGAATGTCGGGAGTGCACTTGAATGGATGTAAAGAGGTCATCAAAACGTCCACTTCACCCGTCTCGTCATCGAGTCCTAAGTACTGATTACCATGGAAAAAATCTAATTGCCGCACCTTCGTCGTGATGTGAAAAACGCCGAGTAATTCGCTTTAAATATCAGGCACTAATTCAGCAGTTCAAACTTTCTCATTTAACGTGAAGTAGGGTCAATCATGGCAAGGAAAGGTATACACCAGGTTATAGGAGTTTTCAGCAATGTGTACTAAACGAAAAGTCTCTAGTTCCCGAACTGTGGTCCGCGAGGATACTACAGGGGTCGGCAGAAAAAATAACACCTCATTGCTATGCTCCGCAAATGTATTTGTTGAAGTAATGAATAAGAACTTCACAAAATTTAAGGTGAGAACATTACAAACGATTGTTGAGTGAATATTATTCTTCTGTTATTACGTTAGATTTCCATATATATATATATATATATATATATATATATATATATAGTGTGAAAAGTTAACTAGTAGCATTATGAAGTCCGCAAATGTCTAAAGGTTGAAAAGTGCTCCGCACACTAAAATATTTTGAGAACCACTGCTTTAGAGCATGTCTATCTAGAGTGGCATCTGTTTTATTATTAAATAATTACGAAAAACATCCATTTAAATTGACCTCTTTCACATTTTAAAAGTTGAGGAAATTTTTTCCGGAGGCTGAATAGACAGCAACATTTCGAAATGTGTTTACATTTATAACAGCATAAACTATATTTGTAAAAATCCTTGTTTAATCAAAGAGTACAAGGGGATTAGAATCTTGCTGAGATCCTAATAGCGAAAATTGAAAATGCATTTTCCATAAATAAACATTTCAGAAATTGTTTCCTGGAGAAAATGATTGTATATGCATATGAAAGCTAAGTTGGACGAGTTTACTCGTCATTCCAATCAAAGGATTATCAAGCTCGTATCATGGTAAAGATGAAACTGATAAATCAGGATTCTTAAAAAGTCATAAAATGGTCGTTGGCCATTATCAGTGGTAATTCACCGATAATAGATTCTATAATCGGCGAATTGCCGAAATGCGCATTTGATTTTCACAATCATCTTTTGTCTTTTGGAGAATCCGGATACATCATTTTTGTCATTCTATTTTGATAGGCTAACGATTCGCATTTTATTCCTAAGAAGAAAGCACTTCTCTCAAAGTATCTCAAAAGTACTGCGGAAAAAAATCACAGCTGCATCGCGGATTTTTTCAAAGAAACATAACTCGGTCTTGCCAAACAAATGAAATGTGAGCGATATCCACACGCTCCTCACTTTTTCGGCACGAACGTTAAGAACGAAAAGTTTCTTTGGCTGGCGGGAAAAACAAAATAAAAAAGCATTGAAGACCGTGGCGCCAGTAAGTAAACAAAACACTAACGGGGACGCGAGGAAAAATGTATAGGAGGCCAGAAATAGCTCACGAAGAGATTGCAAGATGGAGGGGGTAGTAGGCGGGGGGGGGGGGGGATTGGCAAGACAAGTGTATGTCAAACCCCTTGTTGAAGGGCGCTTTAAAACATGTCCTACTCGAAAAATATTCGCGGAGTGACAACAAGTCGACCCAACCTTCCTCCAACAAAGTACAAAAGCGGAATGAAAAACAAATCCAACAGACCGGTCAGGAGAGGAAGAGAGGAGAAGGAGAGAGAGAGAGGGGGGGGGAGAGAAAGGCTTAACTTCGCCACTCCCTAAGGCATACGTTCTCTTCTCTCTTTTCACTCCATCTCCACCGCCTCATATCCTGTTCCATACCTCCTTTTCCTGTCTCCTAGCACGTGACGACTTCAACCTCCCGGGCGGTTCCTCCCCCGCACACGCAATAATAATTCTAAGCGCGCAAATATTGCAACAGTTTGCGGAGAAGGCAACGTAAGCACCGCAAGCGAAAATAGAGGCTAATGCCTTAAAGTGGGTTGATTTCCCGATTTCCGCCTCCCACCCTGCGGGCAAAGGTGATTATAACTCTACGTAACGCATCACGCTATTGGAGCGGGATTTCCCACGAGGAAGTAACTGGGCCATTCAAATGATTAAACCATACACCCAAGGATATATTTCAACCCATAGCTCGACATTTCTTTTCCCACAGTAATCCACGAGGTTATTTTCAATTTTTAACGTTTCAGTCGAGTACACTCACTCTGGATGCTCCTCAACGCGTCGATTCCGTAAGGACGTTACCCACTCCTTCTGGAGAGTAATTACAGAGTACTTCCTCTTGTCTCTTTGAGAACTTCGTATCATTAAAGAGAAGTAATCACCCAATCTTCGTCCTCCACCCCTCTTACCGATTCCAATTCCTAAATCTCCCTCCCCTCCTTAACTTCCTATATCTACACGTTCCCCTCTCCCCATGCCCCCTACCTCACCTCCCGCCACCCACCCGATCCCACGCAATACGTCATCCGCACAGCGTCTCCGCCAACCGACTCAGCTTCACTTCTCAACCCCATCCTATGCACACAAAAGTCTGTACACAACAAACAAACACACACCAGTGCCTGCCACCTCTATTTGACCAGCAAACAGAATTGGGCGGGGCGGGAGAAGGAAAGGGTGGGGGAGAGGGAGTGCGGGAGAGAAAAGGAAGTAGACAGAAGGATGCAGAGGGAGAGGGATGGGAAGGAGGGAGAAGAGAGGAAAAAAATTGAGGAGAGGAGGAAAAAGGACGCGAGAGGAAACGCGTTAAGACAAAAAATAATCAACTTATTCCAAAAGGATCGCCACCTTTGGTACTAAAAGGAGAGAAGAATCGTCCCACATGAAACAAGATCCCCCTCCCGACCAACTCTCTCGAGTTCCAAATTAAACAGTCGAAGATGCATTACAAAAAAAACAACAAGAGGAATTAAGGCCGAAAAAGATAAACAGATTGATACGCATTGACAAACAATCGGACGATCCTTCTTTATATGGAGGCATTAAGGTCCTATTAAAAAAAAGCGGTAGTGTATCTTTTGTGAGAGACGATCGCCATCTTGCATTTTTTGACTGGCAACTTTTCCAGGAGTCGTCTGGCAGCACGCGCTGACCTCAATTACCCAGAAATGAGAAAAATGAAATAAATATTTTAAATTTCTCTGACTCGCCAATCAGTTTTTACGGCTACAGGAGTTACTAAATAATCTTTTTGAATTAGCTTTCGTAAAAGCGAAAGAATTTAAACCGATGAAGATAATCCAAGAAAAAAATGAAAAATCGCTGAAGATATCGAACTGATACACGTGATTCACTATTACGATTCGAAACTAGTGGATAACTTCATATGGAATGGTTATCGGGCAACAAAAGAAAAACCCGGTTAATTGGCAGAGTAGTTGATCTAAATATCATCGAATACAAGCACTCTTAACTATCATAATGGAACCCTAAGAACTTGGAATTCGAGGAATAAAAAATGAATCGTGTTATGTTCAAGTTTGCGTCGTGGAATATTAAGTAAATACGAATGCTTACGAATCAAAAGTTTCGCTTGAAAACGTTCTATTTACACATACTTCATGATGCTGTATGTGAAATAGTGTCAGCATAGATGTTCAACACTAAGAGACATCTTCATCTACCAACTCATGCAATTTTAATAACTAGAACTTTGCCCTTTCGAGTTTAATATAAAATATATCATGTGGCGTCCATACTCGTCTTCCCTAGCAACGTTACCGACAACCATCCCTCCTAAAAAAATTGGCAACCGTCAAAATTTTACGGAAACCGTTAACCGAACATAAATTCCCCAATTAATTCTCCCGATCATTCGGGGAAAATTGGTGGAAACGCGATTTCTGGAAACGATTAGAGAGAGACCGAGTGAACTCGACAAAACCAACACTACGGTTACTTTTTTCGCCCTCCCAGCAACCCTCACGCGTTTCTCGGGAAACACTCGAAAATCTTCGGTCTCTAGTATTAATGGTTACAGACTCATTTTCACTCGTAGGAGAGTTCCCTCACGTACCTCTCACAGCCGTCTTACCGCCCCCCCTTCTTCTCCCTATCCCTCCCTCTCCATACCCTCCCCCTTTCTCCCTCCTTCCGGAGAACCTTTCCCTACACAAGCTCCTTCGTTTTAATGCCCGGCTCCAAGTCAAATATTGACTGGGATCTCTCCGGGTAAAACCTGCTAATAGTCTCTTGTGCAGTACGGGACAGTCAGCAGCAAACAAAACCTCTTCGGTGAAAGCCAGAAGGCGGAAGGAGAGAGCCCAGGGGTTGATGGGTAATGGAACGAAAAAAAAATAAGCGAACAACTGAGGGTAAAATAGAACGAGACTCTTGCGTCTACTGAGAGCCCTAGAAACAAAATCTATCGAAAAATAAACGGATTAACGAGGTTGACTTCTCTAAGTTTCCCAATTGAAAAGACGAAGGTTCGTTCAATTTTTGTTTGATAGAAAGTCATCGATCGTGGTTCTTATTTCGAAAAATCCCACAGTAATAGCTAATCGTAAAAAATACTTCCTCTCAGGAAAATTTCTAAAACAATTTTGGTATGGTCGAGGGCTCATGAAAAGAACAAACAGAAATTTGGTTTTCCAAATCAGTATGATGAAGTCAAACCGTAGAAAATAAGCGTTTCGATTTATCGGCAATTCGAATAGTATACGTTCGAGCTATGGAGGTTTTAGTGCACAAAATAAAAAGGGTCAGCACAAAATAACATCCTGTATCTTCATCTATGATCGTAAATTACTGAACCAGTAACAACATTGGACAAAAACTTGATCAGAAAAGGTAATAAAATAAACTTAAAAAATTTATCACTATTGTCCAATTGTATCTAAAATAAACTCTTGAGAAGATAAAATTACTCCTTCGAAGGATGCTAAAAGACCGAACAAACTGCGTCCAATGGCGGGATTTCGCCGATTTGCGAGACGCATTATCTTAGCGCCCAATTTCAACGACGGTTTATGTGCAAGATCGCAAAATGTTCCAAAACAATGACGGGCGAATTCGATAATCCAATCTCCATTTCGAGACCAATCTTGGGTGAGCGAGCAGATTAGGCGAAAATTCTCTCGTAACCAAGAGAGAAAGAGAAGGAGACTGCGCATGCGTCAACTCACCCCGATGATGGCGTTCAACTCAGTCATTGTGACCTGTTTTGCTCTGTCGACCGCCGAGGCCACTTGCTGCTGGTGCTGTGGGTCGCAAGAGACACAGGAAGCATCAGACGCGACGCAGAACATGGAAGAAAGAGAAATAAACTCGTTAGAAAAATAAATGTCACACGATGTCATAGAAAGGACAAAGCCGAAAATTCCCACCAAAACTTGTATAAAAATGGCGTAAATAAAGTTAAAACTATTTTTTTGTATCCTTCAACAAGATTTCATAGGAATCTTCACTTCACAACATTTCAACTCAAGCGGAAAATTGACTAAATGAAGAAACAGGAGAAAAATGGAATGAACAACAATAAATGATAAAAGAATCATTGAAATTTTTATCTTAAACTTGATACACAATCAATAAAGCAACTATTTCATCGCCACAATATTTTATTATATTTTTAATAAATAAACAATACAATTGATATTTTTTTAGGTAGGGCTGATCTTCAATAAATTGCCAACTGTTTTGTTATTGGCACGATGTATTAAATTATTATACGAGAGAATTGTAGAAATATCTTGTGACCAAATAATGACAGTTTCAACTAGAATTTTGAATAAAATAGAATAATAGAATAGAATAAAATTGTAAAAGTAAACCAGAAATAACAATGAAGATGCTAAAAAAAATGAGTATAACTTGAATTAAACCAAGAAATGAAAATTTGAATAAGATTTCCAATATTACTAAAAATTCGCTATGAGCTATAAATCCATATTATGCATTTCATGGGTAAAAACAGTTAAGGGATGGCAAATTTCCAGCATAACGAGTTTTGGCTGCGCGATTTCGCTGAAAGGGGATTTAAAAAAACTTTAATACAGGAGTTATGCGGCTGCAAGATTCCACGGTTAACTCAAAATCTGTAGTTTACCCCATTGAAGCAAACGTTTTTCCAAGTAATGCTCATTGTCAAAGGCAAAATGTCAATTGAGTAAATTAGAAATGCGACAACTGGTAGGGTAGTAAACCCTCTCGGTATCACATCAGTATTTTATTTGTCTTACGTATAATAACAACGAATAACATACCTCTTGAGACAGGAAGGGAAGTATCTGCGCAATGATAGCGTTTAACCTCTTCGCGATCTCAGTCTGAAAAAGAAAAGAAAAGTATCTATTAAAACAGAACAAATGCAAAATTTGGTTTGAGAATAATTTTTACAAAAAAACTTTTCGGAAATATATTAACGACCTGTTCAATAAATCTTTATGCTATTAAGTGAAGGCCTTAATGCACTTAATAGCTCTTAAAAATAAATAGTATATACATATATATATATATATATATATATATATATATATATATATATATATATATATATATATATATATATACACACACACACTTGGTAAGTGTCCACTGGGCTTCCTTCAACACCTTGTTGCCACCCTCATCACTACCTTTTCATTTCCTTAAGTTAATATATATATATATATATATATATATATATATATATATATATATATATATATATGCGCTTCCGTTAAACAAAATGAATAAAAGTGTAATAATAAATTCAGATTTCGTAAAATTCCCAAGGAATTAAGACGGTCAGTTTACTACACCGGTAGGATATGCTCCATTCAGCAATTAAAAAGACCCACAACGACATCTATGGAAAGAAAACTTAACTACCTCGTCTCTCTGAAAAGGTTCTTTCTAAGTTGACGTGATTTTACGCACTCGGAGATATTTTTATGGAAAAATTTAGTCAAAGGCTACGGTAGGCTATGGTGTCTATAAAAATTCACGAATCTCTCTGTGCCGTTCTCTCAAAGGATACATTATAGTTTAGTATAAAATACCGTAAATTACTGGATTAAATTACAAAATATTCCGCTAAGATGGTCGCACTGCCACCGAAACGAAATTTGCAACAGCGAAATTTAAAATAGCGCACGCATTTCAAGTCCTAGATGAATTTTTCGACGGAAAGCTGCGACCTATGTATATGAATGGGAACGAAAAAAAAAAGATTTCACCCTCGCCATGCTAAAAAGATTTCTCTCGGCGCGAAAACGCATTTAGAATTAGCCGCAAAAACTTCCAACGCGCGAGAAGCAGGGAGATAAAAATAAAAACTCGCCGAGAAAAACGACCTCGGATAGCAAAAAGCAACCCATTAAAAAAAAACAACGAAATTCGCGGACCGCTAGGAACCGAACCGAGACCTGGGAAAAATTATAAACGGAATAAAACGGAAAAAAAAAAAACAAATATAAACGCAGCGCTACACGGAGAGCGCGAGAGATGAATAGGACAGACGAAGAGAGATAGGGAGAGGGAGGACAGAGAGGAGGAGATAGTTTGCGCAAGGGTCGTGGCCAAACGCGCGTGCTTGAGGAATTTTCTATTTGCTCTTAGAAGGGAAAAGGTCACAGAAAAGGCTGGAGGGAGAAAGGGAGAGAGACAGACCCGGTTTATCTTTTCATTATGATTTTTCCACGCGTCGAATCCTCTTTTCCTCCACACACACACACGCACGCATTCCACACTGTTTTAAGTACACAACACTAGGCAACGGAGACAAGGACGGAGGGAATGGGAGAGAGGAAAGGTGAGGTGGGAGGGAGGTGGAATGGGAGACACGTGTGTCTCTCCTCCTTTCTCCCTGCATCCCCTCCCGCCGAAAAAAACATAAAAGGAAAAACCTTTATCCGCCCGTCTAACTCCCTCCACCCCAGCGCCACATCACGGCGAGAACTAAAAACAAGGAAAACCCGAAGAGCGGCGCTGAGCAAAAGAGATGATGTGCAAATAAAGAGGAGAGGAAAGGGGTGTGTGTGTGCGTGGAGAGAGAGAAGGGGAAAAAGAAATTAACGAAAACGACGAGATGCGGAGAGAGAAGGAGGAGGAGGGAGGGGAACAGCGGAGGACGGAAAAAACAAAGAGAAAAGAAATTTAAAAAGGAAATGCTGTGTACATATGTATACTCTAGCGCGGTTGCCTCTGGCGAATCCTACTTCCCACCAATCTCCCGTCCCGGTATCTCGTTTTTCCTTCCAACCCGACCTTTACACAATTATGCATTTATGTGTGACTATGTGTGCATATGTATGTTGTATATGTTTGTATAAATGCGTTCGCACACAAAATGACTCGGAACTCGAGATGTGGCAGAAATTTATCTCACCGAAGCTTTCAGCATATGCTAGGCTAAAACCTCTCAAGGATTATACATTATAATTATAACCGAGCATTGAAAATAATAGAAATAAATACCGGAAGACTCGGTTATTTTATAAAAATATCTACAGCATGAATATAAGCAGTGGTGCACCGGAAAAACAAAATATAGTCCCGAAAAAAATTAAGGGCCTCACGAAAAAAATATGGGCCCGCTTTAACCATGGGTCTCCCCGCCGCGCGGTGGTTACGGAGGTGTCCGCTATGCCATTGAATACAAGCTACGAAAGGTATTCACAAGACGCATTTTTATCTCATCCATGTATTTTAAATATGGGAATTAGATCTTAAGAGTTCAGAGAGGATTTCAATTTTGAAAAACATCGTATAAAAATATCTTTTACGTCACAATAACTATATCAACATTATAAATACTCGATTTTGTTATATTTCTTTTACTGTGACCCGAAAGCTTCAAATTAAACGCAGTGTAATCATACGGTAATGAAGATGCTCCAATTTTATTTTTCAATCGAGGAAACAACTAACAGTCATACGTCGACATTTAATCGATGAAGTTTCCATAACACGATCAACCTCTTATCGCCACTGTCACCTCACGCAACACACCGCCTCCTCGACACCGCTTCTGCTCCCTTTTACCACCTTCAACACCCATCAGCAGCTACCTCGCTGCATCACCATCGACGTCGGAACCTCTCAAAACTCTTGGGCGCGGCCCATAATACGACCCCCATTCTCTGTCTTTATCTTTTGTCTCCCGCGTTCTCGGCTTAACTCTCTCCCTATTTCCCTTGAGGAAGGAAAGAACTCTCGACTCTTCGTCTCCGAAAAATCTCGCGTGCCAAAATGATGATCGTGATCACTATATTTTATGTCGCGGCGTAAATGTGACGTCACCAAGCGGGAGGAAAATGCCGCAAGTTATATATAAATATAAAAAAGGATAACGACAATTAAGTAGTTCATTGCGAAAAATGGGTTACCTCTCAGGGGGCGCAGGTTTTTCTGTATTTTTCGTTCTGTAACTTGCGTATTTCCGCAAGGGTTTGCGAATGCGCAAAAGACCTTTTTTTAAAGGATATTAGGAAGTTTTATTCCGCTACTAAAATGGATGCTAACAATGGCATGAAATATTTAAAATGCTTTAAATTATACAAAACTCACGATAAAAAATAAATTCCCGGCTGTATCGCAATTTATGCAAAGATATTTTCAAGTTATTTTTTTATATTTTAACTTCCGTAAAATTGATAACCAACCAGCATGAAGCGACTATAAAAGTGACCCACCAATATAGTCCGCGATTTATATATTACGCTTTCAATTTATATCGAGTAAGAAACGATTTTAAATAAAGTATCTTCTCCATAAGAAAAAATACTGTTAGGAAGCGAAGAAACATTAAAAAATTAAATTTTTAAATAACGCGTAATAAATGCAAAAACCTAAATAAATAAATAAATGACGACGATATAAAATCGACCGATTCCCGAAATATGATCGCCATCATTAATTTTTTTGAGCAACACAAGCAGCATCACCACATAACGAATTATAGCAAACTTAACTAGAGGATAAATGACGGAATAAAACCATCGACATCGCCCGCGACAACGATTCCATATCTGGTTTAAAAAAACAAGCCAGGGAGGCAACAAGGAATAACGACATTTTGAGAAAACACGAGAGATTGGGAGAAAGGCGAACAATGGGGAATATTCTTTGCGAGCGACGACAAACAGATAAGGAGATGAAAGTGAGTTCTTTTAAAGGAACAGTTAGGCACACGGAAGTGAGGAATAAAAGATAGGAGAGGATGGAGGAAGGGAAGCCGCGTGGAAGCAAGAATCACCAAACTCGCCCGAAAGAGCACCGAAAATGAAAAGGGTCACACATTCGAGTAGGAAATAGATAGGAAAGAGGCAAATAATTGCGTTCTGAGGGGAAGGATAAATATTTAGTCATAGCGACTCTCCGACGTCCCGAAAAATACATATAGATACATATCGCTAACGATCGTAAATTCCGAGGGAAAATCTTGTTTTCCCTCTTTTTTTGAACATTCCTCCCCTACTCCTTATCCTCCATAATCCTCTTCGGAGAACTGCCTCCGCTATTATCACGATATTCAGGTATGGGAGTAAACGTAAGGTGTAGCCGCCGAGAGATTGGCTGTGAGAGCTTTGTTGACACAGCACTAATCTGATAGCAGATTCCGGATTGAGCTACGTTTCCATGGGAACGACACAAAAACAACTTCCTTAATTATCAACAAAGATGTCCTCGCCAAAACTGTTTCCTGGTTCGATCCAATACTGATGGGATTCGGCAATGCTATAATTCCAAACAAAAAAACAGCTACGGGTAATCCTTTATCCGGCTGCTCCTTAGAATGGGGAACCCGGGATACACTAGAAAGTGGCTCAAAAATTGTGGTAAGTTACGCTATACCAACTCCTCGAGAATAGAAACACTGGGAATTATTTGCCAGAAAAAATACACAAAGGATGTGTTAAGAACTCGCTCTATATTCATAAAGCCCCGGATCTCCGAAAAAAGGAAAAGGTTTTCGTCTCCATGAAATATTTTCCCTCGAACGAATAAAGAAAAGCAAAAAATAAAACTCTCGATGCGAATTAATATGGAAGAAGTACATTATGGCGAAACGACCGAGCCGAGGTTCATGGAGAAAAGATTTACGAGCGAGGATAGATGGACCTGCGTCGGCAATCATACCATAAAAAAGGGGGCATCTTTCTCAGAAAAGGAACTACGGAAAAATGTATTAATAAATAAACGGAAACATAAACTTAATTTGCGCAGCGACGGTACGGATTGAGACAAATTTAGAAAAAAAATAATACACGGTGATTACATAAAAAAGTATGTATCGACCGCGGCACTTCAAATACCACGAGTCGTTTTTCAAATACCGACCGCGCCGTGTTATGGCCTCGATGGAGAAAAATTAAAAAAAAAAAAACATTCTTCCTTTCGACGAATACGATGCCGACGCCAGCGAGATGATTTAAATAATATCCTTCGCGAAATATGAGGACAATAAATATCAATGCAGTAAAAACAGAGCAGGTCGGAGAATAAGATAAGAGGATGCGATTTAAAAAACGGCAACGATCGATAAAACGAAGGAAAATAGAAGTCGGAATATGGTCAAGACGCAGAAAAAACTCAGGAAGAGGTGAATAAAAGATGATAGAGGCCAAATAGAAAAGTTATGAAGGGAGAAGGGAAATTAGATGGGGACATATAAACGGAGTTCGAAGATGAAAGACAAAGAAAAATAGAAGCTAAAATAGACGGAAGAGGAATGAAGGCATGGGAAAGAAACTAAGAATGAAAGAGGAAAAGCATATGAGTAAAGAGAAACCAGAAAGGCAAACATTACGTAGCGAAAAAGACAGGAAGAGAAGACAAAAATGAGAAAAGCGATAAAAATCATCCGAGGAGAATGAGACGGGAAGAAAGGGGAAGCAGAGAGAGGTAAGGGAGAGAAAGAGAGGTAAGGGAGAGAGAGAGAGGAAAGTGGGGGAGGAGGAGGGAGGGAGAAAAAGTGTGTTCGACCCACTCACAGGCCTCGCCAACTTTTATACTTTCAAATAAAGCCAACCCAGTTCCCATAAAATGAGAGTAAATATTTGAGGATATCTGAAAACTTGAAAAGCAGGCAATATGTCCGTCGCGCGTGATGGGCAAACAACGCCGGGGAAGGTGGAAAAAGGAGAGAGAGAGAGTAAAGTAGAGGGAGGAAGGGACACTCGGTAGGAGAGGAGAAAGGGCGATAGGAGCAAAGGGGGTGTGTGTGTGTGCAGTCGTGGATGGGAGGAGTGGAGAATGAGTGAGGGGTGGAGATGTGGGTGTAAGACGGATTGGTGGGGGGAGGGAGGCGGGAGTGGGGTGTTTGCACGGGACTTTCGTGCCACGGCTCCCTGGCCAAACAAAAGAAGAAGCGGCAGCGGCCCGGATGAATGCTTCAAGGCGAGAGAGGAAAAGAGGAGAGAGGTAGAGGGAAGGATGAGGAGGGAGAAGGATTCTTTCCCTCCCTCCCCCAGAGGGCTGAAGAGGTTGAAGAGGGGCAACCGCGACAGATGAGCAGAGGGCTTAAGCAGAGGGGAGGGTGGGAGAAAACGAGAGGAGGGGAGGGAGTTGCAGAGAAGAATACGACGAGTATGAAAACTTTATAAAAATGTATATCAACTAATCTTTTTCTATGAAGGATTTCCTAGAGCAGTGGTTCCCAGCTTTTGTAGACACGGCACCCTTTCAAAGATGAGAAGAATTTTGCGGCATCATCACATTGAAAGAAGGCACTAAATTCATGCAATTATTGCAATATTCGGAGGTATCCGTTTGTTGATATTATACCATAATCAATTTATCTGAGGAAGACGACTATTGTTCTTAAAACTTTGAGAAAGTCGAGGTGGTAATACTTAACTACAAGCAGCAGCTGAAAAGTGAACAATTAGACGATCGCGGTCATTAATAATTTATTCTTTAATAAAAAACACCAACAGGGACGAACAAAATTAAAATCCATTAAGAAAATTAAGCGAAGCAGGCACGAATGCAAATTTATACGGGTTTAATTCGAAAGCTAAGAAAAACAGGAGTATTCAATATTTGCTTACTTCGATGAAAATTTCTGACGGTTAAATTAACACGAAACACCGCGAGGGATTGAAGACATTTTTCCTTTTGTTTCTCATAATGATTTTCGGAAAATCAAAAAACGAGGAGGGAGAGGGAGATAAAATACGAAAACGCTACGAAGGGAAAACAAATATTTAAAAATTAGGGAAGGAAAGTAGGAGGGAGGGAAGGCAAAAAAAATCTAAGATATTCTATACGAGCACGTTTCGAATGACAGAACAAATACCAAATGACAGAAAATGACAATAAACAATCGGGGAGAGGAATAAATGGATGAATTGAGAGGATAAGGATTGAAGAGAGGAGAAACATACCAAGGCCGACAAAAAGATAGAGGTGAAAATTAGTAGGGAAAGTAGACGTCCGTACTTGCAAAGGCAGGTCGAAACCAACATCTTGATTTAAATAGAATTTTTTTATTTAACCTACATCAACATCGATGACGGCTGCGTTGTAGAGAAAATGTGGATCTGGTTTTCCCAACCTTTTTATGACATATTGGAAGAGAGATATAGTTTATAAATTCAATTTTAGCAAAAAGGTGAGCTAGATAATTCTCTTCTGAATGGTGAGAAAGAATAAAAATCTAGAAAATGAATGAAGGGGGGGGGGGTAAACATTGGGGAAGTGGTTGAATAAAAATATAGAGAAACGATCGGAGTTGTGGCAGGATGTAGAAATAAACAACATAGAATCAAATAGTCATGAAGGAATAATAAGGCCAAATTGAATTGGCAAGGGAAACATTACCCTCTAGGGTCAAAAAAGAAATGGCGTAACCAAAATCAAAACAGACTGAAAGCATGGCCGAGAAACAATAAAGAAAATATTAAAGGCAGTCAAGGCACAAAATAGAAGTACACCAGAGAAACGGATAAAGGATAAAACATCACGAAAATGATATTAAAAAATCTGATGCGACCATCACATGACTTTCTCCATATCTGTAATATTTCTAAAAATTCCAAATGGGTTAAATAATAGTAAATATTTTAAGAAACTGAGAGAATTTTAGACTTTACTAAAAACATATAAACTCAAACCTTAGCCTTCTGATATTGGATATAGCCACAAAGCTCCAACAATTATGAAAAGAAAAAAGAGCGTTACCTAAGCGTCAATTTAAACAATAGTCGTCGGTAGGTGTCGTGGTGGTGACAGCTAAAAATATTAGATATCTCTAAAACAATGCATTATATGGAAAAATGTTTCAAACAAAGGTTGTAGAAAATTAATTTTTCTACAACCTTTATTTCAATACACTTATCACATATTAAAGCAAATATTTCAAAATAACGGATGAGGCAAGAGTAAACACCCACTTCCGGTTGACCGATGTTTACCAAAAACTAATCAGTTCTTGTGACTTTCATAAAAATGTTAAATGTAAAATTTCGCGTTGACCTGATTAATATTTTTGAGTTAGAGCACCCACAAAAAGCTATCACACACACACACACACAGACATCATCGAGAAAATTGTCAAAACGTGTTCAGGGGACCACAAAACGTGTATTTCCGTTGAAATCTCGAAGTCGATTATTATCATGAATACAATACTTTCCCCTATACTACGTATGTAGAAAGTAAAAACGGAAATTAAACCATTAAGGGGTGATTAAATTGAGAAAAAATAAATGCCTACATAGGAAAGAAAAAAGCCACAGATACGCATAGAAAAAAGAAAAGGGGAGAGACAAATGATAATTCGAGTAAAAAAGGAGAAATAAAATCACAAGGATTTAAGACGACATTGTAAGCACATTTATGAAATCAATAGTAGGTACTTGCAAGAAGACATTTCGAGAAAGATACTAGGGCACGAGGGAGGATTGGAATACAAATAAAATGACAGACAAACGACTTTATTCCGTCGAAATTGAAACCATCGGGTCCCCTCTCACATTTAAGCCATGAAAGTGAAAGTAAGGGATGAAAACGACGACGAAAGTGCTAAAAGCAAAAGAAGAGGGGATGAGGGGCGGTGACTTGGATAGCGAACGAGGTTTAGTTTGGAGTGGGAGATAGTGCGAGGATTCAAGAGGATAAAATAGGCAGTGGACATAGTTACGGCTGCGTGAGGGGAAGAATGAAAGAAAAAGAAATTTAGGGAAAGGGTTGCGTAGAGGATAGATAGTGAGAAGTAGGAGCAAGGTAGAAGGGGTCGGAGAGAGAATTTGGAGTGCAGATAAGAGTGAAAGACCAGAGTACTGGGAAAGGTAACTAATTGGAGAGGGTGAGATTGAAACATAGAGAGATAAGGAAGTGAGAAAGGTGAGGGAGAGAGAGATAGATAGATGCCTTTATTTGGGCAAGGGGAAAAGGAGAGAGGGGGAAAGGAGAGGGGGGGAAAGGAGAGGGGGGGAAAGGAGAGGGGGGAAAGGAGAGGGGGGAAGGAGAGGGGGGGAAGGAGAGAGGGAGGAAGGAGAGAGGGAGGAAGGAGAGAGGGGGAAGAAGAGAGGGGGAAGAAGAGAGGGGGAAGAAGAGAGGGGGAAGAAGAGAGGGAGAGAGAGAGAAAGAGAGGGAGGGAGAGGGAGGGAGGGTGGGTGAGTGAGGAGAGGGGTAGTGAGGAGAGGGAGAGTGAGGAGAGGGAGGGAGTGAGGAGACGGAGGGATTGAGGAGAGGGAGATCGATGGAGAGGATAAAGAAAGGATGGAAAGAATAGAAGGAAATAGGATGAGAAGGAAATAGGAAGAGGGAGAAACGTGAGGAATAGAGAGAGAACCGAGAGGGAGAAGAGAAAATGGAAAGAGAAAGAGGATAAGAGAGTGAGAAAAACGGATAGAAGAAACAGACGTAGTGTCGGAGTAAATATGGAAGAAAGGGGATTGGGAAGGTCTTGAGAGAAGGGTTCCAAAGAGGCGGAACGAAGGTGCACGGGGAGAGAAAGAGCGTCGAGTAGGATTTCCAGAGTGCGACGAGAGGCCGCGGGGTTGGGGGGGGTCGTGGGAGGGGAACTGGGTTTGGAAAAAGGAACGGGGAAATGTGGAGAAAAGGCGATAGCAGCGAGAGTGAATGGAGTGGAGGGGTAAATGAAGAGAAAAGACGAGATGGGGTGGGTGTTTGGGGTGGGAAAAGGGGGGGTTATAAAAATAGAAAATAAAGGGATGGAGGGGAGAAAGAATATAAGGATAAGGCTCGGGAAAGAATAGTACGAAATCGACCAGGTGGATGAGATTGGAGAGGGGGAGAAAGTGGAGTGCAGCAGGGAGGGAGAGGAGAGGGGAAAGAGAAGAGGAGTTTGTCGGGCAAAGTGGAAAGAGTGGGATAAAAAGATTGGACGAGGAAAAACATCGACGGTATTACTTGCAGAAGAAAACGAAGCGAAACATAGGAAAAGTAAAGACAGACGCACGCGGAATAATGCCAAGAGTTAAGCGGAGAAATAATGTTTATGCGCAGTGCTGACATCTCTTAATCGAGATTGAAAATCAAAGTTGCTTTCTCGCGAAAATTAAAGGGGGGTATGGCAGGGAGAAAGGAGAAACGAACCCCAGTCGAACCTCGACATCTCCGACATAATATAAATTATGAATTCCTGTAAAATTACTTATGTCCAACTAAGGGGAGATCTAAAAGTCGAAAAATGCAAGCAAACCTCCATAACACGAACGTCTACAACTCTAATTTTCGACGAGGTAATTTTGAATCAACTTCTCTTGAGGTTTGACTCTGCCCTCTTCCAGTAATCGAAAATTCGAATCATTAAGGTCTGACTGCGCAACTTAATAAAAAGTACTAAAATTAAAATGAAATCTATTTAAAACTATCCCTATGAGCCATTACAATTAAAGTCATTGTAATAATTCTATCCGTTTCTCTCAACATACCAATCTCATACTATATATTGATTCATTCGCCATAGGTTTACTACTTTTTTGGCGATACACAATGCAAATCGTTTCTATGCACCCTTAACCAATTCTAACCGAAAGAAGAATGTACTTTTCAATGGGAATTGTATTTAAATTGGCACTCGTGTCAAAAATAAACTAAATACTTTCTTAAACGTGAACATGAAAATAAGAAGAAATATATTTAATGGAATCTCGCAATTCGGCTTTCCTCTGGGAATAACATCCGACACTGAGAAATCCAAAACAAGAATTCATTCAGATGGAAAAGGACGGTAGAAGGAATCCGAAGCACGAAACAGCGAACAAAAATGAAACTCTTAAGAGCTTAAAAATGGTCCAAGAAATCAAACTAAAGCAGAAAATATAAATTATTAAAAATAAAACAAGGAAACGACCTAGTTCAGACGCACTCGACGAATACCTGGATGAGAATTTTAATTACACGCCGAGACGGATTTGAAAAATTCTTGAATCTGAAGAAAAAAAATAAAACCTCTAGTAGGAAAGATGCCGTTGAAAAGTGATGGTATGCGCGGCGCACGATAAGTGGAAAGATTTCGGGTATTCCGAGAGAGAGAGAGAGATACAAAGAAAAACTAATGGATGTAAGGAAACTACTTAGCCGAAAAGTCAACAAATTTTAAGTGAAGGTCACGAAAGCTTAAGGGGTACTAAGAATACCCATTGAAGCTGGAAATAAGGGCATGATATGGGGTATCGAAAAATCACGAAACAGTTAATCGAATCCGTCATCTTTCATTTAACTAGTGCATGGCTCAAACTCCGAAACGATCAAATTCAGGGAACTTCACTTACATTTCATCGAAGTATTATCCTCTTACAAATCCATATTGGATCCCTTACCCAAGAGTTCTCAATCTATCGTCCACGTTAGCGAATAATAAACGAAATAGAAGCGGTTTTTATGCAGATGGGACTGTTCCCGCTGTCCTAAATGGTTAGTATTTGGAATTTGGCAATAAATATAAAAAACAAAAGCAACTGATAGTTTCATGATTACTTTTTCTGGTTGCGTGTTCCGTGGTTAAATTATATTATGGTGGGAGGTCGGCGAGTGCAATGAGACTCAGAAACCACAGATTGTTTATTGCACACAATTTCCTGTGCGATTTATTCTCATGGAATTATTATTGTGCTTTTTAGATTAAGTTTAACAAGTGCAGGAGACGTAAATTTTACCCCAAATCAAGTTCCTTTGTTATAATTTTCAATGGTTACTGATTGAACCTCCTGGTTTAAATTTCGCCAAAATATTAAAATCTATCTATGTATATATTTTGAGCATATACCTATCTTATAAATTAACGCACATTTCCCACGTACCATGATATCAAATAAATTTTCGCAACCTCTCACTCAATAAGGAGATCGAAAAGTGAACCCATTTTGCATTTGAGTACGAGATAGAGAAAACAAGCCAAACTAAGGGAAATGACAATTGTATGTACACCGCGAGGTCACCAAAATCTTAGAGACAGATTAGTCACAATAAGGCGGGAAATGGCAAGGAATCAAATGTACATGAGATGCGAAGAAATATATGACGATGTGAAAAAGATAGTGAAAATCTGGCGTGGAGCAAAATAGGAGGGTAGTGAATGGCGGAGAAGAAAGAGGGTGAAGAAAGATTTTAGAAGGTCGAGGAGAGCGTAAAGTGGAAGATGAAGGGCGATATTCAAGAAGACGACAGAAAATGCTACGGCACGACTTGGCAACACCACAAAGACCGCTCGATCAAGTGGAACATTGTTTGGAGGCGAGATTGGAGATGGAGCGCTGTTGGAGAAGATGAGGAGAGCGATGGAGGAGGGATATGGAGGGAGGGGGATATAAGGGAAGAATATTCGCCAGGATCCGATCATCTCGGAGGGGGTTGCTAAGGAGATAGGATGATGGGATGTCAAAGTTGAGAGTGGGAGAAGAGGTGGATTATTAAAGAGAAGGGGAGAAAGGTAGAGGGAAAACAGTAGTAAAGATGGAAAAAAAGGGTGATGAGGAAGAGAGGAGAGGCAGAAAAAGAGGAAAGGGAGGAAAAGAAGGGCATGGTGTCAGATAGGGAAGGAAGAGGAAGGAGAAAGGAAGTAAGAAAGGAAAGGAAGGAGAAGCGAGGTAAGGTGGAGAAGAGTTATAGATGGAATAGGAGCAAAAGGAGGGGAAAAGGGACACCAAAGTAGATGAAGAATAAAAAAGAAATGCCATAAGAACAGACAAAGGGTATGGAGGGAGAAATGGAATAAGAAAGAAGGAAAATATATACAAGCAAAAAAGCCGAGGTTATGCGGATATAGAGAACGTGGGTGGCATGGAAAAAAACTTGGAATGAAGTTTCTGGACGAGCGGAGAAGAACGGCGAGGAGGAAGACGAAATTCCATGAGAATATAACAGTGATAAGGAACGAAGAAGGAGCTAGGAAAGGCGGGGAGGGGAGCAAGGAACGTCGATAATTTTTCCTGGAATCTGATTGATGAAAAAATATATTAGCTTCGAATTAAAGGAGTACGATATTAAAATTCCGATCCATCGCGTATACTCGCTAACTATATAGCTGTAGGAAAACTCGCTACATGAATGAGTCTTAAGTTTAATCACAAACCGATGAAGAACACTAATAATACCAAAATAACACCCACACACACGATAGAATTAGCGTCCTAGCACTGCAACTCCACTACGACGACAATGGATCGATACCTGCCAACAACAAAGACGACGCCTTCCTAATTTATAAATCTGCACGCAGATCCAATCATAGCGACGCTGTACATATAGTTTGAAGTTGGGATATATACTCACAATCAGATTCCGAATTTATAAAGAATTACTTCGGCGCTAAATTTTTAACAAAAAATACTCAAACCAACGGATGGCGAAAGAGGTTTGCTATGTCGAATTCACGTTAATAAAGGAGGAAGTTATATGACGCAAGAAGCGGAGATAGAAACGAAAAAACACGGAAACCAGATGACTCAAGAAACAAACAAGAAAACAGCGAAGAAGAAACGAGAGTGACTCCGCGACATTCCACCAGAGTGCATCCTGAAACATTCTCAAAATACTAAGGAAGAATGTCGAGGGATAGAAACGATAAAAAACAAAGTTTAAGCGAGGAGAAGAGAAATAGGGAGATGGAGAAAGAGGGATGCAGAGGGAGATAGAAGGGGAGGGAGGGAGAGTAGGGCGGGGAGGAAGTACGAATGAGTTATGGATCGGACTCAGAGAGGAGACAGACACTCATTTGTCTGATTGAGGGAAGTCGAGGCGACTGCTCGAACAAAAGACGGATGTACACGGGAGGCATGAGAGGAAAAAGAGATTTATGGAGGGATCGGAAGGAAGGATACCTTGGATCCGCCAGATATTCTCCTTTTATACTTTAATCACGTGAGATCGATACCGTGGTGAAGACGAAGTTCGGAACATAACCTTAAAAGAGCTTCATCTTCGGCGTTCGTGTCGAAAATTTCAAACTACATAGGCATCTCACTCCAGTCGTGTATTTTAACAGAATTGGTGAAGAACAACAAGACACGTCGTGACTTTTATCTACGGTCTGTAATTTAAAACCAATCATCAACTATTGGTTGGCTGGTGAAATTCGCGGGTCAGTTTTCTACATGGATATCATTCGAATTTGATTATAACTTTCTTACAGATGCTCTTACAACAAGGTTTCCAGAAAAACCAATCCAATAAGGCCACCTTTAGACGTAATAAATAAAGAATATAACAGTTACTGACAGCGAAAAAATAAAAAATATATTAACGAAACAAAAAACGGAGACTCCCGATTACACAGCCTATCCTAACGACTGCATTAATTGCTACACATATACGACGATGACAACCTTTCATGAGAATTTAACCCATCAATTACGCCGCCTTATTACACAACAAAATCATGCTTCGCGGAAAAATTGAGCGGCGTAAAGTACACGATAAATGTAGATCGTTTCCTCCTCCCCTTCTCCTTGCCCTCAATCCGTCGACGAACACATTAACGACCAATTCCCCCTTTGTTTATCGCAGGAACGACTACATCATAACATTCCACCGGTCTTTACGCCAGCGCCATAATTAACGGCCGGGAGGTGAACCAGAACTGGGATAACAAAAGAAAAAAGCGGACGGAATTCCGAGTGCAACCGAGCGGAAACGTAAGCCATTTCAATCACGTCTACCGTTCCGATTTAATCCTGCAAAACGCCCACTCCGTGGCACCTCGCGAGAACGTATCGCCCTTCCTTTTCCTCTCCATCCCCTTTACTCCTCTCACTCACTTACTTCCTCCACTTTCTCTCCACTTTTTTCCTCTATCACACTCCAATCGAACATAGCCCGATTTCCGTAAGTCGTCCCTATGAAAGTTGACTTGCAGCGGCGAGGACGCGCCGTTGCCGTTTCCGACGAGAAAAAGGAGCAGAGGCCGAACCGCGCCATCTACGGCGAGAGTTAAGCCGGCAACGCCGTAGATGACGTCAGCCTGCATCTCCAGGCGCATTGGTTCTCGCGAGTTAGCATGAATACACCTATCATGCGCCTCCTCGCACCACTTAAAATTTAGAGAAACAACTATCGAAAATCTAACTATATCAGAATAAGTGTGCGTCTCAGTCAATAGTGCGAGGGGGAGGTTTGAAGTAGACGTAAAGAGAAACGATAATGTCAGGTAACGATTTGGATAAACAAACGCACGGACTTCGCGAAGGAGAAGACCAAAATAACAAGATTGGAAAGGTGTACTCCATGTCGGAGTACACAGTTTCCAAATGCGCTCTTTGAGATTTCACGTTTTCAATATTTTTCGCTCAGATGAGAATTTAACGAGAAGTAAACGAGGTACGTTGTAAAATACATGTAGGTCTTTATGTAAAGTAGTCGTAATTATTGCCAGATTTTAACCAAAATTGGAATCGGTTGGCCAATTTTAGCAAAACTCCTTAATACCACATTTCATCGCAATACGTCAAGCCGCTCCCGAGTTGAAGCAAGGAACATTGTAAACTACATGTAGGTGTTCATGTAAAGTAGTCATAATTGTTGCCCGATTTTAACCAAAATTAGAATCGGTCAATTAATTTTAGCAAAACTCCCAATACCAAATTTCATAAAAATACGTCCAGCGGTTCCCGAGTTCAAACAAAGGAACATTGTAAACTACACGAAGGTCATGTAAAGTGGTCGTAATTGTTGTCCGATTTTAACCAAAATTCAAATCCGTCGACCAATTTTAGCAAAACTCCCCAATACCAAATTTCATCAAAATACATAAAGCGGTTTCCGAGTTGAAACAAAGGAACATTGTGACCTATTTGTAGGTCATATAAAGTGGTCGTAATTGTTGTCTGATTTTAACCAAAATTGGAATCGGTCGACCAATTTTAGAAAAACTCCCCAATATAAAATTTCATCAAAATATGTCCAGCGGTTCCCGAGTTTTAACATGCGGACGGACGGCCGGAAACGACCTCCCCTATATGCGCTCACCTCTTGCAAAGAACGCATAATAATCTTAATGTATTGAGCACAGACAGGATAACTCCTGTTACAATAAAAAAGAAGGCAATCGCGCGCGAGGATGTATTACCGCCATATGATACAACGCGCTCTAATAAAAAGGGTATAAAATTATACAATAAGGCACTCACTGGTAAAAACAAAAAATCCCTCGGATGTCTGATCTTATGAACTGAATCCAGTAGATGATATAGGCAACTCTTATATTCGTAAACAGGTATAGATAACCGGAAGCGCATAACAGCTTAAAATTACGTATTCCGTGGATACGGCAGTTAAACACATCCGCTACGGCTCTATTATGATGAAAGGAACATTATATGATACGGGTGAGACAATGACATTTGCTTCGTGGAGGAAAATCATGCGATTATCACTCTGACGCCTAAGTACATAATGACTGAATTAAATACACGATTTACTCCACTATTTATGGCTAATTGAGTTACACGGATTAATTGCAAGGAGGAACGCTTGAAAATACGTTGCAAATAAAAAAGCATCATTGAGCGATAATAAAGTTTACCATCAGTATCGAGGTTATAAATAAAACTCAACTAATATAAAATTAAAAAACCTGGAAACAAGGAAACAAACTTGTTGAAATATTTGAAATGTATAATTTGCAGTATTATTACCAGGTCGGTCTTCATTAAGCGTAGTCATGAATTAAACAAAACAGAGTTTTCGTAAAAGCAATCGTTCCGAACGCTAATATGTGGCGAAACGACCGCATAAACAAAAAACGAGGCATATTCACGAAAAAGGTCTAATACAGTGTGATAAGCAGAGTCATAGCACAAACGAAGGGCCTCCGAATCATATCGGGGTAAAAAAAAAACAAAAAAATAGGGTCGAAACGACACCAAAAGGCAGGACGAAACAAAAACGAAACGAAAAACAAAACCACCACGAGAGAGAAACAATGGAGGGACGATAATGCGACCGACGAAACCATTAAGTATTTACTTCGCGGGATAAATAGGCAGCAAAATAGATCACGAAATGACGCCAACCAACACGGAAACAAGTTATTAAAGCCAGCGCGGAAAAGCACGAAGCGAAACGAACAAAAAATAAAAGAGTGATGGAGGGGTGATGGAGAACACAAAAAGAGGAAGCGCGACAAAACTAAAAATAAAACGAAAAGGGGGGAAAAAACAAAACCATCGAGCGCGCATACACGCGCGCGCGCGCAAAAGGAACAAATTGCCCGGAATCACACTACATGCGCGGAGACTGAGGGAAATAGGATAGTGAGGAGAAGAGCAGGGAAGGGGAGAGAAAAGGGGTGATAGAGAAAGGAATAGAATAAGGAGGGGAGATATCTATATAAAAGGTGAATGGAAAGGGGCAGAGATAGCGATAGAGAAAAATGTGGGGAAGTAAGAGGAGAGGAGAGGAGAGGAGTGGAGGAAAAAAGGAAAAAGAGGAAGGAAGAAGAGGAAGGAAGAAGAGGAAGAAGGAAGAAGAGGAAGAAGGAAGAAGAGGAAGGGAAAAGAGGAAGGGAAAAGAGGAAAAGAAAAGAGGAAAAGAAAAGAGGAAGGGAAAAGAGGAAGGGAAAAGAGGAAGGGAAAAGAGGAAGGAAAAAGAGGAAGGAAAAAGAGGAAGGAAAAAGAGGAAGGAAAAAGAGGAAGGACAAAGAGGAAGGACAAAGAGGAAGAGAAAAGAGGAAGAGAAAAGAGGAAGGAAAAAAGAGGAAGGGAAAAGAGGAAGGGAAAAGAGGAAGGAAAAAGAGGAAGGGAAAAGAGGAAGGGAAAAGAGGAAGGGAAAAGAGGAAGGGAAAAGAGGAAGGGAAAAGAGGAAGGGAAAAGAGGAAGGAAAAAGAGGAAGGAAAAAGAGGAAGGACAAAGAGGAAGGAAAAAGAGGAAGGACAAAGAGGAAGGGAAAAGAGGAAGGGAAAAGAGGAAGGAAAAAGAGGAAGGAAAAAGAGGAAGGAAAAAGAGGAAGGAAAAAGAGGAAGGACAAAGAGGAAGGAAAAAGAGGAAGGAAAAAGAGGAAGGAAAAAGAGGAAGGAAAAAGAGGGAGGGAGAGGAAAGAGGGAGGGAGAGGAAAGAGGGAGGGAGAGGAAAGAGGGAGGGAGGGAGAGGAAAGAGGGAGGGAGGGAGAGGAAAGAGGGAGGGAGGGAGAGGAAAGAGGGAGGGAGGGAGAGGAAAGAGGAGGGAGAGAGGGAGGGGGGAGAGGAAAGATGGAGGGAGGAGAGGAGAGGAAAGGAAAGAGGGAGGGAGGAGAGAAAAGAGGAAGGAGAGAGGAGGGAGGAGAGAGAAGAGGAAGGGAGGAGAGAGAAGAGGGAGAGAGAAGAAAGAGGGAGGGAGGAGAGGGAGGCAGGAAGAGGAAGGAGAGGGAGGGAGGAAGAGGGAGGAGAGGGAGGGAGGAAGAGGGAGGAGAGGGAGGCAGGAAGAGGGAGGAGAGGGAGGCAGGAAGAGAGAGAGAAAGGGAGGGGAGAGAGAGGGAGGGGGGAGAGAGAGGGGGAGAGGGATGAGAGAGGGAGGAGAGAGGAAGGAAAGGGAGGAGAGAGGACGGAGAGGGAGGAGAGAAGGAGAGGGATGAGAGAGGAAGGAGAGGGAGGAGAGGGGGAGAGAGGGAGGGAGAGTGAGGGAGAGATGGAGGAGGGGGAGAGGAGGAGGGGGAGAGGGGGATGGAGGAGAGGGGGAGGGAGAAGAGGGGGAGGGAGGAGAGGGGGAGGGAGAAGAGGGTGAGGGAGAAGAGGGTGAGGGAGAAGAGGGTGAGGGAGGAGAGGGTGAGGGAGGAGAGGGTGAGGGAGGAGAGGGGGAGGGAGGAGAGGGGGAGGGAGGAGAGGGGGAGGGAGGAGAGGGGGAGGAGAGTGGGGAGGAGAGTGGGGAGGAGAGGGGGAGGAGAGGGGGAGGAGAGGGGGAGGAGAGGGGGAGGAGAGGGGGAGGAGAGGGGGGAGGAGAAAGGGAGGGAGGTGAAAATACTGTAGGAGAGGAAACGAGGGTGTGATGCGTGAGAAAGAAATATGAATAGGGAAAAAGAGGAATGGAGACAAAGTGAAAGATAGGATGGGATAGGGAAGGACAAAAGGAGAGAAAATACAGCGAGTGACTTAGGGAAGAGCTAAATGGAGACAGAGAGGGGAAGAGAACGGGGAAAATATGGTTTATGTTCCAGAGGCAAAGAGGATAGCGGCGTTCCATCCCACGGGTTCCCGCCTTCCCCCTTTGCCTCCCCACACTCCCGCCGATGCTCCCTTGCTTCATGGGCCGAGCCGACTCACCCTAGCGTAACACGGCGGATGCGGTGAGTTACACCCAGACTCCATCCAAGCTCCACCTCCTCCAAAACCTCAACCTCCTCCCTCCGCGCCCGTCCCATTCCGCCTCCACCTCTCTTCCCCCCTCCCCTCCCGCCTTGCCTTCCCTCATTCCCTTCCGCAGCGGTATAATCCCGCCCTCTTCCCGTCCCACTCACCCTTCTTCCCACCTCGTATAAATGCCATTTCGTAGAGTGCGTGAAATCCCGCTT
Source organism: Tanypteryx hageni (assembly GCA_028673005.1). Classification (NCBI taxonomy): domain Eukaryota; kingdom Metazoa; phylum Arthropoda; class Insecta; order Odonata; family Petaluridae; genus Tanypteryx; species Tanypteryx hageni. The sequence goes on along the minus strand of CM054115.1, from coordinate 144,174,935 downwards.
ATATATCCCTCACTCCCATTCTTCGTAACCCAATCATCAATTCAACCTCTCTCTCTCTCCTTTTCCACTTCCCTCCTTATCCCTTTCTTCCTCCTAATCTCCTTCTCCCCATTCTGTCCTCGGGCCATATCCTTTGGTGGTTTCGTAACGAGCTTCCTCCCCCCTCCTATTTATTTCGAACATTCCGCTTTCTCTCAGTCGCTGCCGACTGTTAATAAGACTTGTTTCTTCCCCTTTCCAATCTCTCCGACCTATTGCCATCAACTCCCTTCTTCCCAAAACCGCTACATCTATCAAGTATTCAATTCCGTCCATCATCCGTTGCTTTCCTCCCTCTATATCTTCTGTCAAATCTCTGTTAATCCATTCGGATCTTTATTCATCCAGTATTCCACAACATGTTTGATTCTACGACTAAGGTTACGGACGATTATTTCCCGGAGGTTCTAAGCATCATCACCAGTCCGCCCAACTACGTAACGATAAAAAAGCTCGTTTCCCTGTAGGAATTGATAATTATTCGGCGGATCTTGGTAATATTTTAAGAGTTTGTTAGTTCCTTATGCCTTCGCCGTATGAGGGAGACATCGCACCTTTAAGTTGTTGATCAAACTACGTCCCTTGACGCCAGACATTCGTCACTTATTCAGTAATCATTTGCAGCGCGACCTGCCCTCCTACGCTTTTAATTATTCAAAGTAAAATATAATACAATGAATTACCGATCTCACCTCAATGACCGCTTTCAATATATAACAAATAAAATGCATGTAGTTAAATAATTAAGCGGTTTGGTAAACAATACACGCACTTCTGGCACAAAATAGCCCTAATTAGCTGCTATTCACCGATTGTTTAATCTAATAAGACCACAGAGAACGGCTACACCGCATCTGAACCAAACTTCGACCGCTTTGTCGCTAGAGAAATTTCCTATGTCGTCCACAAGATCCACGACAAAAGGCGAGCTATTCATTTAATTCGTTCAATTCGTTATTAAAGAGTTGATATGAACTGTTTTCAAAAACCCTTTCTTCCCGCCTCTTCGATAATTTCGCCATTAATTCTCGTCGCGTTCGACTCAGTCCCATTTTACTTCCGTGTACATTACTCCGCCTCGTTAAAGTTTTAATCGCTTGCGCTTGGAAACCTTAATTTTTTCTCCCGCAACCACCAACCGATTCCACCTCACCTCTTCTTCAGTCGATAACCTCCCTTTATTCCTCCATCCAATTATATTCTCTCTTCGGCAATGCCATCTTCGCCATATAAAAGAACCTCTTCTAAACCTAAGGACGTCTATTCAGATCACTGTGCTATTCCTCTCGGGTTTGTCTTCGATTTTTACTTTTTATCCCACGCGAAAGAGACGAAAGACAAGGACACGAGGGGAAAGGAGACGGAGGAAAACGGAGAGAAGAAAAGACTCGGATTAAACGGGGAGAGGCGGGAAGGAGGGCAGTAGGAGAGAAAAGAGGGAGGATTTCTGTTAATCACGAACTGGAGGAGGATTTGGAGAGAAAGAGATAGAGAAAAGGAATTGGATTTCGGGAGGAGGAAAAGAGTGGGTCGGAGCATGTGGGAGGGAGGGAGGGAGATGGGAGGAGAGCGAAGGGAGGGACGGGGGAATGAGCAAAGCGTGTCCCGACTTAGAGTAGACGGTGTCACCAAGGCTATGCCTCCGGGATTTTGATCAACTAGAGTGTGGCGCTCCCGAGGAAAAAAAAAAGAGGATCGCACGAGTGAGAGAGCGGCAGAAGTAGGATAGACGGTAATACGGTCTTTAAAAAAAATAAATTCGGAGACTGGATCTAGGATCGAAATTTTCTACACCTAGCATTACGAACTGCGAACTATTCGGACAAATCCTCAACTTTCCACTTAAATATCGACATTTTCAAGCATTCAAAGTCGCCTTGACGCATTCTATCTGAAATATTAAAAAGATATTCGAGGAAAATATAATTCTTTACATTTAAAGAATTAAATTTTCGAAAAAGGCAATTAATAATAGTTGTTTTATGTTACCTTATATCAAGTATTCAACACAAGAAAATCTTGTGCATACAAAATCAGTTAATACAAATTATGCTCTTTTATAAAAAGTGTACCCCACTATATATTGAATACATGTATACGTCGCTTATTGTAACGACCTCAGCGAAATTCAAGTCCCTTTTTACTTTATACGCTACCGTTTATACCGTATATAACATATGACTATTTTTTTATAGTTATATATAGGTATATGAATATCATTTAAAAAATAATACAACCTCGAAACTGGATATCTGAAATCTAACGATGAAAGAGTTGAGAAATATTTCGAATGAAAAAATCCTTATTTTCCGCATAAATCGCCAATATTAATCTCCTTCCAAGCAGCAAAAATTGAAAAAGAATCCCCGCGGCACTTCATCACCTCGCGAAATGCAAAGTCACTCTCAATATCCTTCCCTGGATCAAAAATCAGTCAATTTTTTTTTCTGGACCACCTCCTTCCAACCCAAACACACACACCTCCACATAGAATCCTTTATCACATCCCGCAAAACATTCCGGTTAATCTACGGTTCAAATCATCCGTTCGAGCGAGGCAAAGCACTGTTGGATTAGCAAAAAATCTCATAAAAAACGAACAAAAAAAAATCGTAGGCTCTAAAACAGTGAATAAGGAGGATAAAGATGTATAAGGATTTCGCCTAGGGGGACTTGAGGCGAGAAACAGGACGAGTCCTGAATTCCGAGGAGCCGTAGATGGATCAGGAGGATGAGACAGGGAAAGGGAGATAGAGGGAGGGAGGAGTAAGGAGGTTAACTGGAAGTAAGGAGGGTACGTAAGGGAGGGAGGAAGATTGAGTGGAGGAGGGAGAGTAAGGAGGGAAGGGGAGGGAGGGAGGAAGAGAGAGAGAGTAGAGAGAGTCTGGCGCCATTTACGTCTGGCTTCTTGCCTAATGAAGTCGCTCCATCCTTAGGGAAAAGGGCACAAGATTGGGTTGTTATAGAGTAGGAAGAGGGGAGAGGCGGAGGGAAGGGAAGAAGGAAGGGGGATAGCCGGGAAAAGGGAAGGATGATTTGGAAGGGGGGATGCGGCAAGGCGTTAGGAAGGGGATAGGGGAGAAGGGGGACTGGAATGGGGAGGGTGAGAGTGGGAGGAATATGGGTGGCGGCAGGGGGGGGGGTGAAGCTACGTGGAGAAGAGAACGGGGTGGCAGAGAGAGAGATATATATATGGGGATATAGAATGCGGTGGAAAGGGCAGGGGCTGGAAATGGGGGAGGTGGAATGGGAGGAGGATGTGGGTGTAGGGAAGAATCTGACTCGGAATGAGGATTGGGTGTGGATGGAATGTGGCGAGAGACATTTGGAGACGGTAATACCAAAAAATGTGGAAATATTTTCCTCGAGGAGCGGGATGGAAAGGGCGGAAAAGGGACGGAAAAGGAAAAGAGGGATGAAAAGGAAAAGAGGGACGAATAGGAAAAGAGGGATGAGAAGGAAAAGAGGGATGAGAAGGAAAAAAGGGATGAGAAGGAAAAAAGGGATGAAAAGGAAAAGAGGGATGAAAAGGAAAAGAGGGATGAAAAGGAAAAGAGGGATGAAAAGGAAAAGAGGGATGAAAAGGAAAAGAGGGATGAAAAGGAAAAGAGGGATGAAAAGGAAAAGAGGGATGAAAAGGAAAAGAGGGATGAAAAGAAAAAGAGGGATGAAAACGGCGAAAGAGTAAAGGGAAATGCAGAAAATAAGAGAACCGATAAAAACACGAGTAATTCCCCATTTCTTCCCAGTAAACAAACAAAAAAATTCGAGAAAACGATAAAAATTTGCAATTCTATTCGAATTTATTCCATAAACTAGCGAAATAAACACGATGAGTTTTTATAATGCAATGTAAGAGAGAAAGGCAATATTACATTTTCCTGACTGAAATCTAATTTATAGTTATTTTGAGTCTGTTTCTATTCAGGTTTGAATCGATTGCTAATACGCATTTAAAGAAAACGACAAGGCGTTAAATTGGCAAGTCTTTTAAAATGCCCACGAGGTTTTTTTGCACCCCGCAAATTTAATTAAAGAAGTCACTCAAAAAATACATCGAGATGGAGCATAAAATTTTCATTAAATATACACTTCTAGAAATATTGGTAATAAAGGCACCGCATTAATATTTATCTTCGAGTAAAAATGTAGGAAATCTTTCCAAACTTAAACCAAAAAACCTAACGGCATTAAAAACAAACGATAAAAAAATAAAAAAGATAGAAATACTGGAATTTTTTACAACAATTCCAATCTTCTAATCACGAAATAAACAAATATAATTTAAAAGCTTCTATTTAGAAGCGAGGAAAGAAAATAACTGCAACTTTCAAACCGAAAACACAGCGCTGTTCTTTTTCACAAAAGCTAAGAAGCACGTGGAGCAAAAATAACAAAAACGTGGAATACGAAAGGGGACTTCGATTCTATGAGGGAAAGGTGCTGAGAGGGTGGAAGTAGGGCATGGCAAAAGGGGGGAAATGAAAAGGAGTAATGAGAGTAAGACCGGTGCGGAAATGAGACTGAGATGGGAGAATGAGAGGGAGATAGGAGAGGGGAAAAGTAGGAAGGATGAGCAAGAAGCGAACCAAGAAATCAGTATTGTCAAACCATTGTGGATGTCGTTAAATCTAGCCTCAAAGTAGATAAAATCGCAAGACTATTTGTCTAAATTATTATACTAACGACTGATAAACAGCGAGTAATTTTTTTAATACTAAGAAAAAATCCCGACGAATTGCAACACTTGTTAAAAAAAGGAATGAAATATACGATTCTGGTGGTTAATATCCATGTTACAAAAGCATAACATTAACTACAGTCGAAAAAAGCAAGTTTCGCATTTCTGCTACAGATTAGCCTACCTCAGCGACAATTCAACGAGATTTTATTAAAGAAAAAACAGATTTTTGGCTAGCGAAGATAAAATAGTCATCGATTAGATTATATAGCTATGGGCTGAGGTAGATATTTCATTCGTAAATTTTTATAACTTTCCATAATCTCGGATAATTCTTCCAATTCACCATCATTTTACCCGGTTTTTTCTCCCAAATCGAAATCCGGCCTCTAAAGATGAACCTGAAATTATTGCCAAATAACATGTAAAAATGGAGGAATGTAGAGCTAAATCTTAAAGCGAGAAATCGAGCGTTGCCGAAAAACCAAACACGCGATGATTTCCTCACCACGAGTAATGCAGAGAGATTCGGTTTGGATGATCATTTCTCGACATATGACGTCTCGGTAACGCGCCACAAACGCAGGCAAGAGGAAAAACAAACACGCACGACACACAGGACAGTGTCAAATTATGCGGTGGCGACACACGCATACACAAGCGTAGGCCGTGGACCCCTCGTGGGCACGGGTCCACGCATCACCGCATCCGGGGCATACCATCGCCCACTCCATCCTTCCCCCTCCCTATCCCGCGCGCCATGGCCCACTCGACACTAGTTCCCTCTCTCTGGCAGACCGCAAAGCATTTCAACACCTCTCTCGACACACCTATGCGCCGCTAGGGAGAGCCAACCTCCGACCCCTCGGCGTCAAAGCATCCCCCTCTCCAATATTCATCGGGAGTGCGCGAAGTGGATGGTTCTAGGCCGGAGTGAATCACAAAGCGACCGAATTCAATCAGAGCCGATCATCGAGACTGTCATAGAGCTCCGCCAATTAGTCGCGGCAGACTTGAAGTGTATTAATAGGTGAATTTCGCGTTTCATTTGTCCTCCCGCTGAAAATTTCAATAGGGTTAACGTTTCTTTGGTACAACCGTCGGTAAAAAACGTTTCCATAGCGTTCACAAGCCTCGAACTACAATACGATCTTTAACAATACGCTGATTTTCAAGTGAATACAGAAAATGTTCTGTGAGAAATAGCGGCAAAAGATTCTAAAATTGTGCAATTCGAAGGTTTATGTACATGCTAATATCGCTGTGAAAATTATCGATAATGAAAAATATTCCTGCTCGCTCCGAGATATAAATTTGTATCCAATATTTATTCACTTGCAGGTAATGCATAGGTATATGGTCGGTATAGCGCCCCCAAAACTTTGGCGCCCTAGATAGCCGCCCAGGTCGCCTGTGACTCGGTACGGCCCTGCATTATACCTCCTCAAGCCTTGCCCACACTTGAGCATTCTGCCGTAACGTAACACGTAATACGAATGCTCAAGTGTGGACGGTATTACTGTATCATTTGCCCCTGTTCGGTTCGCGGCGCGATCTATCCACACTATTGTCGGTTTCTCAACGAAACATCAAAGGATGTTACGTTACACCACGTACGCTACTGTGGACGGCTTTCCAGTTTTCAGTCGAACCACGAGTTACGAACTACTGATGGATCACAAGCGCGCACCCCGTTCCTTCGAATTCTCGCGGTGTTGATACACGTGAACCCTGCGCCTCGTAATGTAACGTGTAATGTGAGACGTAACACGCTACATGTGATATTACACTGTTATGCTACGGCAGAATGCTCAAGTGTGGACAAGGCTTTAGACTTGGAGGCAGTGGCGGATTCTGGAGGGAGGGAGGGGGGCGATCGACCCCCACACCCTTGGACGACCCCATTGCTCTCCACTGGGTGCATTCTTAAATTCATTCCGCGCAAAATACCTTGTATCTATACCGCAGATTACGTCCAAATGACAAGGAAAACAAAGATTCTGATAGGGTTAGGGATTTTCAAAATACATCGTCGTCGGCAGAGGCGGATTCAAAAGGTGAGAGGGGGGATCGCCGCTCCCCCTCGGGAAGTATCTGGATCCTCCTCTGCTTGGGAGTTACCATGTGAATACACATATGCTTTTTTAATAACTCAAACATTTTTCACGGGTGCACCTGAAAACCCTTCCGCATGCTTACGGTTGGCGACCCCTGCGAGAATTGCGTCGTCTTTGGCTTTGAAATTTTCGATAAAACCAAACAAGAGTTTAAGCTACATCTCAGCCATATTCGGTTGAAATCCAACGACTGATGATGTTGACAGAAATCAATCCCGCAGAACAGACGATTCATTTCCAGATATTAACACCTCCGCTAACGTAAGCAAACTACCGCGTTTGAGAAAACATACGTCACAACGGCAAGGAACAAACCCACCCCAAAAGCCTTCGCGAGAATAAAATCTCCAGTCATTATCGCAAACACGGCATAGAGAATGAGAGAGTGCGTTAAAAAAAACTATCAAACACGCATCATGACCCCAATCATCACGTGCTTCCCCCGTGTTTACCTCCGAAATAATAAAAATAAAAACTTTCCATCGGCTGCAAAAATAATACGCGACGAGGGAAAAAAAATCGCCTACTTCGCGTGCATAAATAAAATCCCTTTGAAAAAAATGATAAAAAACTCCGACGTGAGTGGCACCGACCTCTACCCCCCTTCTCTCCCAATTCCCTCCCAACTTTGGCATAATCCCACAAAACACAAACACCGTACTTCCCACTCATCCTCCACCTCACCTCCCCTCTCCTCCGACCCTCTCCACTCATCCTCTTTCGAGAGTCTGTCTTGTTGACTGAACAAACATCTCCGGGGTTTTCCCATCTGAACCGCCTGACACTCCCTTCGCACAGCATACACCACACGCACACACGCACGCGCTCACACACACGCCCACCGTTGGCTTGGAAACCGACCCTTTCCTCCCATCTCCCTTTTTTTATTATTTTCCCACCCCCACCGTTTGCGTCGTCACCCCTCGAACGATATATGAATTCACGTCAAAGTCAAATAAGGAATCTTTCTAAAGTAGTCTTACGACAGATGGGGTAAGGTAGTAGGTCGGCTTTCTTCGTTACCTCGGTCTTCAGGTCGCCTGGCGTGACGTCATTGGTAAGAGGGATTTTTAGATAGGTAAAGGGGATCGTAGGACACAGGGGCATGTTAAGCTACCGCGGGGCCCAGGGCACAAGATGGCTTGCGGGGCCCAGGGCACAAGATGGCTTGCGGGGCCCCCAACCCATTGGTTCCGATATATTTAAACCAATTAACCATAACACTATATTGACATTAGGAAGAAATGCAAGGATATTGTATCAAACAATTGAAATATGATATATTGATATTGCAATTTATAATAAAAAATAATTTTCAATTGGCCAGTTTAAGGACAATAATGCCCTGAAAACTGTAACTAAAAAGAATCAACCTTTTAATATTTCATAAATATAGCTGCAAAACAAAAAATCTTGCCATCACATAAATGAAAAGCACGTAATTATGCAGCATTAATTAAGCTAACTTAAGCTTGGAAGAATTTCTTTCGAGACCTTTCTCTAGAAAAATCTGTTACAATGCCTTCAAAATCGAGTTTCCTTGTTATGTTCCACTCGAGTACGTTTCATCGCCGAGCCGTTTCAGCGCCAAGCCAATTCATCTCAGGGACGATTGAGCGTCGGCCGTTTCATCATCAGTAGATAAATTATAAATATATTTCTTCATAGATACTTTTGAATTTATACGTGACGTACCGTGCTATCTTCAATTAAAAATAAATACTCTTTTCTTGTTTTGTGCAATTATTTAAATAATGTGTTAATTTACATTTTTTCCCATTTTTACAGTTAAAACATTATTGGTTTGAACTATATATTTAACTCGGAAAATACATAACGGGAAATATTGTGATATTTTTCCAATAAAATAGCGCAGTTAAATGTTTTATTTTGCGATTACTGTAAATAAGGGAAATATACTAATATTAATTGTTGATTCTATATTACGTTTGTAAACATGGGATGATTAGAACGATTTATTTTTAACGGGGAGCGGGACAGTGAACGTGGGAAGAAACCAAACTGTAACTGTATCTATAAAGAAACAATAATAATTTATTTACGTATGATGAAACGGCCTGCGCTGAATCGTCTCTGCGATGAAACGCCGTCGATGAACTGGCGGCGATGAAACGGCGGCGATGAAACGGCGGCGCTGAATCGTCCCATTCCGCCGCTCGATGCTGAGCACAGCCAAATCACTTAAGTTTTTCCTCTAACAAAGCTGAGTGTAGATGATTTTTTACTCGTTTTAAAGTTGACAAAGAACGCTCTCCCTCAATATTTGACGACATAATAGTCAAATTCTCAGTGCAACAAATACATCTGGGAAGGACATATCTAGATTGGAAGTACTCAGTTTACGAATTGCATTTTCATCACATCTGACTTTTCTTTTGCGTAGGTACTGAAAATATTGAAGAAGTTCGTCAGGGCGATACTCGAGTTGCCAGATGGCAGTTAACTTGTTTGGAAAATTCTGATCTAATGTAAATATAAAAAAGACAATAATATTGTACGTTATGCATAAAAAATAGTTTTGAAACTTTAAAGGAAAAAAATCGGTGTAAAATGTAAAAACAGAACATTATAATTTTATCAATAATAGGATTTAGAATCAACTATTTAATGACACAAAATCTATTGTTATAATTTTCTATCTGCAGAATCCCTTTTCTAGAGCGCGGGGCATAGAGCACGTGCCTTAAGTGCCCTGGGGTTAACATGCCCCTTGTAGGACCTCTCAAAGCACTGAGAGATGTGGGTGGCCAAATGCCACGGGCCATAGCATAGAATTTTCCAAAGCTAGAAGGAATTCAGATTTTTTTAGCGATTTCTCTTTTTCATCCTAATTTCCGAATGACTTTCCAGTTAACCATTATTTTTGGACTGAGTAATATAAAAAGCGTAACCTTTTCCGCATATTCCTGATAATTGATTAATAAGTGCAACTTGAGAGGATTTACAATAGGTTTCAGTTATAATTGGAGATGTGTATTTTTTGGTTGTGAAGGTATAAGGAGAGGAAGGTATAATATTTTGCCGTGGGCCTTTCTGATCCTAAATACGTCTCTGAGAGATTGATTAATATTAGGAGGAAATAAAAGCAGCATCTCGCAAAGATCTTTGTAAATAATTATAATTGTGCGGAGTAATTATGCCTGACACGCGTAATTGGCGATGCTATGAGTCATTCGTACGGCCTTTCTGAAAAAAGATGCATCAGAAGCTGTTAATAAACCGGTGACAAATATCTGCTGGAGTTCCAATCTTATGCTAGCTAAATAAAACAAAATTATCTTCTGGATTAAAGTTAAGCCCGATTCGGATGAAAATAAAGAAAATCGAAATCCGGATTAGCGATCTCGCTAATCCAAAATGAACCATCGAGGTCTGCTTATGACTAGGATCCAAATGATATATTATGCAACTCCCGAATTTTCGTTCAAGACAATACTAGATGAATTGCCACCGCGGACAACCATGCATTTTTAATACCCACACCGCCAATTCAAACCTGAAACGAGGCAATTAACGAATAAAGATGAATTATCGAGCTCCTTATATGAGCTTGGATCCAAAAAATGATCTACATCTAACCATTGTTAGATCAAATCTAGATGTTACTCCGCAATTCACCTAAGTGGTGGGTGGCAGGAAGTGAAATGTAACAGAATGAGCCCGACAGCTTTCTCTAACAGGTTTGGCTCTCATATTATGGTCTCTTAACTGTCTTAGGGTAAAACGAGTCTCGATATCTCTTTGCCCTACACTCGATCTCGCGCATTTTACCGTCCCGCTTGTCTCTCCTATGCCTATTCCTAGCCATAAAACCTCATAGGCAACCCACCTGCACATCAATCTTCGGCGTTTGATCCTTTTTTCGACATCAACTTTCAAGATGATATGCGCATCCGGTTCACTCGACCGTTACCTATATTATTTTTAAAACGCACATCTGTTCAATTAATTACCGCATTCCTCTTCACATTTCAACTCGAATGACACCATCCTTCCATTTTCGCGTTGAATTGATCCAGTAAATGTTTACACGCGAGCATCCAAAACAAACACGGTAATTTCCACGATAACTGTAAAAGCGATCTGAAACTCCCAGCCCTTCGGATAGATTTTAACTAGACGGATCAAAAAATATAATTAATGTAACGTACTCGGAAGGCATTATTAACACCAAATCGATCATTACATACGGTGATTTTCTCTTATGATTATCCACGGTGAATTGGCAATAGCGAGTATTTCCGCAACATATAAGGGACCCTGAAAATTGTTCAGATTTCGTCACGAGAAGCTGATTAATCGAAGGAAAATAAAGCTCGTGATGTAACAACCCATCGTACCAAAAATAACGACAAATCCGGAAAATTTCACCAAAATTCATTCCTGAAATACATGAAAAATAAATAATGAAGAAATTATTAACTAGAAATCACAGACTTAGAGAAGCGAGACAAAAAAAGGAATGAAAATTCGACATTTCGTGGGCGGATAAAGCTCGAATCCTCGCGAGTAGAACGAAACCGCTTAAAAACTGCCGTGTGTATCCCTCTAAAAAGCCCAACCTCGTACGGAGGTGTTAGTTCAGACTGGAGAAGGGTGCGGCCACGGAAAACGGGCGGGCAAAGAAGGGAGGAGAAATTTGAGGAGACATAAAACGAGAAAAATACAAGCAAGAAAAACGCCTGAAAGATAGATAATAGCTTTTATTCGAGTGTTATAGACGCTATGAAGACCTTTCTTGATACGGAGACAATGGAGAAGGGGAAGGAAGGGCGATGATAGAAATAGATACGAGAGGTGTAAGTAGGGAGGAGAAAAAAGAACGAGGGAGAGGAGAAGAGCTAAAAAATTATACATAAATGCATGTATGTATGAATATATGTACGTATGTTTATGCATAAATGTATACACAAAATGAAGGAAGAAAAGAAAACGAGACGGGAGGAAAGAAGACGGGGAAAGACAAGAAAAGAAAAATGGAGAGGGAGAGTGAAGGAGGAAGTATGGGAGAAAGGGAGAGGACGGAGTGAGTAGGAGAGGCTTGTGTACTGGAACTCGCCCCTGCCTCCCCTCCCTCCGCCCCAACCAGACCTCCCTCCGCCCCCACCCAAACTCCTTCCGTCCCCACCCGACCTCCCTCCGCCCCCACCAACCTCCTCCCACCTCACCGCACATCGGCAGAAGAGCAAACAGACTGGGCCTCCCAAGCGCCGTGTTGACTCGCCGGGAGAAAGGACCCCAAAGTCAAATAATTTACGGGCTCCGCTAAACAACGTATTCCTCTGTCCGAGGGGACCCTTCGTTCTACTGGAGCCACCCAAGTCCACCTCTCTCCACGCCTCCCCCCTAACCTACTCCCTCCTCCGCCACTCCCCTTCGTGCCTTCTTCGTCCCTCTTCTCGTAATTATGCTCACTTGCGCCGCAGGAAGAAAAAACCGCGCCACCAAAAGTCGATGCGACGCGAGACGACGCCGAACAAAAAAAGTCCGCTAATTTCGGAGAGAAGACGCGTGAATTCTCGAGTGGGCGCATCCGCTTGATGGTGCAAATTGCGTAAAACTTGACCGAACGATGGACGCGAATAGTACAGAGAAACCCCGACAGGAGGCACCAAGCGCGTTCAAATTTTCGCGCGGCGAGTTATCCGAGACAGTGCTGCCACGCTCTCCGTTTTCAAGCAACTGGAACTTACCTATTTCGGAAACTTTATATCATCTACATCTACATTATACCCTGCAAGTCACCTTTTTGGTGGATGGCAGGGGGTGCAGTACACCAAGGGTCCATAGTTTTCCTACGTTATCTTTTCCTATTATGGTCTCTTATCATCCTAGGGAAAAACGAAAAAAAATCCTCTACATCGCTCCGTTCTACAGTCGATCTCGCGAATCTTATCCTCACTGTCCTGCCTTCCGAGAGGGCAAAAACAACAGTTACTAATAGTTATTCTTTGGGGAAAGAAAAACACTTTTAGAGTTTTGATAATGGCGAATCGAACTCTTTAAGCATAGGACAGGGAAGTCGTGTAAAATGTTACTCGCTAAAAATTTACCAAACGAATCATAAAAAAATTAAGAATAAGCACAAGGTTATGTTGTAACTATCGGAGATACCCGAGATACTATGTACTTTTTTCTCGATATTTTGATTTTTTAAGTCATTCTTGAATTTTTTCAGCCATAACACGAGTTCGATAATTTTCTGTTGAACAAACGAATCAAGTTAAACCGCCTCGCTAATTACCAATAACTGAATTACTTGAACATAAAAATACTAAATAGCAAAATTACGAATTATTAACTATAGCATATGAAAATCATTATTTAATAACTTGCACGTTTACAAGACGAGAATTTTTCACCTAACCATCATCGAATGAATTTCGGCAATTTAACAGATTTAGAGATTATCGAAAGAGATTTAATATGGATTCCCATCAAACTATTTTATCGGCACGAGTTTACAATAACGACGGCAACCTTAGCGAGTAAAGACGCACTCAAAGCAAACCGCCAACTCGGCTTACGAACGTTAAACATCGCGATTGTATTCAACGCGCCCCGCGCTTCCACCCCTTCAAAAACCCTTCCAATCCTATCCATTCCTACGAGGATCGGTCCTTCCCGTGGAATTCCTTAACCCATACTCCCTACATCCCTTCCTCTTCCCACCCTTTCCCTCGACCCCTCTCACGCCTTCCCTTATTATTACGCGGTTCGATCCGCCTTTACTAATGAGCCCCGAAGCGGAGCTAATTGTAGGCAAGGGATTCGTCGAGCCCCCCTCCCCTTCGTCCTCTCGCACTGCTTTTCTCCCTTATTCTAGGCCTTTCTCTCCTCTCTCTCTCTCCTCTCTCTTTTCCCCTTTCATCAACCTCTCTCCTCGTCTACACCACCTGCCACGGCTCCCGAGCTTAATACTACAGGAAATACGAGGATGATTACAGAATCGGACTGTAGGTGGAACCACCGGCGGAGGGTAAACAAGTAGGGATGTACACGGGTTTCCGTGATACAGTAGTGCTTTTCGTCAAATTCGCCGTAGTATAATCGTATACTAATGTATTTGCTTTGAAATCAGAAAATTATTTTTCCTTATGTTCTGGTAGCCCTGCTTTTTCGAACAGTTATAAACATGTTCATATAGTTTGGCATTCTATACTCGCCCTACACACGAAATTTATTTTTAATCGGTCCATCCAATACCTTCCAAATTCATAGTTACAGAAAAATTCTAACCTTGGTATTGTGGTAGCCCTGTTTATTCGACCCGATTGAAATATAGTATTTTCGTTATACACACACACCATATTTTGTTAAAATCCATGCAGTCAGGTCTCTAGAAATACGTATAAAAGAAATATTATTTAACTTTTTACTGTGGTAGCCCTGCTCTTTAGCTCCGCTTTAAACATCTTGATTTCATTATGGTATGTTGTACAAACTATATATAAAAAATTTAATTGAAATCCGTTCAGCCGATTCATTCCAAATCCCTAATTACTGAAAGAGTTTCATTTGTAATTGTGGCAACCCTGCTTTGCTGATTCGGTTTAAATATGCTATTATGGTTTTCTATATAGTTATGTGTACATTTTAAATATTAAATTTGGTTAAACTTGATGCAGACAGTTCAACACAAATATGTGTAAAAAGAATGTTTTTATTTCTTGTATTGTGGCAGACCTGATTTCTATATCTATGCTAATAATCTTGATTTTGCTTTTGTATGTTGCACACTTCATTCTTACAAATCTTCGTTGAAATCGGTTGACCCAATTCCTTCTAAGTACATAATTACCGAAAAGTTTACTTTGAAATTGTGGCACCCCTACTGAGTAGATCCGGTTAAAACATGTCGTTTTGGTCATTAATTTATGTGAATATTCTATGTACCAAATTTGGTTGAAATCGGTTAAGGCCAATTCTTCCCTGATATATGCGTTCGGACGGACATCATGAAGATAATAGTGCTTTTCAGCAATGACGAAAAGAACTAAAAAGGTTGCGAATGACGCGAAATATATACCGTGTTTCGTCCATCGATAAGGAGCGCCGCGTTATCCAAGTATCTACACAAAACAGTCAACTTCGCGAATCTACATGACAATAAACGAAACTGTACCACTCGAATCTCAGAAAACAAAGTATTTCGATTTTCCTGATGGAGTAGGCGTTAAACTATTGAACCAAACAATCGATCAAAAAGGAATCTGCAGTGTGTTCTTCGGGGTATATCTACTTTTGGAATCCTTTTATTGATAACAACAATTAGTGATATTTGAAAATAATAAAACATTCGATTAAATGGACTTTGACAGACAAGCAAATTTTAAGGGAAACTTTAAATTTCAATGGTTGGTCATATAGAATAAACGTCAACACAAGTGAAAACAGGAATGGATAAGTTGCTAATAACGAATAACAAATAAAGAAGACGGAAAGACCACACATTGGGATGTGACATAACAAACACCCTTAAGAATGAAAACACCATAGTGAATTACACGGACGAAAACGCGAACGAAAGAACAAGGCAAAGGAGAACATAACATGTAATCAATAACGAAACGAAAGAGCAGAGGAAAACCGAACGAGAAAAAAAATCGCAAAACGGAATGAAATTTTTCTGGAGGAAACAAATCGAGGTAAAAAAGAGCAAGGAATGAACGTGAATGGGGAATAAAGGAAAGAAGAACTCGGAAACAGCATTGTCCGACAGGAAGAGAAAAATAGGAAAAAAGAGTGGAGGAAAAAAGATAGGAGGAAAAAAGATAGGAGGAAAAAAGATAGGAGGAAAAAAGAGGAGAAAAAGAACGCCCGGAGGATAGAATTGAAGGAATAGAAAAAAAGAAAGTGGGAGGGATGACGAGTGTGATTAGGGAGAGAGGAGTTGAGAGAGAGACAGAAAGAGATAGGGGAGAGTAGAGAGAGGGAGAGCAGAATGGAGTCAGCTTGTCCCCTTCCACTACCCCGAGGGGATGATACGAGAGAAGTGAGAGACGCTGGACCGCTAAAATAGGATCGATGCGACTGAGATCTGAGCAGGACAAAAAAAGGAATGGCAGAGGAGAGAGTGTAGGGAGAGGGAGGTAGGGGGGGAGGTAGAGGGGGGGGGGGGGAGGTAGAGGGGGGGGGGAGGTAGAGGGGGGTAGGTAGAGGGGGGAGGTAGAGGGGGGTAGGTAGAGGGGGGAGGTAGAGGGGGGGAGGTAGAGGGGGGAGGTAGAGGGGGGAGGTAGGGGGAGGGAGGTAGGGGGAGGGAGGTAGGGGGAGGGAGGTAGGAGTAGGGAGGTAGGAGTAGGGAGGTAGGAGTAGGGAGGTAGGAGTAGGGAGGTAGGAGTAGGGAGGTAGGAGTAGGGAGGTAGGAGTAGGGAGGTAGGAGTAGGGAGGTAGGAGTAGGGAGGTAGGAGTAGGGAGGTAGGAGTAGGGAGGTAGGAGTAGGGGAGGTAGGAGTAGGGAGGTAGGAGGAGGGAGGTAGGAGTAGGGAGGTAGGAGGAGGGAGGTAGGAGTAGGGAGGT